>VCHN02000014.1:48811181-49148855 GCA_007115665.2 Sequoiadendron giganteum
AAGTGATTGAAGGACCTTATAGTCCTCATCATTCTCATCCCATGTTTCCTAACACTCCTTTAAGATGAGGTAAGTTAGGGAAGCCTAATGCTCTCAACCCTCCATGACCCAGGGCCTTGACATGGTTGGTCCTCCTCTCTTACATTTTTTGTGAACCTAACACGAACCATTTTGGTTCTATTTTTGATATTGAAATTTCCTTTCCTTGTATTCTAGGAGTGTTGTGAGGATTTTTCCTTGCAACCCAACCTATGACCCCTAGTAGGCATAGTTGGAAGGTTCCAAAAATTTTGCATAATGAAACCTTGATTAGGTCACTACCATTCCTATAATTGTTAGCAGGCTCTGTGAAAGTATCGTTTAGTGTACATGATGGCCTCTTTTCTGCACCAACCTATTCCCTCTACACACCATGTGAGCAATGGTACTAGTATAACCTTCACTTCATAGGACCTATCGATGGGATTTAACAAAGAACCATCTCCTCTTTACATTCCTATATGAATCAACCAAAATATCGTAGTAGGTGTTCTCATTGATCCAACGTCTCAAGTAAACATTATAACTAAGGAGATCATGCAAATCAACTTTTTTCACAAAGATGGGTACAATGCATGTGTAAGCACCATCCACATGCACGATGGACTTTCCATACCTCCTATAGGTAGTATTTTCCTTTCGGTTCTCATTGGACCTAAGTCCATGAACCTTATTTTTGGCATTATCTCGGGGCCTGAACTCTTCAGAGTGAAGTTGGGTATCTCCTGGCTGGTAGCTATGAATGTAGTTCCCTCAATTGTGCATAAATGTTTGAAATTCACTCATGATGGTTCCCTGCATGTGATCCACAACACTAGCTATAAACTACTAGTTGCACATGGTAGTTACTGCTTAGATTATTTTTGGCCTGCTCCCATTGGTCCTCTCCCACCTAGGAAGGACCTCTTGCACTACACATACCAAAATTACAAGAAAGGGCATTCCAAGCCGAAAGTGAACTACAATCCTTCACCTTATGCTATTTCACATAGGGATTGCTTTAAATTTGACAATTATACCATGATGTAGTGCTAAGGGGTTCAAAGAAATAAACTTCACAATGCCACAAATAAATCAAAGCAGTGATCTCAAAATCCACATTCATTGACACTTTTGGAGCATTCTTTGAAAACAAACAACATGAGATACCAACAACCTAACACTCTTCCTATCTTTAGTGCACCTTTCAAAACTAGAATACCTTTCATTCTACCCTTTAAACAATTCTAATTCTCAAACAGGGATGTTTTGTAACAACACCCTTCAAAATAAATGGTCCTACAACAACTAGGCCTAATTAAGCTTCAATAAAAAAGAGACTCCAAGATATCATTCACTCAAACCATCAAACTCTATTCTATCACACTCGATAGATGAAAAAATTTCAAAATCAAAAAACTACATCAAGAATACCAACCATTAATGTGATAAAACTTCAAATGCAGGTTTATGCCAACTTTCATAAGGATATATTGACAATATGCAATCCAACCCCTCAATGACCTTTCCAAATATTCTAAAATGTTCACATGTACTTGCACTTACTAGATTAAACATCTCACATGCATATTTCATGTCATTTCAACACAATCCTGACTTACATCTCCATTAGTGACTCAAAACCTTGACTGCCATAAATCTGCCTGAACAGGGCAGTGAACTTGTAAATGTAATTAAATCTCAATTAGACTAGGAGCCTAAAACTAAGGAAATTATTAGTATAAAATTTTGTTCAAAATTCTAAGTCATATTTATTTCTCTTTTCATGAATGTGTTGATTGTAGAACATTTATTGATTTCAATGTTTGTAGATCAACAAAAGAACCACCATATATGCAAAGGGAGACACGCCTCTAGAAGAGACGTGTATCATGAGAGGATGTGTCCCTTGGGAATGTGGGCTCCAAACAAACCAAAATATTTTGATTAACACACATAAACTAATGTGTTGGCAGTAGTATATATATAATACGAATTCCGATTTTATTAAATGCAGATTTTGATTTTTATTCAAATGCAAATTTCGATCATCTCAATTTGAATAACTTATTTGAAGGTATTTTTTATTTAAGAGCAAATCGATTAAAAAGAAAATGATGATGATGCATAAATGTAATCATCATTTATATCTAACCGATGCTATCTTAAATCAATACTCCCTCTTAGCTAGGGAAGATACAAAACAAATAAGTGTTGATATCACCTTCACATGTGATATCGAAGATATGATATGTTTTCTTAAATTTATCAAGTCCCATGACATTCTTCATAGCACATCTTCATTATCGTATGTGCATTGACATCAACTCACATGATGTCTACCATAATAGTTCATGGCATATCCACGGATATAATTATCCACCATGATTATCTCTTAAGGATCACAATGATCTTCAAATGACATCAAGTCCCATGATATCCATCAAATTTTTTCCAAGAGATGCTATCATGACATGTCCACAGATATCAAGTCACACGATATCTATCATGATAGTTCAACTCATCATTGTAGAGTCATCAATTTACAATGTCACATACAAGTGTTCATTATTAGAAAGATCATCACCTTTCAATAATGTACACAGGGGGAGTAGGCCCATGAGGTCATGGAGTCACACACATGAAAAAAGAGTTTACACATTAAACATCCTTATATATTAGTACAACTTATAAACAATTTGAATTTCAAACATAATATCAAATTAAATTTCAACCATACCAAGTTTCTTCCTAAAGTGCTCTACCTTGATTCGGAAGAGAGGTTTGGTGAGAATGTCTATTGTATGATCATTTGTACTAACATACTCCAACTGAATCACTTTCCTTTCTACCATGTCTCTTACATAATGATAGGGGATCTCAATGTGCTTAGATCTATCATGGAAGACATGATTTACAGAGAGTTTGATGCAACTCTGATTATCACAATGAATAATTGTAGGATTCAAGGGCTCACCAAAGAGTCCCACAAGAAATTTATGAAGCCAAACTGCTTCTCTTGCCCCCATAGAGGCTACAATGTATTAATCTTGTGTTGAGCTTTGTGCTACTGAAGACTATTTTATGCAAATCCAGGAGATCATAGCCGATCCTAAACTGAAGCAACATCCTGATGTGCTTTTCCGATCGGTTACACTTCCAGCCCAATCTGAATCAGAGCATCCATGTAGATCTAGTTGGTTATTTTTGTAAAGAAGACCATATCTAATAGTTCCTTGAAGATATCTCAAAATATGTTTCACAACCATAAGGTGAATTTCTTTTGGCTCACACATGAACTAGCTGAGAGCATTCACTACATAGAAAATATCAGGTCTGGTATTAACCAGATACATCAAGGATCCAATCATTTGTCTATATAGGGTTGGATCTACACACTTGGATTATGTTGCTGCTTCTTCCAGTTTGTGAAGGTTGGTTTCCATAGGTGTAGACATGGGTCTATAGTCCAACATTCCAAATCTCTTCAGAATATCAATAGTCTACTTTCCTTGGTTTAGTATAATGCCCTCTGATTTCTGCCATACTTCTAAACCTAGGAAGTAGTGTAGAATTCCCATCTTTCATGTCAAATTCGGAAGTTAGATCCTTCTTTCCTTGAGAAATGAGGTGATCTTCTCCTGTTATCAGCAGATCATCAACATATAAATAATTATTAACATATCACCTTTGATTACCTTGAAGTAGAGATTAGACTCTACATTATTCTTGGAAAACCCTAGTCCCAAGAGATAGCTATCAATTCTTTCATACCAGACCCTGGGAGCCTGTTTAAGTCCATAGAGGGCTTTCTTCAATCTGCACACATGTGAGTCAGGTTTATGTATCACAATACCTTCAGGCTATTCCAGATAGACTTCCTATTCAATGGTTCCATTTAGGAAGGTAGTTTTCACATCCATTTGATGGATCTTCCAGCCTTTAGCTGCAACAATGGCTAACATTGCTCTCACAGATGTGTAACAGGAAATAGGTGCAAATGTTTCTTCATAATCAATGCCTTCCTTTTGAGAAAAACCTCTTGCCACAAAACGTGCCTTATGTTTTTCTATACTGCCATTAGCAGAATGCTTGATTTTGAAGAGCCATTTGGAAGAGACAACAGATTTCTCTTTCGGTCTAGGCACTATGTCCCATACATCATTCTTTAGAATGGACTGATATTCCTCCATCATTGCATCCTTCTATGCTTGATGTTTGAAGGCTTCTGTAACATTGATAGGTTTTGAATTTATGATTTTGTTCATTAGAGCAACATAGCTAGAGAACCGTTTGGGTCTTTTACTTTCCCTAAACGTTCCTTTGGGTGTTGCATGATTCTCAGCTTCTTTGATCATCTTTCTAACACAAAGTGGCCTCTTTCTACCGTTGTAATTTGTATTCTCATCTGAAGTAGATTGAAGTTCATTTTGGCATTTCCTAAGGATACTCCCTCTGAATCTCAGGAGCAGGTTCCATTTCAAGTACTCTAGGGGAATATGTTACTATCTCACTAGAGCTTCTTGCCCTTTTGAATTCAATGTCTTCTTCAAAGATGACATCTCTGCTCAATTCAATTTTTTTATGCCCGAGTATCAATATCTTGTAGGCTTTGGAGGTTTCACTATATCCCACAAATGCCCCTTTCTTTCTGGAAGGTTCTAGTTTGAATCTATTCTCTTTGGGCACATGGATATAGACAGGGCAACCAAAAATCCTAAAATGACTAATATCAGGTTTTATGCCAGTAAAAGCTTCTTCCGGAGTTTTGTTATCTAGATGAGAATGAGGACATCTATTTTGAATGTAGATAGTAGTTCTAGAGGATTTTTCCCAGAAAGAAGTTTCAATGTTTTGGTCAAGCAGCATCGCTCTAGCAACTTCTACAATGGTTCTATTTTTCCTTTCAACAACCCCATTTTGTTGAGGGTTGTAGGAAACTGTGAACTCCCTCTTAATTCCAGCACTCATGCAAAATTCCTTAAAAAATTTAGAGGTGTATTCTTTCCCTTTGTATGTCCTTAAGATTTTTATTTTCTTCTTGGAGAATTTTTTAGTAAGGGCTTTGAATTCTTTGAACCTTTTGAGGATTTCTATTGATTCTTTACACTTAAGGAAATAGATCTAGGTTTTCCTAGAGAAGTCATCTAAAAATATGACATAGTATAGAAATCCTACCTTGGAAGGTATAGACATGGGTCCACATAAATCAGAGTGAACCACTTCTAATACATTTTGGATTTTACTCAAGCTATTGTGAAAGGATCCCTTTTTATTCTTTCCTAGGGCACAACCTTTACAAGTTCCTTCATGACATGGTTTTAACTTAGGTAAGCCTGTTACAAGTTTTTCCACAAAATTTAGGGCACGGAAATGAAGGTGTCCTAATATTCTATGCCAAATCTCATTTGAATCAAAAGTGACAAGGGTAAGGGCTTGCTTAACCTCAATGCATAGTTTGTAAACATACCCTTGTCTTAAACCTATGGTTTGGGATTTCTTGATAGTTGAGTTCTTAGGCCATGCTAGAACTTTCCCATCCATAAAGGTAACTCTATATCCATTGTCTTCAAGGGTAGAGATGGATATTAGATTCCTCTTTATTTTAGGTACAAGTAAGACTCCAGTGAGTTGAAGAGAAAGACTAGATTTCAATTTGATGGAGCAAGTTCCAACCCCTTTTACAGGGTGTACAGAATCATCCCCAATGGTTACTTCTTCATCATTCTTTTCAGTCATAGTGTCTAGGTGTTCTCTGAACCCTGTGATATGTCTAGAGGAACCACTATCAATTACCCAGTTGTGGGTGTTGTTAGATACTTGACTAGATAAGGTTGAATAGAACACAAAGTTCTCAGATTCATGATCTGAATTTGAATTTCCTACTTTAGCAAAAGATGCTTGTATTTTTGATCTGTCAGGGCACTTCATTGCATAGTGGCCCTATTGATCACACCTAAAACATTGTACTTGAGAGATGTCTTTCTTTTTAGAAGATCCCTTTCCATTGGAATTTCTCTTTCTTTTAAAAGATCCTCTCTTGTAGGAGTTTTTCTTATTCCTTTTATTATATGTTGTGTTGAGCACATGAATTTATTCATCTATGTTCTTTTGTTTATTTTCTTTTGTTGAGAGTCTTGTTTCCTCTTGAAGGTAGTTCGTTCTTAGCCTATCAAACTTGGGGAGTTTAGATCTTGCACTTATTCCTTGAACAAATGACTCCCATGAGTTTGGTAGGCCTCCTAGTGCAATTAGAGTTAACTCTTTGCTATCAATCTGATATCCAATTGTGGATAATTGATCCTTTAGTTCAATGATCCTCATGAAGTATGCATTAATAGTTTCTCCTTTGTTTATTTGGACATTGTTGATTTTCCTCTTTAATACAAGAGTCCTACTGGTGTTGTTGATCTCATAGGTGCTCTCAAGAGATTTGAACATTTGATATGCAGTTTCATGGTTTTCTAGGATGGGCACTATATGATCCCTAACTGCATCTACTAATATTTTCATGGCCTTTTCATTGTTTTCAATCCATTGAGTTTTCTCAGGATCAGCCTCTGGTTCCTTTTTGTTTTCTCTCAAAAGTGAGTCTAATTTATTTTCTTTAAGAATCATCATGATTCTAAATTTCCATGATGTGAATTTTTTTTCTCTTGCAAGATGATCTTTAAATCTGATCACACGTGACATTATGAAGAATGTGAGGTGAATTCAATTTTTAAAAAATACGAATTTTCTTAAGCAATCTGATATCTAGTTTTGATTTGGATTCACTCAACTTGGATCTCCTACCATGTAAATGTAATTAAATCTCAATCAAAGCAGGAGCCTAAAACTAAGGAAATTCTTAGTATAAAATTCTGTTTAAAATTCTAATTCAAATTTATTTCTCTTTTCATGAATGCGTTGATTGCAAAACATTTATCGATTTCAATGTTTGCAGATCAGCAAAAGAACCACCATATATACAAAGGGACACATGCCTCTACAAGAGACACATCTCATGAGAGGACGTGTCTCCAAAAAGTGGAGACACGTCTTCTCATGGGATGTGTCCCTTGGGCATGCGGGCTCCAAACAAACCAAAATATTTCGGTTAACACACATAAACTAATGTGTGGGCACTAGTATATATATAATACGAATTCCGATTTTATTAAATGTAGATTTTGATTTTTATTCAAATGAAAATTTTGATCATTTCAATTTGAATAAAAAATTTGAAGGTATTTTATATTTAAGAGCAGATCGATTAAATATAAATGATGATGATGCATAAATGCAATCATCATCTATATCTGATCGATGCTATCTTAAATCAACAGAACAAAAAGGACTCAAGTACTTAAGGCTTCACCGAATTCTAACTAAATAGGCCTCCAAATTACATTTCACAACCTTTCTCAAACAAAATTTCCCAATTTGAATGTCCATTGTAACAACAAAACACTAAAACTTCATTTAACATTGTCACCTCCTGGATTTTTACACAATTCTCAATCCTAAAACCTCATAAAATTAATAGAAAACTTGATATTCACAACCTGCAACCTTATATAATATAAGAGTACATAATGGTGAACCATTTCACAATTTTTTATCCTTTTCCATCAATTAAAACAGAGAAACACAATTTTATTTAAAATTGTTTACCCTAAACAAGGGTTTTACACCATTTTCAAAAAATAAGCAATATCTCCCTCAAAACTACATGGAATGGAATGAAACAAAAAGGGAATTTCAGTAGACTCATATCTTTACCAATTCCAATGAATACCCCTCAAAAACATTACTATACAGGACCGTACAGTGCTTTGCAACACATATTTACCAATCATTTCTGAGAAATAGAAGAGTTTCATTCATGATTTTCTATTACAATACCAACTCCTCTTCTGCCTCAACTTGTGTGAGGTCTTTATAAGTTGTTACATATCTTAACCAATCATTTCCCATTGTGAATAACTAATTCTTAAACTTCTTTCCCAATGGTGACCCTTCAACTTCTATAATGTGCATATTTGCAACTTTCCCTTGACAATATTTGTTTACAAGATTTGTCTTGTAGCACTTCTTGAAACCCACAATGCCTAAAGATCTCTAAATTGATTGATTACATAATAAAATGATCTACCAAGATCTAATTCTAATGAAAAAACACCCAAAACCTATCGTGGACCTCATTTGACAACATTTTCATTTTTTGCAAATTGGATACAATGACCATAATACCTATTCAAACATCCATAAAATGAATTAAACACATTTTAATGGTCTTGAAAGAGCTTATTAAATGACCCCTAAGCACTCCTTAACCACTTATTTACAATTTTGCTTCATGGAGGCTTGAATGCAACATGGTGCTCCTGCACCATACCACCAAGGCATGTAGAAGAGAAGAAGAGAAGCAGTCCCAAGATCCTCCTTCTTCCTCTTTCGTTGTTTAGCCTGATGCTTCCTCTCACTCTATTGTGGTGCCATCTAATTTTTCCTCATGTTTTCGAGAGAATCCTATGGTACTCACTTCGTTAAGGCCCAAGCATCCTGTGTTTGAGTTTCCTATCCTACACATAGAGCCTAGGCCCATTTGGTATGGTAGGGAGAAATCCCCACAAGGGGAATACTCTATGTCCTGACCTCTGTAGCCTCCTACCGCTTCTACTCCTAAAGAAATGAATGGAAAAGGCCCACTACCAAGACATTAGAGCCAACTCCCCCCACTATTTTTGAACCTATTCTTCTTGCTCTCATTCAAGATTCCATCCTTGTACTGGAAATAGTTGTGGAGGAAACTCCCATGGCTGAGCAAGAGCCTTCCATTCCTTTGCAACCTCCAACCTCTAGTTCATTGAGTCATAGAAACTTCCTTGAATGCAAGCACAAGAGCTGGTTAAAGGCTCTCTTGGTTGAGCAAGCTGCCTTACAAAGGAAGGAAAAGGAGATGATCACCCTTGTATCAGGACCTCCTACCACGTCCTCCTCTCTCCTCCCCTCTACTTCCATCCAAGTCTATTCTGTATCACTCTCGGCTTCCACTATGAGTGCAAATGTACCTGACCCAAGAAAGGTGCAGGTTTTCATTGCTCCTTCAGTGGAGTTTCCTTTTTTGACATCTATTCCAGATGTCTCACCTTTCCCAAAGCCAATAGATATGACTAACACCTTGGTTGTATCTATTGCAGTTCTTTCCTCCTCCTCTTCATCTACCTTTCTTTCCCATCTGTGGGGAGTTCACCTACCTCAATGAAGAAGAAGGTAGAAAGTTGTCCTTCTAGAAATGGAGGATATAGGAGGAGCCCACCTTCTTTGAAAGGTGGCTCCACACTAGCTTGTTTTGTCCTAGTAATGAAACTAGTCTCCGCCTCTCCCGAGTTTTTCATTCCTCCCAAATCGCTCAGTGAACTTAGCGATGAACCTTAGGTGCAACCTCCACCATCCACTAAGGTAAAACATGGCACTCCTATTAAGTACATGTTTAACTCGGTGAATGAAGTTATAACCTTATCAATGATCTTCATGAATTCGTTGACCTTAGCTCCACAAGAGTTGAGTGGAGGAGATCTTGCGGGTCCTTCTTCCTTAGCCCTTGTTGTGGGAAGGTTGAAAGCTCCTCCCCTTAAAATTCCACCACTATAGGCTCATCCTCCCTCCCCCTACAATGATCTAGATATGTGTTTGTATTGTGATGTGTTTCCACCGTAATTGTGCTATGCATGCCTGCATGACCCTCATCACCCCTGTAGGTGCTTGGATATATGTGTGGTGTTTGTGTTGTAAACCTTCTTCTATTTGTATCATTATTCTTCCATTTTTGTGATTGAATTTTGATAAATTGGGGATGATGCAAAGCATTGGGGGAATTTAGGTTTTCCTTCCATGTTGACCCAATTTTTTACTTTTACTTTGTCTTTTCATGCATTCCTCACATGGCTTGATATAGTAGGGGTTGATGATAGTTCATTTATATACTATTATTATACGTATATATATTTATGAGTAGTTCTAGCCCCAAAATATTAGGCTACCCCTATGCCCTTTGTTCGTGTTCTCTTTCCTTTTTTTATTTTTCGTTATCTTTCTCTCTTCTTTTGTTTAGTTTTCCTTCTCATGTGTGACAACACCACCCCTGCATCACTTTGATCTTTAGAAAATGCATTCATTTCCAATGAATATTTAATCAAGAATCTTCACACACTTCTTCAAAATAATTGCATTATCAACTTGAAACCCTAACGGACCATGTTTCCTTCATCATGGGTTCATAAAGAAAGAAATTGAGAACCTTCCTCTGATATGGGAACTTTGATCTTCCCCTCATGTGGGGGCATATTTTTCCTTTCAAATTCCTTGATGAAGTGAACATCTTTCAGAAGGATTCCTTGATGATGAATCTATTTGAGAAATAAAAAACCAACTTTTGAATAGTACGTCACTTGAGTGGACCCCTCCTTCTTTTGAAGGGTTCCCGAGGGATGCTTTTTGAAAAATTTCCAACTTGTTGATGGTCTACATGACTGTCCACTTACTTTCATGTGTGTCTGCTTCCTACCATGTTCTATCTATGGGTAAACATATCACTTTATTGGTGCACTCGTGAAGTTTCTCTTTGACTTTGTGGAGTTCGCTTTCCTAGGTTTCCTCCATGTGAGAGATCTTAGGGGACACCTTCCTCATAGGTTTGCGGGCCTATGAGGCGATTACTTCTTGGGTCTTCCTTCATGCAAGAAATCTTAGGGGTTGCCTCCTTGGAGGTTTGTGGACCTGTAAGATGCTTTCTTTCTTTAGCTTCATAGTTATGTGGAGCTATGAAGTCTTTTTCTTTCCCTACACTCTCAGGTTCACCAGAACGCAGTCTATTTCCTCAATGGTTCAGGTATACATTTCTAACTCTACTACTTCTCTAATCTACTTTATTGAAACATTTATTAGTATTCATGCTCACTAAATTGGGGGAAAAATTTATAAGAGTGAATTTGCACCCCTTACACAAATTTCCCCTTTACACATCCTCACATCAGAAAACCAAATCCGAAGGTGAAATTCCACATAAGCTCACTGCCTTCATTCCACTTGGTGTTTGTTTTGTATGTCAACAGAGGAATAACTATCAGGGATGCCCACACAACACATAGAAATTTGTATGATTCACTTACGTCCTTAGTAGATTCTCATGTCTGGAGCCTACAGAGGCATTACACTTCCCATTGGAGGTTGATTTGTAATTCCCTCTTCAACCAACCAACCTGAATATGGCCATTTACTTCATCTTCTCCTTAAAATTAATTCATTCTCATTCCATTTCATCTCTTCACAATCTCTAAGCATTCACTTCACTTCTAAGCATTCTACACAACCTTTATTGCATCCATAACTCTCAAGTAGCACTTTGCACTCCCTAGTAGCAACAACAACACTCCATCAACTTCATAGAGAATGTGTGGAACAAAACAACATTGCAGTAGAGGCTTGAGTCCTCTCATTTTCTCCCCCATTGCCTAGTGAGTTCTTGGTGGAGGTATTAAGCTTTCTACTCCTCTCCTCTATGATTTGGTTGGGTACCATAACATTGTTTTTTAGTGATTTTGTGTTCTTTACTTCATTTCTTTCTTTATCATACTTTTCTCCATTACTATTATGTTGGTTGTCTATGGAGGTGGAAACACCAAAACGGGGTTCTGACTGAGGCAAACCCATATACAGCCCCCCAATAATTTTCCTCTCTCTTGTGTGCAGGTGGAAATATTATTGGAGCTAGCTAGCAAGTGAGTACTTTTGTGAGATCAATCTTTCCATCCTCACTCTCATATATTTACTTTATCATATTTCTATATATTTTCCCTACTTCTTAGTGTTGTTTTGGCCTTTAGGAATTAAGTAGCTAGGTTGTTAGTTCATTTTCCTATGTTCAACCTTATCTTTCTAGTCCTCTAGTTGTACAAATTCCAACACACTTGAGAGATGCCAGTGCACCACACTGTCATCCTGGAGCCATACTTTTGTCCTCTAGAAAAGAGCTCCTTGATACATAGTGTTGACCCCAAAAAATGACTCACCTAGCCCCATTTCAAGTCTCAGGTCTACAGAATGATTTAAGGACCTTATAGTCCTCATCATTCTCATCCTATTTTTCCTAACACTCCTTTAAGATGAGGTAAGTTAGGGCAGCCTGCTGCTCTTGGCCCTCCATGTTCTGGGGCCTTGACATGGTTGGCTCCCCTCTCTTATAGTGATTTTTCCATTTGAATGTAGCTCGAAGTGATTCAGTATGTTTGGGTGCAAAAGAGGACCATACCTAGCATAAACCTACCCACCTGGATGTGTTGGAACATTTTGTTTGGTCACTTGAGTTTTAGAACAAAATTTTCATTTGGTCACTTGAGTTGTAGAACAAAATTTTCACCACTTTGAATCTTTACACTACTTGCATTTGACACTTTTTCCATCAAGTGAAAACTGGACACCACAAGAAAATGACTCTGAGATAACAAAAACTGAGATAATTTATTATAGAGGGTCCCGATGCAATCTTGTAAGCTCATACAAAGCATTCGTAAGCATCATGGTTTCTAAGGAATAGCTCGTCAAAGTTTTCCATCCTTTTGCACTTTGGACCCTTAAGGGATCGAGTTGGTTGAATGTAGCTCAGATCGATTCGACGTGTTTGGATGTGAAAGAGGACCATTCCTAGCATAAAAACACCCATCTAGATGCATTGGAATAGTCCATTTGGTCACTCAAGTTGCAAAATAAAAGTTGCACCACTTTGCAGCTTTACACTACTTGCAATTAACACTTTTTCCATCAAGTCAAAACTAGGTACCACAGAAAAACAACTCCAAGATAACAAAATCTAGGAATGGTTATTGTAGAGGTTCCCTATGTGATCCTGATGCCTTAGATATAATATCCATAATTAACATGGTATCTGGGTAACAAACCATCAAATATCGCTACCCTTTTGCAATTTGGACTATTAAGGGATTACATTGCATGAATTAAAAATGTTTCAGGGTAGTAATATATTTCAAAATTTGAGTAAATATCAATACAAGTGTTTATTTTAATAGACTCTATGCTATATTGATATTGATTATAATCATTGCATTGATTTGTTTTAATAAATGAAGTGTTTATAATAAGTTAGTCAATTGGTGCTAGTTATAATATGGAGAGAATAAAAGAAGAAAAAAGAATGATTAGTAACCATCAATGGTTATTACACTCACTATATTAATAATACGATGTTTACAATAAAATTATATTTATTTGGTTATTGTAATTCTTTTTTCTGTGCTACAATTATCTAATATGCTTCATACGCCATTCTAAAACCCAAGTGTTTGTACTTGTAGGCCCAATTCCTTAGGTGCTTTGTTCTCACATTTGTTTTAGAATGTCACTCAGTAATTCAAGATTTTCTTATAATTTCTACATCATAGGTGCTCATGATGAGGTTAAATTCAAATGAATAACTTTAGATTCTCTTGCTAAGCTTCACACACTCTTTTATAATGGCTTCAAATCATAATTGAGATTTGTCAAGATCATCAAAATAAGGATGTTACATTCCTTTTTTGGCTAATATTCTCTTAGATAGCTCATAAATCAATATTTTTTGCAAGGGGACACCAATCAATTTTTAGTAGGTTACTTACAAATAGGTAAAGTAAAAGAATAAAAAGAAAGAGCATCCAAAATGGAAATGAAATTAAAATAGATGGAAGGCACTTACAAACAACAAATCCATTCCATTTGGTTCCAACTCAGGAACAACAAGGCTTAAATGTTGATGCTTCCATTGAGGATAGGCATGCCACTCTCTCAACTTAGTTACTTCTAGCCATACATCTTCATTGGGAGTTCCAAGATACCTATTGCACACAACAACCTCTCATAAATAGAACATGAATAGAATGTAACCAAAATATTAATTTCCAACCTTTTGGAAACTTATAATATATTAATATAACCTATTTAATCTTCCACTTAGTTTACTTATCTATTGAGAATATCCTACATCATTGTTTTGCATATTTTTGAGAAAAAATAAAATACCATTGAGCTCTATATCCTTTGCCAAGTTCTAAACATAAAGTTTTCTATATTTTCAAGTCTAATAACTTCATCAATCACCTACATACATGATATAAACATTAGATGATAGAATTAGCATCATAGCATTGGCATCATACAAATTAATGTGCATAAAAGTATAAATTAATAAGAACCATTGTGCATACTTACAAATTAATCCAACAAATCATCTGTGTCTTCTCTACTCTTTATTGTTCAAAGTATTGCCTCATGGTCAGACTCACAAACATTCCACAAGGTCTTGTTCAAAGGTCTACCCCCATATTTGGTCAAATGAACATTGGATGCCACAACAAGGTTTGAGTAATGAATAATCTTTTGATGCGTGTCAAAGTCCTAAAACAACCAATATTTAACACTCTTATGTGGGTACCTTCTAAGCAACATTATAGTAACAACAAATGATCCTATAGGGTATTCGATGTTTTCTCCATCTATAATTGGGGCCTCCAATTTATTTTTGGTCTCAACACAATGACACAAGTAATAGTTTGTTCCCTCTTTGTTTTCTCCTTCTGCAATAACTACATAAACATTCCCTGCATTGATATGTTCAACAAATCTCTTGAAATTAGTTAGCATTACAAATACACTACAAAGTAAGACAACAATAGGAATTTCAAATATGCAAGTAGATATATTAGCTGGTTGAACTAGATCTATTATGTGGTCAAATTTGACCGATGAATCCATCTATGTTAGTTCTAATGTCATCAGAGGGTGATACGTGTGAAGTGGGATAAGATAAATTAATGACCATTTCTCAACCCACTCCTTTTACTCACAATCATCACAAGCTTGCATTATACATGAAGAACAAAAGCATGCTATCTTTCATGTATTCATACTCCATGAACATGCATTTGAGCTAAGTAAAGAGTGTATCTCACTTGATCCTGTCAGTGTACAAAAATCCTCATATGGTGCAATGTTAGTATCATCCATCAACTAAAAAAATATATGAACTAAAGACATACCTTCATTACTTGGAACCATCAAATTACTACACCACTCAATGATTGATTTTGCATTTGTCAACTTTGCATTGTATTTATACTTTAACTCTTCTCATGCTCATGCACCATAATTCTCCCCCTTTCCATGTCTTACCTCACAAAATTTCCACATATGCTGAACACTTGTAATGAAATGCATCCTACACAACTAGTAGAACATGCACGAGTTCTTGAACTATGTTGTATAGTTATCTAACCATATTATATGTCGACTATATGCTATTCCCCTATGAGAATGGTCTGAACCATGCAGCATGAGTTACACAATAGAAGAAACAAAAATTATGGAGGAAAATGAAGATACAAACATGCTCATTATCAGAAATATTGATTACATATAGTCGGCCATATCCGAGCTTACAGATTCGGCGCACAAGCCTGATTACCAAATGATCAAAATATAGTGCTTATACATGCGAATGAAAATCCTATAGATTGAATTTAATATACATCTTATTATACTTGATCATAATTATTTTCTCATCTAATGATTCAATACAATCTTTATATCATATCCACGATTCAAGAAACATCCGTGTCGGCTAAAGATCATTACAATCTCTAATGAAGAAAATATAACGTGTGCAAGAATAGGTCAGCCTCAAATATGAAATTCTTCCATGGTAGATGTACATGGTGAAGTGTGGACCTAAGTGAAAGGTTGGGGACATTCCATAGAACAAATCTAAACACACCATGAGGATCCGTAAACAATAGGTGAGATCCGTGATCAATCCAACTAGCCATTAGGGTTTAAAATTATTCCAGGGCCAGTTCCAAAAATTGTCACGTAATCTGAAAGCAATAACTTGCCAAAAAAAGATCCTTTTGAGCTGAAAATTTGGAATAAGTAAATTGAATATTTCCAAAACAAAATCCTAGGTACGCATGATCTAGTGAAAAAACATGAAGAAACAATGGCTCTACTAACTCGAAAAAGGACAAGAACTGAACAGGAACAAAACTGAAAGGAAATATTTTTGGTTGATGCGAGATTGCCAAGAACCAGGGATGCTCCTGCATTATAAATCTAGGGTTAATGAAAAGTGAGTCCCTCACTTTTTTGGGGCCAAAGGGAAACCAATACGATCTACCCCAGCCTGAGAAATCCAAGAATAATCCTCCACTAGTCTCCGCTTCCATTTCACAAGATACTCTTTGTACTGTCCTCCACGAGTTCTTCATCCATCTCTGACATCCAAAATCTCTTCTATCTCATCTGATTGTTTTTCAAGAAGTTTTTCTTCCAACTTATCCTTACTATCTTCTCTGAATTCTATCTCATGGTACTGATGTAGATCTATAATGTGGAATATAGGCAAAATATCCATGTCATCCGGTAACTATAATTTATATGCATTTCCTAAATCAAACTTCTTCAATATCCTATAGGGTCCAAACTTTCTCATCTTTAGCTTACTGTATGTGCCAATTAGAAATATTTCCTTCTTCAAACACACCGTCACTTCATCTCTGACTTCAAATTCCTTATGTCTCCTTCTTTCATCTGCTTTTTCCTTATACTTCTGGTTCATCTTCTCCAAGTGTTGCTTCACTTGAGTATGCATTGTCTTCATATGTTTTGCAAATTCTTCTACTTTAGAACTCCTTTCACCTTCCTTACTAATGTCTCTTAGTTTTGATATACCTCTAGGCTGAACTCTAGTAACAATCTCAAAATGTGTCTTTCATGTACTTTTCACTGAATTATTGTAGGCAAACTCTGCTTGAGGAAGGACTAAATCCTAGCTTCTAGTTTTCTCTCCAACCAAACATCTCAACAAATTTCCAAAACTTTGGTTCATTACCTCTGTCTGTCCATCTGTCTGTCAGTGAGAGGTAGAACTAAACTTCAGATCTTCCTTCAACTTCTTCCAAAGTTTCCTCCAAAAGTAACCAACAAACTTTGTATCTCTGACTAAAATAATACTCCTAGGTAATCCATGCAACCTGACTACTTCTCTGAAAAAAAATTCTGCTACAAGTACTGCATCTGTTGTCTTCTTACAAGGTATGAAATGTGCCATCTTATAAAATCTATTCACCACTACAAATACTGAATCATTACCTCTTTGTTTTGTTGATGGTGTTTTCTACACAACAACTCAGATAGAATATGATATCCTATCTCTCTTGAAAGGTAAATCTCTATGGGAAAAGAGATAACCCCAAGGTCTCTAATGCTAGGTTTTGACAATGCAAATAAAACAACTCAGAGATAATGTGAAAATGTTGGTAATCACAAAGGGACCTTACTACAAGCAAACACTAGACTCGAATTTATCAGATCTAGCAATATGTTGATATTTCAAACCCTAAATTTAACCCAGATAATAAAGAAATAAAAAAAGATGAAGGTTTCAAATATATTTCTAAGACTAATTATAACCCTAAGATTGACAGTGCAAAAGATAAGATGCTCAAAATGGACCGATCCCTGATTAACTACTTTTTCTTTGACCCAAATAAATCTGCAATCTTACATGAATAGTGCAATATTCTAAGGTATTAAAGATTTTAAAATCATGCATATTCATTCAAGACAACCCTATTGCAATTGAAATGAGCAAACATTCATAATTGAACTAAGCACAGTTTTAAGTCTAGGCTAACTTTGCAAAGCAGCTAACAATCAGCTAACTACAAAAATTATGGATAGAGATCACTGCAAACATTTCAAACATGAAACCCTAACCATCACCAAACCATTTAACAACAAACTTAAGCAATTTTAAAGATAGAATAACAAGAACCATGCCAGATAAAACTCAAAATAATAAAGATACCAAGTCATGATATCCTTTCTTATATTAAATCACCCAAAATGGCAACAATTCCAATTTTTTGTGACAACACTTGCTTGAAGATAAACCCTAATTACAATTTTCTCAAAATGTGAAATCTTCTAACTTGCCACTATTCTCCTCTTTATGCTACTCTATCTATCCTACAAATGGGGCATTATGCTTAATTTATAGAGAAACCCCCCAAGATAGGTCGGCCCAAATAAGGGTTTACAATAATAAATGCCACATAATAGGTCAACCCAAAAGATATTCGAAATCAACATGAAATGTCCAATTTGTACCAATTTCATCCAAGTCAGCCTGGGGTTTTATAAACTTGCTCCAATGCATTTGAATAATGGGAAGCATAAACTATGATGTAGCCCTGTATAACTACTTCCCATGCTTATCTTTGGCAGGCTCTACTTCACCATGTACTACCAACAATACCCTATTCAATTTGGCAATAGGTGGCATAGGAAAAACCCTAATCTTCCTCTCAACAGACTTGATGTCATCTCTTGCCCGCTTCACTGTACCATCCCAATCAGCCATATTTGTTAGATACCTGTCAATAACATCAATATAGGTTGCAACATCATCTAATTGATGTTAAATAATTGGACCTTCATTGATTGGAGAATATACATCTCTCCACCATCCCCTTAATTGTTCCAAACTGAGATGCTTGGGAATGAACTTCTTTCTCCCTATCATGATTTCAAAGAAGGAGACACATTTGAAAAAATACAAGTCAAACTGTCCTTAATTTGCCTTCCCTATTTGTGTATCTTCTTTAAGGCCCTTTGCCTCATTTGCAAAATCTCAAACCACCCCCAAGGCTTTGAAACCCTTGGGAAAGGAAAAATTCCACTCTTCACTAGCTGATCCTAAGTGTACTCCATAATGGTCTTTGTTTTCTATAGCAAGAGATCTATGTCTTCCTTGTCCTAGGCTAGCACCGTCTTTAGCCAATCAACTCACCTCATGGAATACTTTGTAGTTGAAAAAATTTCCTTGATGGCACCATCTCCTTTGGTCTAAACTTCTTGCAACCAATCGATTGTGGCATGTGTAGTGCCTTTCATATTTTCAAGGTCGGAGATTGTCTCTTGAGGCAAGAGACTGAGCGTAGAGGAGGAAGAGCTAATGGACTGCAAGGGTTTCATAAATTCTTGCAAGTACCTCCTTAATTTCTCATTCTCCTTTTCAAAATCATTCTTAGTCTGTACCTCCTTCCTCAATTGGCCAAGGATTACATCACTAGAGCCTTCATACTCAATATATTTTTCCATAGATGCATGCCCTAGATTGATGGTCTACACATGATAGTATTTTGCAGTCACCCTGTCTCTATCTTTATCAGGAGCAGGGGTAGCAATATGGGCCACCCTATTGTTGGATCCATCCCTCTCAATCCTAGTAATGACCCTAGCTTTCTCCTTTGTTTTACCTTTCCCAATGTTAGCCATTAGGTCATCCCAATTGGGAGGAGTATCCTCCACTATTACTAGTTTTATCTTCAGTTCCCTATCCATCCACCCTGGAACAATGGAGTCTGTCTACACTTAATTCTACTTGTTTTGTTCATGTTGGGCACTAGGTACATCCTTGTCAATACTTGTCTCCTTAGGGGGTTCCCTAACTGAATCCTCTTTATCTTGACATTGTTCCTCCCCTTTGTCCTCTGCTGGTGAAGGAATATTAGCTAGTATCTCCTCCTTTTGAGGGGATTTTTCATCATGCAACTCTATAGGAAAATATGCAAAGGCCACCAAAGGAGACTGCACTACCTTGTCAATTTTTTCCTTTGCATTGTAAATATTCCCCTCCTATAGCTCTTCTTCTCCCAAGTCCTTAGGATCTTCATCCTTCTTTGGCTCTTCTGGCACATTGCCAGTTTCTTAAGGAAGGGGAATGTCCTCCTATTCAATGATAGGAGGTGTCATAGGAACACTTCCTTTTGTTGCAACATCTTTTGGGGAAGGAGTCCTTGACCTCCTCATGTATACCTGTGTTTTCTCCCCTGAAATTTCTACCTCTATCATAGGTGGCTCAACTTCCCTTTGTGTCTTGGAAGTTTCTTTCCACTTTTGTGAAAGCTTCACAAGCCTTCTTCTCTTGGACAAAGGAGCAGTGGTATCTACCTCTTCCTTTTCTTCTTCATCCTTTTCAATCCCTTTTTTCCTTGAAACATGTCTTCTCTTTTTGGCAATGGGTTTTCTTTGTTTACCGACCCCTACTACCTCTTTAGTTTGAACATCCCTAACTTTGATCTTGAAGGGAGATTCCACCTTGGAATTACCCTTGGGATCCTGCTCATGTGACTCCTCAAAAGCAGAATGAGACTCCAAGTCTCCCATTAAATCATAGGTGCATTACACACCTTCACTTTAAAACTCTAGCATTTTGTGCTTAAGCCACATTTTTGTGTATTTGATCACTAGAGTCATTATCTACTCCAACTCCATGTTTTACTCTTCCAACCAATCAATCCTTCCAACCAGCTTGTCCTTCACAGCCTCAAAGATGTGGACCTAAATCAGATTCCCATATTCTTCTACCTGATCAGGAATTGCCTTTATGTTATACAACCTTACTAGGTCCATTGGCAGCCTAGACAATTTCTTCTTTCTAACATCAAACTCATCACCAAGGTTAGCCCAATAATCCTCAAGGTTTTCCTTGTGACTATATTCCTTGTTGGCCTTCTTTTGTGTCTCACCAGTGATATTAAATCTGACCCTCTTGGAATGGAAGGAGAGACCAAAATTACTCATCTCCTCCTCAGAAGCATGGGTTAACTGGATGGAAGGGAATACCTCAATTCTACCTATCTTCAATTTGAAGTCATTGTTAAACCCCATCTTATGTTTATCCCCTTTCACAATCACATCAAAATCACATATTTGCCTAGTGACTTCAAACAATATGATATGGTTTGTTGGGTACCTTGGAAGTCTGTAGGGATCCCTTTGATAGACATCAATTCTTATATAAGAGAAGGTGGGGAACTGAATGAACCAAGCTCCATACCTTTTAATCAAATCTTTGGCCTTGTCTGAAATTCTAACATGTTCAACATCCTACAACAACCTAGTGATGTACATGGTGAATGCATCATTCACCCTCCTATAGCTTCCTCCACCCAAGTGCAATTGTGGATACACTTCATAGATCACATTTTGCCCAAATATACCTCTAGTACTTAGCCCCTTGTGTGGGTGAAATCTTGCAAGTGCATACGCTAAGAAAGAAGTCATGGTGAAGGAATTTATCTGTAGGACATTGCACATTTTCTCATGAATCACCTACCCAATTGTAATCTATACCTTGCTCCATCCAAGCAATAATGTTGAACATCCAACTCTCAAATACCCCTGCATTCTTCAATCCTACTAGCCTACTAAGGAGTGTGATGGCATCATAGTACTCCCTCCTAAACTTGAGTCTGTTTAGATGTTTAGGTAGCTTGGAGAATTAGACTTGGGCTTCTCCAACCAAGAGTTGATAACCTGCTGGGACTTAACAACATTCTCCTCATAATTCTTCTTGGTTGCATCCATATCGAAGGCCACCACATGTGACCTATCAGGCATATCAAAAGTTTGAGCAATGGACACAGGGTCAAAGTTTGCAACAAATATTCCTTGAGGACCAATTATTCTTTGTGTTCCCCTGTTATAATTCCTGGCACACTCAAGTACCAACTCATAGCACTGCACTATAGAGGGAAATCCAGCCACATGTGCTAACCCAGATTCCAATGTTCTTTTGGCCAACAAAGGAAGGTTTTGTGTTGCCATTCTAGCCTTAAACTCTTCATAGTCCCACATTCCTACATTAGTATCAGTGATCCCTGACCAGATGGAAGTCAACTTGCTCTCAGGAATCCTACTCTTTATATCCATCTTTATTCTCTCTCCCTCGAAGATAGCAAAAGCTTTAGCATTTGGATCCATTGCCTTTTCCTTACCTTGCCCAACAACAGCTTGACCTGATCCTTACTACAAATAAGTAAAGACAACAAAATAAGATCCAAGATAAACAATAAGTGTCAAAATCCATATTAAATCAACCATCCCAAAGTTCAAGATTTAGCCTTCCTCGCGGAATCCAGACTAGAAAAAAATTCTGGGGAAATCCAGCCTAGACAGAATCCAGCGAAATAGGCATACAAACATCCATATAATAATTTTAATCAATCAATTTAACCCAAGAATGGTTTGATACAACTTAGCATTAGTTCATTTGATCACTTAGAATGCACAATCACTAAGAAATCTCCAAATAACCATGAAATTCTTCATTCCCACAAAACCTCAAAAAAAATCTGCCTTAGATGGAAATCTCCGAGAATGATAATAGTTTCAACAATCTGGGAAAATGAAGGAAGTGCGGACATTCAGGAAAATCCCGAGGAGGTGGATTCTAGCGAAGTTAATACAATTCTAGCATAAAAGAACAATCTCGGGAGAATAACCAAGTGACGAACACTAGGGAAATCCAGAGGAAGCAGAAATCCGCGAGACAGGTAAAAGTCCGGATTAAAAGAAAATTATGAAGAACAAAGAGGAAATGGGAGAACTCGGGGAATTTCGGCCGAGATGGAATTCCTCAAAGACACCAAAAATCCAAACACCCAAATTTCTCTTTCCCTCACCCGAATAGATCAAACGATCACAGACTACGAACCTGAAGCTCGACAATGAGCTGAGCTAAACCTCCAATGGATCAATCTTGAATTCAAAACTCACCTCTTAGTAAACTAAGAGGGATTGGCTATGCCCTAGGTCAAAAACCCTAAAACCTCCACCATGAAAGCACAGAACAACTCAAGTAGAACTTGTTTGTAGGACATTAGAAAGTTTGTGGAAAATGGAAGCAAGTTACCCAGGACAACAATGAAAGGCAAGCCCAAAATAAACACCCAGAAATGGCGCCCGACCTGAATGGGAAATTCCCTAGCATAGCAAATGTGAAACATCAAACTGGCAAAGCATGAGCCCCAAAAATGCCCAAGAAGCACACACATTTAATAAGAACGTATCAATGAATAACATGAAGGTGCCCATAGTAAAGCAATCTGAATCAAAAAAGAAAGAGAGCAGTCACAGACCATGAGAATAGAGGAAATGAGGCCAAGGAAGCTAGCAATAAACCTCAAGCAAGAGAAAAACATGAATGTCACTTAGGAAATCCAAACGCAACACTCGAGGACACTTGTAAATGCACAATCCAGTAACATGCCTCAAGCTCAAGCACTCTAGACTCAAATGGCAAGAAAATGATCAAACTCAAATGGAAAATCATCTCCTCCAAACCAATATAACACCACCTAAGAAGTTGTGCAATCACCCTTAATGTGATCGACAAGACAACTTAGGCCAAATCCGAGAATCCGACAAAGCAATGGACTTCGGGAAAATCTAGACATGACGGACTTCCGCGAACAATCAAAATCTCTGGACTCCAACAAAAATCAGTCGTTACCGATATTTGACAGGAAACCAGGAAAGTCTGCCCAGGGTGGATTTTCTCGGAAGCAGTGAAAAACCCAGACCTTATCCATAACTTAAGGTTTTCAATATAAGTCACAAATGGACCATTCCGACAAGCAAGATCAACATCAAAGAACATTCCCAAGCAAGAAAAAATCGAAAAAGAAAGGCCAAGACACCAAAATAGAAAGCCAAAAGAGCAAGAAAGAGGGTCCCTACTTTTAGTGGGGCATGTGTGAAAAAACTATACGACAAATGGGGACTCCACTAGTGAAATGCTCTAGACCATTTCAAGAACAAACTGAATCAAGAACCCAAAATCTTTGGTTTCAATCCTTACATCCGAACACCTATGAACAAAGTTTTAGAAACCAAAAGAAAAAATACCTTTTCCTATACCTGATTCCAAGTGTGTGTATTTGCATTCATTTCCTATACCTTAGGTGCAATGGGAACCAAAGTAAATCTGACCGAGCTACATAAAAGTTCTAACTTCAAAAGCAACTAAGATAGAGCCTCGCTTCCAGTCAAGAGTCTATAGCCTCAATGAGATTATCATTGTGACCCTCCCAAGCATAGCTCTACTACTAGACAGACGTCTATAGCCCTGGTAGAGATACTAGGATATGCCTGATAAGGTGAAGGTTACGTTTATTTTCAATATTTCCTTTTTTTCTTTTCTCTTTTAAACATTTTATAAACCCTTTCGTCACCTCGTAAGTAACAAAAATTACACTCAGGGATGAGGAACACAATGGCACTGAAGTAGAATATAAGATTTTCACTAGGAAAAATTACACAAGAACCGCATGCAATTACAACTTTTTTTAATTTTAGCATGAAAGTGTGAGACCCAAATATATTCCAAGTTTATCCAAAACAAGTGACTCTAATTCTAAGTACAAGGGACATCATACAAAATAATTCCACCACTTAACTCTAAAAAATTGATTAGAGCTTGTAAAAGAAATATCTAAAACAACCCTAGGCGAATAGCCCGTTATATAGATGCAACAACCCCAAGAAAGCAAGAAACCAAAAGAAAAAACCAAAAAAAAAACTAAAAGCAAAATGAACCAAAGAAAACAAGAAAAGAAAATAAAAAAGAAAACCTACTCTAACTATGTGCAAGGCCAAGCTACAAACAACTCAAGATTGGAATTAATGATTCAAATACTGCCCATTGACAACAGCCGGATATCCTGGCTAGTGAGGGTTTTCAAGCAAAAAGCGTTATTTCCAAGAATTTCTAAAATCTAGTAAGGGCCAAGCCAAATTTTATCAAATTTACCATGTTCTCCCTTACGGTCATGGGCTTTATCCCAGTAGAGAACTAAGTGAGAGATCCTAAAGGCTTTGACCTTAGCTCTCCTATCAAACCATCTTTTCACTATGCCCTGATGTTTAGCAAAGTTTTCTAGGGCTTCATCTCTTTTATCTTCAAGGTGTAACAACTTAGCATGATAAGCTTCACATTTATCCTCTTCATTATAGTATTCATTAATAAAATATAGGGTAGGGATCTTCAATTGGATGGGAAATACAGGTTCCAAACCATACACTAGGTGATAAGGAGAGGTTCCTATAGATCCCTTCTATCTAGTACGGTCTTCCTAGATAGAAAATCAAAGCTGAGTGTGCTAATCCTTAGGATTTTTTTCTAGTAACTTATGGATGACTATCAAGAGATTCTTATTGGAGGACTCAGCTAGACCATTACCCTAAGGATATTAATTAGATGCAAATTCAATGACAATTCAATTATCAAAAGCCCAATTAGAAAGTTTTAGTGATGCAAATGCAGTACCATTATCACAAACTAAAGACAGTGGACAACCAAAACGATTAATAATACCTGACTCAAAAAAATTTATTACCACCTCTAAAGTGCATTGTTTACAAGAAAGAGCTTTTGTCCATCTAGTAAAATAATCTATTATGGTGAGAATATACCTGTGGTCCATAGAAGATGGAGGATTAATTGGACCTATGAAGTCCATTCCCCACTGGGCGAATGGTTTTACCTCTATGACCAACTGAAGTGGAAGGGCTGCGTGTTTTTCCTTACTTGTTGCAGTTTGACATGTATGACAAGTCCTCACATGTTGGTGTGCATCTTTGAACAAGGTAGGCCAATAATAGTCTCCCCTCAAGATCTGATTTGTAGTGGATGATGCAGAACCATGGCTTGTGCCATATCTCTCATGGAATTCAACCATCACTCTGGTAGCTTCTTCTTTCCCCAAACATCTTAAATACACACCCTCGTGACTTTTCTTATACAGGATAGCTCCTTTCATCATAAAACTTCCACTCTTCAGGCACAAGGCTCACCTCTGAACTACATTATGGTGATCAAGACATTACTATTTCAGTAAATAATAAATTATTTCATAATACCAATCTCCTGGAGATACCTCCTGAAGATAATAGTGTTGGGCTATGAGCTCGGGACCTGTCTTGGCCATTGTCTTCGTCAGTCCTTGTTCTCTCACCAATTTCATGGGTTAAATCTCTATATCATATTCTTGTAACATAGTCACCCATTTGGCTCTCCATTCACCTCACTCATTCTTCATTAACAACAAATTTACTGCTGGATTAGGCACTATGGCAAAAACCTTATTCCTCAAAATATAGTGTCTAAAAAACTTCACTGCTCTGACCAAAGCATAGGCCTTCTTTTCCACATTATGATATCTCAAATTTTCATCCTTTAAAGGAGTACTCATGAATTCTATAGGGTGTTCATTTCCTTGATCATACTTTTGGGTTAACATTCTAGCACACGAGTGATTAGAAGTAAATGAATATATCTAGAAAGGCTTAGCATAATCTAGACTCACCAACACCGGAGCCTCGGAAATAGCTTTCTTAATTTTTGTAAATACATCCTTAGCTTTTGCACTCCACTCTACTTTTTCTTCTTGTTTCAACATTGCATTCAATGGCTTCACTATCTTTGCAAATCCAGTGATAAATTTTCTAACAAAGTTAATCTTCCCAAAGAATGACTTCATTTCTTTCTTACTTGTAGGAGGCTGAATCTTCAAGATAGCCTATATTCATTCAGGATCAATAGCAATACCTTGTTATGATATAATGTGTCCTAGCAACTTTCCTTCTATGACTCCAAAAATGCACTTACTTGGATTAAGTGAAATGCCAAACTCTCTGCACCTTTGGAATACTTTACATAAATCTACTATGTGACTTTCCCGTTTCTTAGATAAAAATTTCAAGTCATCCATATAAATAATGATGCACTTACCAATTACGTCCTTTGCCATATCTCTCATGGAATTCAACCATCACTCTAGTAGCTTCTTCTTTCCCCAGACATCTTAAATACATGCCCTCATGATTTTTATTATACAAGATAGCTCCTTTCATCATAAAAATTCCACTCTTCAGGCGCAAGGCTCGCCTCTGAACTGCATTAAGGTGATCAAGACATTTATGATTTATTAAATAATAAATGATTCTATCATACCAATCTCTTGGAGATACCTTCTGAAGATAATAGTGCTGGGATGTGAGCTCAAGACCTGTCTCGGCCATTGTCTTCATCAGTCCTTGTCCTCTCACCAATTTCATGGGTTGGATCTCTATATCATATTCTTGTAACATAGTCACCCATTTGGCTCTTTGTTCACCTAACTCATTCTACATGAACAATAGATTTACTACTGGATCAGGCACTATGGCAAAAACATTATTCCTTAAAATATAGTGTCTAAACTTCTTCACTTCTTTGACCAAAGCATAGGCCTGCTTTTCCACATTATGATATCTCAAATTTGCATCCTTTAAAGTACTCATGAATTCTATAGGGTGTTCATTGCCTTGATCATACTTTTGGGTCAACATTTCGGCACATGAGTGATCAAAAGCGAATGAATATATGTAAAAAGGCTTAGCATAATTTGGGCTCACCAACATTGGAGCCTCAGAAATAGCTTTCTTAATTTCTATAAATGTCTCCTTAGCTTCTACACTCCACTCTACTTTTTCTTCTTGTTTCAACATTGCATTCAAGGGCTTCACTATCTCTACAAATCCAATGATAAATTTCCTAACAAAGTTAATCTTCCCAAATAATTACTTCATTTCTTTCTTACTTGCAGGAGGCTGAATCTTCAAGATAGCCTATATTCATTCAGGATCAATACCAATACCTTGTTCTAATATAATGTGTCCTAGAAAATTTCCTTCTGTGACTCCAAAAGTGCACTTCCTTGGATTAAGTGAAATGCCAAACTCTCTACACCTTTGGAATACTTTACATAAATCTGCTATGTGACTTTCTTATTTATTAGAGAAAAATGTCAAGTCATCCACATAAATAATCATGCACTTACAAATTACATCCTTAAAAGCAATATCCATAGCTCTCTAGAATGTAGGTCCATCGTTGATCAACCCAAAAGGCATCTGCCTATAAGTAAAAGTTCCCCATTTTGTAGTGAAGGCAGTTTTGTGCCTATCCTCATATTGCACCATAACTTGGTTGTATCCAGAATACCCATCCAGAAAGGACATCATCTGAGATCCATTAACAATCTGAAGCACCTCATCCAGTGAAGGAACTAGACAGTTATCCTTTTCTGATGATCTATTCAAATTTCTGAAGTCCACACATAGTCTGATTTCTCCATTTTTTTTCCTTACGGGAACCAAATTTGCAACCCAAGTTGAATGCCTCACTGGAAATATAATTCATGTTGAAATAAACTTCTACACTTCCTTCTAAATCATGGGTTCTAACAGATCATTGATTAGCCTCTAGCTCTGTCTAAATGGCTTGACATTTGATTTCAAGGGAATGGTCTGTGTAATGATTGAAGTACCATATGTCTTTAAATCTTTATAGCTCCAAGCTATCACATCATGATATATGTGCAAGGCATCAATAATCCCTTTTCTTTCCTTTGGAGTACATACCTTACCAATAAAAATGTTCTTCATGTTATCTGGTGTCCCCATATTATATGTTTCACATTGGCTACTGAGAGACTCCCTTTTAGCTTGTTATTCTTGATCCCTTATCTTATCTAAATAAAAAATTCATTCAAGTTGCACCATACCCCTTGGGATAGTGTTGGTCTTTAGGTTAATGATTCCTTCGAAGTCTATTTCAGCTTCTTGAGGCTCTATCTCATCAATGACTGGAGAAGCAAACACATCACAACTTGTAATAAACTCCAAAATATGCTTATCATCTTCAAATACCTAGAAATTAGTAACATTGTTAGGTACTGAAGGTACTAGGGTGAGTTACACTATAAACTTCTTCAATCTTGAAAGTGATAAAGGTTGTAATGTACTAGCAGCCTGTGCTAGAGATTCTGCAACTTGCTTCCTACTTTGAGGGATCAACTAGATGTTGAAAGCATCAAATCCCTCAATAAGATCTCACACTCTATGCCTTTAATTAGTCATCCTCCTATCACGAAATGAGTATTGTTTCCTTACATGTTTAACTACTAGTTTAGAGTCTCCCAAAACTTGTAATATCTTTACTTTCTTCCTTGATTCCATCAACACCCCATGAATCAAAGCTTCATATTCAGCAACATTATTAGTACATTGAAATTGGAGTCTGTGAGCAGCAAAATAACTCATACCTTTAGGACTGATCAACTCAAACCCTTCCCCAACACCTTGCTTAGATTTAGACCCATCAAATCTCAATGTCCAAAAATTGTCAGGATCTGGTTTCTTTCATTCATATTTCATTTTACTGCAAATGGGGGGCTTCTCAGGAAGCATTGGGATTTTACCCGTATCGTTATCTAATTCCTCATGTATATCAAATCTAATCGGTGGGACTAGGTTAATGCATTTCTATACTTTCTCCACATCAGTATGACATAAGTCACACTCCAACTCAATGTGAGGAGAATCATGGACTCTACACCAATTGGGGAGTAATAATTCTTTTAAATTCATACTTCCTCCTAGCTGAATCTGATTATCCATACATCTCTGGATGAATTCCTAAAAGTTATCCAACAAACTAAGCTGCCTATCCTCCTGGTTATCTGTTTCTTTTGCTTGTTCAGTGAATGTTCCAGAACCACTAATCTCTGATGTCAATTCATCTAAAGGACCTTGCAATGTAAATACCTCTTCATTCTCTGAGGCTAATCCAACCAACACATAATTCCCCATACTGACCTCTGACACCAATACCTCATTCGAAATATTTTGGTATTCAGTGATCACATACTTCATTCTAGATTCTCTTTCAATTTTGATCTAATTTGGAACTCCTTTCCATGGTAGCCACATGTGAGAATGGTCTATAGATGTATATCCATTTGGTGCTTTGCTGAAATCTCGACCCAAAATCAAACCATAAGTGTCAGAAATGACAGCAACCTGGATGTTGATCAGTTGTTGCACCCTAGGATCTGATGCAAGCTGCATGGGGATCATGTTCAATTGTCCTACTACACTTACCTCTATTTTTTCCAATTGAGTGACCTTATTTTGAGAGGCTATAAGGGTAATACCCAATGCTTTACAAATAGAATAAGGCATAACATTGGTAAATGCCCCTAAATCTACAAGACAATTATGTAGATTCTTCCCAAAGTTACAAACATAAATTAAGAAAAGAGGGGTTTCCATCTTGCCTTGAAACAAACTCAACTAGGTGTCAGCTTGCACAACCTGACCTTTATCTTTATCTCTCCCTTTGTCTACAGGTGGGACTTGACCTCTAGATGTTTGTGCACTAGAAGATCTGGCAACAACCTCATTGGCAGTTACTCCCTGTGGTATTGTATTCAAATTGAATGACCCCAAGATTGTGTTTCTAATAGTGGAAACTCTTAATAATTAAAAGGCAGATAGACTTAACTTTACTTTCTTGAATTCTTCAGTCACATATTCACCCAATTGTTCCATATTCATATCAGCATGGGTTTCCTTGTATACACCGGCCTGTCTGTCCTTTGGAACTTTAGCATTGTTTCCCTTTGACAAGTATTGTGCGGTCACATGAGGATAAGGTGGATTATTACTAGCTTGTGGATCTGGTTGAATAGTAAATTTTTTGGGAGGGATAGAAGTATTGAAAAGACCTCCAGCCTGTGGAATCTTGTTAGGCCTATTCCTCAAATCATATGTCTTTGTTGGTTGCTGAAACATCTGGACTTCTTCAACACCAATTTCTTCCCCATCTAAGGGACCATTATCATGCTCACTTTCCTCGTTGAACAACTAAGAGATCTCATCTTCATTTAACACCTACTTTGCCTCATTATCCTAATCATTGGACTCCTCTTTTGGTTCATTTTCCTCACCTTTTGGGAATGGGGCATGAGTAAGTACCAACACTGGAGAGTCATAGGGGTTTGAAGGCACAATCTCCTAACTACTGGAGTTGTTCTCAAATTCATATTGGAAGATGGAAGAAGTAGTCTGAAACTCACTACAATCTAACTCAAAATGTTGGCTTGTTTTATGGACTCTACACCATCCAGACAAAGTTGTCTTTGCCAAATATACACCATTTGGAGGCTTCTCTTGAGTAGAAGGTAGATCCAATGGAGTAGGAACCCCTCCATTATTAGGTCCAATATTCCATGACCTATTCTTCCTAGGTGGTTTCCCTCTATTAAATACTTGTCCACTTTGTTAATTTCTATCAAAATCTTCGCCAAAGCCTTGTCTTCTATCAAAATTCTAACCAGAGCCTTGTCCTCTATCATAATTTTGATTTTTGTCAAAATACTACCCTCTTTCAAAGTTCCTGTTCTCCCTGCTATAGTTAGATTCCATGCTTTTCTGAGCAGCCTGAATTTGGCTATTCTGATTTCTCAAATAAGTCACCTCCATATTCAGTTTCTTTACTTGCTCAGATAACTCATCCAACCGCTCCTTATCTAGACCATTAGGTGGTGTTGAATTCACATTACTAGGAAGGTATCTAGGTACTCCTCTAGAACCAACAACTTGACTCAAAACTTTTTAATTCTACAAATATGTAAGGAGACCAACCTATTACTGCAAATGAAGGGGTTGATTGGTCCTTTGCTGAGGGTAAGAGGTCATAGGCTAAGCTTAGTTTATTGGAGGACCTAGATGAGGAACCAAAGGTAATGAGGGTATTGGATTCATTATAGGAGCATGACTAGTCAAATCCTGGTTTAGAGCTTGGACTTGCCCTGGGTGAGCAGAAGGTCCTAAGGAAGGAAGAGGACCTAATAAATGTTGCCTCAAATCCATGCTGACCTTAACAGCCTCTGCATATGCAGTGAGTAAAGTAGTTGGGGGATTAGTCCTTTGCTTAAGAAAAGTGGTTGTAAGGCTATCCAAGGCTTCAAGGTAAACCTCTAGGGAAGTGTCTTCATTTCCAGCATAAGGTGCCTAGAGTTTGGTGTATGCTCAGTGGAACCTATTATTGAATGATCCCATAGGTTAATTAACCTCTCTCTTAACCTTGGTAAACTACAGGTATAGCTCATTAGCATGAATGGGAATCTTAAACTTCTGAAAAAATACAGTCTCTAGTTCGGTCCAATTATGGATGGAAGCACTAGGTAAGTGATTATACCAATAAAAGGCCTCTTATCAGAGAGAATAAGGGAAAATCATGCAGGCAACATCTTCATGATTAATCCCTCTATCTCTTAGACTGGTCTAGAAAATCTGGATATGCTCCTTTGCTGTCCTATTGGGATCATGGGTGTGGAACTTAGAGGAAAAAATGCTCAGGATTCTTGGTCATGACATTATAACTATTAAAAATTAATAAGGATGGATTGTTGGAAAGGAAAGCCATTAGTGGGGGTTGGGGTGGTAATGGATGATTTATGGCTGGTTGGGGCTGTAGAATAGGAATTCCTTTAGAATCGGATGAACATGAGGATGATGGGGATGATGGAAGTGGCTGAGTGGATGATGATTCTTCCCCTCCTCTGGTCCTTCTTGACCTAGTAGGGGCTTGCAGTTCTTGAAATTCTTCCTCTCCTGGAGTAGATCTGGTTGTCTTTCTAAGCCTTTCAGGAGAGATGGTGTTTAGAAAATGCTCCAGCTTGCTTATCCAAAGACCTCCTTCTAGCACCAATTTGTTGATGGTGTTTTATGCATAGCAACAACTCACACAGAATATGATATCCTATCTCTCTTGAAAGGTAAATCTCTATGGGAAAAGAGATAACCCCAAGGTCTCTAATGTCAGGTCTTGACAATGCAAATAAAACAACTCAGAGATAATGTGAAAATGTTTGTAATCACAAAGGGACCTTACTAAAAGCAAACAGTGGACTCCAATTTATCAGATCTAGCAATATATTGATATTTCAAACCCTAAATTTAACCCAGATAATAAAGAAATAACAAAAGATGAAGGTTTCAGAGATATTTCTAAGAATAATTCTAACCCTAAGATTGACAATGCAAAAGATAAGATGCTCAAAATGGACAAATTCCTCATAAACTGCTTTCTATTTGACCCAGATAAATCTGCAATCTTACAAGAATAGCACAATCTTCTAAGGTATTAGAGATTTTCAAATCATGCATATTCATTCAAGACAACCCTATTGCAATTGAAATGAACAAACATTCATAATTGAACTAAGCACAGTTTTAAGTCTAGGCTAACTTTAAAAGCAGCTAACAATTAGCTAACTACAAAAAGTATGGACTAGAGATCACTGCAAACATTTCAAACATGAAACCCTAACCATCACCGAACCATTTAACAACAAAATTAAGCAATTTTAAAGATAGAATAACAAGAACCATGTCAGATAAAACTCAACATAATAAAGATACCAAGTCACAATATCCATTGTTATATTAAATCACCCAAAATGGCAACAATTCCAATTTTCTGTTACAACACTTGCTTGAAGATAAACCCTAATTACATTTTTCTCAAAATGTGAAATCTTCTAACTTGCCACTATTCTCCTCTTTATGCTACTCTATATATCCTAAAAATGGGGCATCATGCTCAATTTATAGAGAAACCCCCCAAAATAGGTCAGCCCAAATAAGGGTTTACAATAATAAATGCCACACAATAGGTCAGCCCAAAAGATATTCGAAATCAACATGAAATGTGCAGTTTGCACCAATTTCATCCAAGTTGGCCTAGGGTTTCAAAAACTCTCTCCAATGCATGTGAATAATGGGAAGCACAAACTTTGATGCAACCCTATATAACTACTTCCCATCCTTGTCTTTGGCAAGCTCTACTTCACCATGCACTAGCAACAATACCCTATCCAATTCAGCAATAGGTGGCACAGGAGAAAACCTAATCTTCCTCTCAAGAGACTTGATGTCATCTCTTTCCTGCTTCAATGTACCATCCCAATCATCCCTATTTGTTATATACCTATCAATAACTGCAATATAGGTTGCAACATCATCTAATTGATGTTCAATAACTGGACCTTCATTGATTGGAGAATATACATCTCTCCACCATCCCCTTAACTGTTCCAAACTGAGATGCTTGGGAGCGAGCTTCTTTCTCCTTGTCATGATTTCAAATAAGGAGAAACACTTATCAGAACTACCTGTCAAACTGTCCTTAATCTGCCTTCCCTATTTTTGTATCTTCTTCAAGGCCCTTTGCCTCATCTACAAAATCTCAAACCACTCCCAAGGCTCTAAAACCCTTGGGAGAGGAAGAATTCCACTCTGCACCAGCTAATCCTCAGTGTACTCCATAATGGTCTTTGTTTTCTATAGAAAGAGATCTATGTCTTCCTTGTCCCGGGCTAGCACAGTATTTAGCCAATCAACTCACCTCATGGAATCCTTTACAGTTGACAAAATATCCTTGATGTCACCTTCTCCTTTGGTCTGAACTCCCTGCAAGAAACCGATTGTGGCATGTGTAGTGACTTTCATCTTTTCAAGCTCGAAGATTATCTCTTGAGGCAAGAAACCGATAGCAAAGGAGGAAGAATTAATGGATTGCAAGGGTTTCATCAATTCTTGCAAGTACCTCATTAATTTCTTATTCTCCTTTTCCAACTCATGGTTGGTCTATACCTCCTTCCTCAATCAGCTAAGGATTACATCACTGGAGCCTTCATAATCCTCAATATCTTGTTCCATAGATGCATGCCCTAGACCGTTGGTCTGCACATGATAGTCTTTTGTAGTCACCCCATCTCTATCTTTATCAAGAGTAGGGCTAGAAATATGGGCCACCCTATTGTTGGATCCATCCCTCTCAATCCTAGAAATGACCCTATCTTTCTTCTTTGTTTTACCTTTCCCAATGTTAGCCATTAGGTCATCCCAATTGGGAGGAGTATCCTCCACTATTACCAGTTTTCTCTTCAGTTCCCTATCTAGCCACCCTAGAATAGTGGAGTCTGTCTACACTTTATCTTGATTTTCTTGTTCTTGTTGGGCACTAGGTGCATCCTTCTCAATACTTGGCTCCTTAGGGGATTCCCTAACCGAATCCTCTTTATCTTGACATTGTTCCTCCCCTTTGTCCTTTGTTGGTAAAGCAATCTTAGCTGATATCTTATCCTTTTGAGGGGATTTTTCCTCATGTACCTTTGTAGGTGAATCTACATAGGCCACCAAAGGAGATTGCACTACCTTGTCAATTTATGCCTCTGCATTGTAAAGTTCCCCCTCCTAGAACTCTTCTCCTCCCAAGTCCTTAAGATCTTCATCCTTCTTTGGTTCTTCTGATACACTGCTAGTCTCTTGAGGAAGGGGAATGTCCTCTTGTTTAGTGATAGGAGTTGTCATAGGAACACTTCCTTTTGTTGCAGCATCTTTTGGGGAAGGAGTCCTTGACCTCCTCATGTATACCTGTGTTTTCTCAACTGAAATTTCTACCTCTATCATAGGTGGCTCAACTTCCCTTTGTGTCTTGGAAGTTTCTTTCTCCTTTTGTGACAGCTTCACAAAACTTCTTCTCTTGGACAAAGGAGTAGTGGTATCTACCTCTTCCTTTTCTTCTTCATCCTTTTCAATCCCTTTTTTCCTTGAAACATGTCTTCTCTTTTTGGCAATAGGTTTTCTTTGTTTATCGGCCCCTACTACCTCTTCAGTTTGAACATCCCTAACCTTGATCTTAAAGGGAGATTCCACCTTGGTCTTACCCTTGGGATCCTACTCATGTGACTCCTCAGAAGCAAAATGAGACTCCAAGTCTCCCATTAAATCATAGGTGCATTAGACACCTTCACTTTCAAACTCTAGCATTTTGTGATTTAGCCGCATTTCGGTGTATTTGATCACTGGAGTCATAATCTGCTCCAAATCCATCTTTTCCTCTTCCAACCATTCAATCTCTCCAACTGGCTTGTCCTTCAAAGCCTCAAAGATGTGGCCCTGAATCAAATTCCCATCTTCTTCAACCTGATCAGGAATTTCCTTTATGTTATACAACCTTACTAGGTCCACTAGCAGCCTGGAGAATTTCTTCTTTCTAACTGTATACACCTAAAATTGTTCTGGAGAATTCTTATTAATTAAATACGATTTATTTGATTAATTATCCTAATTTCCTCTACTGTTTGAATAAATAGAAATATTTATTTAAATAGTTCACATTCACATCACATTTAAATTCTTCTAATATGTCATCTTAATTAAATAAACAAAAATAAATACTTTGTTCAATTTAATTATCAAATTCGTATTTTATTCTATCACATCAATCTCAAATTAATTAAATAAAGATCAAAACACTTTATTAATTAAATACTATATTCCTCTGTTTAATATAATAAACAACTATATTATAGTTTGTTTTATTAAATTATTTATCTCCCTTTTGCTAATTTAAATAAATCAAAATATTTGAATAAAAGCACAAGGAATATTCCAATCTATATTCTCTCAAAAGTGAATTAGATATCCTATGTCTAAACTATGTCAAATTTAATGCTTTGAAACTTCATAGGAAGTTTTGCAGATAAATTGGAGAAAAATTCCAAAATCTTCTCTCAATCCTCCTCCATCAATCCTTCCTCTTCTCTCGCCTGGTGTTTTCATGGGCAGAGACAATCTCCATTTTTCTCTCAATCTCCTCCATCTCTCACCATTCAATCCTCCAAATTGAATCCAAACCTCTCAAAGCTTTCCCTATGCATTTCTATAGCCAAGAAATCTATAAATACAACCTCATTGAACCAAGAAAAAGGATCGAGATAATCAAGTTTATGCACTCTTACTCTACAAGAATTCAAGCATCAAGCATCAAGCAATCAAGCATCCAAAATCCAACAATCAAACTTTCACATCAATGGCTGCCTCCTGTAGCTGCAATTATCTATTTCATGTCCATATCATGTTAGTTTAATTCACTTATCATCTAGTATTATCTTTTTACTCCATATCATTGCATTAGTATCATCTCGTTCTTTAGATAGTCATTTTAACAATCATAGTGCTTAACAATCTGAGAGCAATTTTGATTTAATAAATCTTTGAGGATAGAGAACAATATGACGCTTTCATTTGATTATTGCTTTGATTTAGTTCAATTTGAGTTATCTTTGATATACTGTCTTATTAAAAAGTGTTTTAATCTTATTTACCTCATTTCACACTTACAATTTGGCATCCACTGTGGGGCATTAACCCCAATTTTACAAATTTTTTGGAAGTGTTACGAGGTTCACGGCGTGTTTTATTTTAGCACTTTCATCAAAAACTATAGCGCTTCTGGGCCAAACTGCAGCGCTTCCGTGCTCTATTTCGGCACTTTTGTGTTACTATAGCGCTTCCATTAAAAATTTTAGCGCTTTAAACTTTAGCGCTTCCAGTCACTGTTTTAGTGCATCAGGTAATTTAGCACTTCCATGACAAACTTCAGCTCTTCGGTGTCTTGTTTCGGTGCTTTCGGGTTTTACTGCATCAGGAAACTGTTTTAGCACTTCGGTACAATATTCTAGTGCTTTTGTAAAATCAGTCTAGATCCGATGCATCTGTGGCTAGATTTTAATTTTTTTTACAGTTGGACTAAAAATGTATCAATCTAGGATAGTCATTTCAAAGTTTTCTAAAATTGATCAATCTAGAATAGTCACTTCAAAGTTTTCTAAAATTGATCAATCTAGGATAGTCACTTCAATTTTTTCTAAAATTGATCAATTTAGGATAGCCACTTCAAATTTTTCTAAAATTGATCAATCCTAGGATAGTCCCTTTTTTGTTTTTCTTAAAGAAAATCTATCAACCTAGGATAGTCATCACATTCTTACAGTAGAAGTTAAAAAGAACATCATGATTTCTATGAAGCAACACCTTCACATAGATTATAAAATTTCTTTTTAGGCTTTAAAATAGAACAAACTTATATGTTCTGTTTGTGGTGGTTAGGCTTATACTCTCCCCTTAACTGGGTGACCAAAGTGCTAGATTCACTTTTATTTAATGTCATTTACACTTTATTAAATCCTTTAGCAGGCCTACCGTAGTGGGAAAAAGTACTCACCCTACGGGAACGACCTAAGTGGGAACACCTAAAGCCAAGGATTTCAACCCACTATAATAAAAATGCAAGTTGTTGATGAAAGTCCAACTTGATGGTAGTAGGCAAGATAACCATCCCCAAAATCTTTGTTCTAAAGATTGGGAGGTCTCCTGTGGGAGTTTATCATTTGTCGCACTGCACGAAAGCCCTATCTAAGAACCATAGAGTAGTTTCCCGCCAAGTCAGTATCCATACATTGTCATACTCATGGTGCAAGGGGAGGGAAGAATTTGCCCCCAAGACACTCACCATATAATTACCAAGGACTGCTTGCTCAAGGGATTCGGTATCTACTTTCATCACTTTGAGCATGCACCTGGCAATGACAAAAACATGGGCGCCCTTTAGGGGGTGACACTGCTATGTGAGTCAACGTAATTCAAGATATGGGTTGTGACTATAATGATGACCTACTTGTTTTTAAGTGTGAGTCTGTTTGATTTGTGTACAATTGTCAAAACAACCCATCAAAATCAATAAGAATCATTCATGATTTTAGAACATACACGATCTATTCAGTTAAAACACTCATTCACAATTTCTTGCCATGTTTTCACATATTCATTAAAATCAGATCTAAGATCATCCTAAAAACAACAAAGTCAAGTTAGATCAGAAAACTCCATGCTTAGAAAGTGGAAGTCCACCATGTTTCTCAAAAGGAAAATCAAAATCTCAAAACGCAAGAAACCTGACGGTTATCAAAACAAATTGAGAAGACAACGTTTTCTATATGAAAATCGGAAACTCTTTTTACAACATAGAACATTCATCCACAGATATCATGATTTTGCTAGGGGTCACACTTTAGATTACACAATAGAACCACTCTATTCACGAGCCTTCTTTTAAAGGAGAGCTTTCACATAGTTTCACAACCACAGTCAGCGCATACATCGTGCTTATCTTCCACAATCCATGATACAGTATGCCACAAGGTTAGATCAAATTTTACAGTAGAGAGTCTTTAAAGTTCTACTTTTAGAAGCTCTGGAAAAACCTATTTTAGCACTTCCGGTCACTCTTTTAGTACTTCTGTGAAATAGCGCTTTCGGGCACTGTTTCAACGCTTACAGTCAATATTTTAGCACCTCTTTCAAAAAGCACTTCCATCAATTTTTGCAGCGGTTTTGTGCACTGTCTTAGCGCTTCTGTCAAAGTCATGTTTCTATCATTTGTTTTAGCGCTTCAGGACTCTGTTCTAGTGCTTCTGGGAAATAACGCTTTTGTACTCTGTTTTAGCGCTTCTAAAATAGAGTGTTCAAAATTTTTACTAGTCAGTCAGTTTGTCATTTTATCCACAATTTTTCATCAGAACCAAGTTTCTTTTTATCAGAATCACTGTCTAGAGACCAAAAACAGATAGGTTTATACAAATTTTCAATCTTATCAACTGAAACAAGATCTTGCAAATCACAAGTTTCAAAATCAAATACACAATCAATTACTACATTGAAGTTTCATCATTAGGATACTATCATCCTTCATCACAAAACCAAGTATAGTAATCAAATTTTTTTAACATAGTCAAATCAATAAGATCAGTCATCTTATTCGACTTTGTTAAAAATTCAATTGACTTTTTCCAGCAAATAAGATCAACATTTCAGAAAAAAGGGTTAAGATCTGTATGCCAATCTTCACTAGGTCCCAAAAATAAAGACTCTTAGAACAAGAAATTTTAAAATCTCAAGCAATGGCAGAGGAAAATCCTTGAAACAATCTAAACCGAAATGATAAGAACGAAATAACTCAAGAGGATATCCAAGCAGCTCAACAAGATCCCAAGTTCCATATATTTATGGAAAAGATTTTGGAACAAGACATGGAAAAATATCTTTTAATGTTAGCTGAATCAGGGGCTAAACTTCCAAAAGATTTTGATATAAACCATTTGAAGGAAACATAGAGAATGAATGAGACTAAGATACTACAACCTATGCAAACAATAGATCCAGTTGTTGCTTTAACATCATAGATGCAAATGTTACAACAACAGATACAAGATATGACGAAAGGGACTACCAAGAGATATGTGATACAGGACATTTGTCCTTATCCTTTCGACACAACGGTCGGTTTGATACCTTTTCCTAGACATTGTGAGATCCCAAAATACGATAAGTATAATGGAAGAACGGATCCAATAGATCACATTAGAGAATTTAAAACAACGAGTCTTGAGTTTTCCCAAGAGGAAACTTAATTAATGAGATTATTCCCAAGGAGTTTGGGAGGATCATGCATGGAGTGGTTTTTGAAATTAAAACCAGGTATCAGAACTTTTGAGGAGCTTGTCAACAAATTTATCTCTCCATACTCATTCAACATCAAACACGATGTTACAATAAAAGATCTTTACAATCTAAAATAAAACAAAGGAGAAAATTTCTTGTCTTTTCTCCAAAGATGGAGATGCTTGTTCACTAGATATCCTAGATCCATTCCTGAAGAAGAAAAGATGGAGTTCTTCATTAACAACTTGACGGAAGAAATGAGTTATAGGCTAGAATTACAATGTCCTCCAACATTTGAGAAAGTGATAGAAAATGGTCTTAAAATCAAAGAGGCATTATTCAAGAGAAGAGTTATCAAGCATTTCAACGATAAAACAAACAACACAAGTAACTCCTCCAATCAATACTCAAGCGGTGAGAAGCCAAAATTTTGGCAAAAGAATCGAAACACAAATGAGACAACAAATGATCCCCAAAATGTCAAACCGGTTTTCAACTTGACCACATCCACATCAAAGAATCAAAACAAAGAGCAAAATTTCAAGTCAAATACCATATAAAGCAATGAGATCATAAAAACATAGTCATATTAAAAACCGTCAAATCGGTGAAGGTTCACACCTTTGGGTCAAACAATGGAATCAGTAATGAAAGAATTAGTTACCAGAGGCCTTCTCACTACACGGGAAGCTAGATTCTAGGATCCAAAAGTCAAACCATCATGGTGGAATGACACTGATTATTGCAACTTTCATAATAACAAGGGTCACAAAACCAATGACTGTATGGAGTTGAAACACATAGTACAAGATTTGGTGGACAACAACAAAGTGTATGTAGAGGAACCTCAAAATAATAATGATCATTCCGCATTCAAGGATCCTTTGCCAAATTATGACAAAGGAAAGAATGTCAATCATGTCTATGAAAAAACAATCCTTTGTCTATCTGAAGTTGAAAATGATCATACAACTAGTGATAACATTGATGAAAAGGAAACCAACAACATTACCTCTTTGGATTTACTCCCTATCATGCAAAAATCTGATAATCAAATCAATGTCTTAAAAATTAGAGAAAATCAAGAACATCAACCAGCCAATGTGATAACTAGGGGACAATCCAAGGCATTGTTAAAGGGAATTGGCTCCACACAAGCAGTTCAACCTCCATAGCATTATAGTGTTACCGATCAATTACAAAGCATCCCTCGAGAGAATCAAGAACATCAACTGGGAAATTTCATGACTAGGGGGCAAGCCAAGGTAGTGTTAAAAGGAGTTGGATCTCAACGTGCGGTTCTGCCTCAATCTCATTATAATATTTTTGATCAATTGCAAAACATCCCCGCACAAATATCAATACTGGAACTCCTTAAGTTATCACCATCACATAAGGAAGTTCTCGAACAAGCATTAGTTGCCACAACCGTACCAAATAATCTGGATGTTTGTCAAGTCCAAGCTATGGTGGGACATCTAACTACCCTGCATTGCCTGTCATTCTTTGAACAAGATGATGTCTCATTAAACCATCCCCATAATACTGTATTGCATATTGAAGTCTTAGTCCATAATCATCGCGTTAAGAGAGTCTTAATAGATGGGGGAGCTGGTTTGAAAATTTGCACCCTCAAGTTAATCCGTGCACTAGGATATTTCGACGACACTATTGATGCTCGAAGGAAAATGACCATCAAAGCATATGATGAGGAAGAAAGATCGTCTAAAGGTTTAATTGTATTACCCATTCAAGTGGGACCCATGATGAAGCATATAGCATGTCAAGTATTAGAAAGAGAGTTGACATACAACATACTCTTAGGACAACCTTGGATTCATGAAATGCAGGCCGTACCTTCTACATACCATCAATGCCTAAAGTTTCCAGTAAATGGACAAGAGGTGACTATAACTACTGATTATAATCATACACAACATTGTGACACATTGAGAATATCTCAAGATACCTTTATACTACACAATAGGGGAGCATCATCATCCAAAGATGAACAACATCCAAGCATCACTACTAAATGGGTAGAGAAGAAGGGTAAAGAAAAAGAGACAAGTCTTGTTGAAACTCAATCAACAGATAATCCGGATCAGGAAACTTCTTTATCACAAAAATTTCAAAAGCAAGTCCAACTGACAGACAAAGGAATGGGAACATATTATATGGAGCAATCACTTAACCTAACATAGTTAATGCCATCTCCTAAGACATATGGTCAACCATCTATGATAAAACCTCAAACATCATTACCAACCATAGTTCTGCAAGAAAGATTTGTCAAAAAGGGTACCATAGCAGATGAAACAGACAATAAAGCAATCTTGGATTGGCTCTACAAGGATGAGGAACCCTTTACATCAAATTCCAGTATCAAAAATGTCAATGTCAACACCAAAAAATATGGAAAAGGAAAAGCTATTTTAGAGAAGATGGGGTACAAAGGACAAGGACTTGTTGGATTGAGAAAGGAGGGAATCATAGAACCTATTCAACCCCTCACTCTACATTCAAAAGAGAAGCCGGGACTGGGATACTCTATTGAGGAAAAACAAGAAGTAGAAAAGAAAGTGGTAAAAAGAATACTTCAACTTAGAGATAGTTCTATGACAGATTCAAATGAATATGAGTGGGATGTGGGTTCCAAAGTATCTTTTACTAATATTCAAGTTGATATCATCCAATGATATACACCTACACGTGAGGAGGGCCAAGGCTCTAGGTCTAGACCATTCATCGCGGGATCATTGAATATTGATGACTCTAGTGGGGACAAATAGAATTTGAGTGAACTAGATGATTTTGAAGAGGGTACCATCATGGATCTCGACATCCCAAATGACAATTATGATGATATTGCTGTCCTCACCCTTACTTCCATTGACTTGAATCAATCTGATGAAATCATGCCATTAATCCATCTAGAACTTATTGACTGGGTACCTATTGAACCTTTGACTGTACCAAAATTTTCAAATGATGATGCCATCGTGCATTTCCTATGTCATATCGAACCTGATACAAATTCTATCTATTATACTCATAACAATACGACTTGGCAAGAGGGTGTCAAATCTTCTAGTTGCAAAATTGAAAACAGGGAAAATAGATCTGATGGTGAAAACCATTCTATGGAAGCATTAGATTTGTGAAAAGTAAAAATAAATAATGCATCCAATGGTGAAAACCTTTCCAAGGCACTGAAGAATGGAAGATTTGACACTCTCCCAGAACATTATCATGAGCGATCATCAGTTCTGGTCAAACCTACACAATCGATGGACATTGGCACAGAAGAGAAGGAAAAAGTTCTACATCTAGTAGAATCAATGACTGATCAAGAGAGACCAAAATTTATCAATTTATTTAAAGAAAGAAGCATCAACTTCACTTAGATCCAAAATTGCTTATGCATCATTTGTCTTTTCCAACAAGAATCAAGCTTGTTAAGCAAAAATTAAGAAAAATGCATCCTCACATGGAATTGATGGTAAAGACAGAGTTAAAGAAATTGTTGGATGCTAAATTCATAAGGTCTATAGACTATGTCAAGTGGATATCGAACATAGTACCTATTTCAAAGCCAGACAACAGCATCAAAATCTGCATGGATTTCAGGGACCTAAATAAAGCATGCTCGAAGGATGATTGTCCACAACCAAATATAGACATCATCGTGGACTTGATGGTAGGGCATGCCATGTTATCAATCATGGATGGTTTCTCAGGTTACAATCAAATAAGAATTGCTCTCGAAGATCAAGAAAAGACAGCTTTTGCATGTCCATGGGGAACCTTCTGCTGGAACGTCATGCCATTTGGTCTAAAGAATGCAGGAGCCACTTATCAAAGAGCAATGATGAAAATATTCCATGATATGATGCACACCTTCATGGAGGATTACGTGGATGACATCTTGGCAAAATATACTACAAGGGAAGGACATCTGCATATCCTTGATAAAATCTTCACACGGCTAGAGAAATTCAATTTCAGGTTAAACCCCAAGAAGTGTGTCTTCGGGGTCACATCAGAAAAACTATTGGGGTACATTGTATCAGAAAAAGGAATTGAAGTGGATCCCACAAAAGTTAAGGCGATAATGGAAATGTCACCTCCTAAAAATATCAATCAACTGAGATCATTACAAGGAAGGCTCCAATCGATCAGAAGATTCATCTCCCAGCTAGCAGATAGAAGTCATCCTTTTAATCATCTATTGCATAAAAATATAGTTTTCAAGTGGGATGAGGGGTGTGAAACAACATTCAATCAAATCAAGTAGTATCTAATGTCACCACCCATTCTCATGCCACCAATAGAAGGAAGGCCTCTCATATTGTATATTGCTACAATAGATATCTGATTGGGGGCACTATTAGCGCAAGAGGATTATGAAAGGAAAGAGCATGCCATATACTACATCAGTAGAAATTTAAATGGCTATGCAAAAACTATACATTCATAGAAAATTCCTGCTTAGTAGTGGTGTTTGCTACTCAACAACTGAGACACTACATGTTGACCCATACAATCAAGTTAATTGCAAAGATCGACCCTTTGAAATATCTACTAAGTAAAGCTGCCTTAACAGGTAGACTGGTGAAATGGGTTATGCTACTAAGTGAATTTGGCATTCAGTATGTAGAGAGAAAGGCAATCAAAGGATAGGAAATCACTGAAAAATTAGCAGAGGCTCCTCTACTAGATGATCGACCAATGACAATGGATTTTCCTAATGTGGACATTCTGACAGTCATGCCCGAACAATGGGTTTTATATTTTGATGGATCATATACACAATGAGGATCAAGAGCAGGAATCTTGTTCATTTCTCCACAAGGACACACCATTCCCAAATCATATAAATTAATGTTCCAGTGTATAAATAATTTGGTAGAATATGAAGCATTGATTATTGGGTTCAAGATAGCAATTCAATGGAAAATCACAAATTTATAGGTATATGGGGACTCTCAACTGGTTATTTATCAAGTAAATGATGAATATCAAACAAAAGATGAAAAATTGATGCCCTACAAGTAGCAAATAGATAATTTGAAACAATCCTTTATCAGTATCAACTTTTGATCAAATTCCAAGGGCAGAGAACAAAGTTGCAGACGCTATGGCTACAATTGCTTCATTACTACAATTGCCTGAGAAGCGTGTTTGTTATGAGTTTATGGTAGAAAAAGTATCATCTCCTTCCCATTATAATCTAGAATCTTCTACCATATGCCATCTAGAAACCACTAACCCCTCCATATATGAAACGACCTATGCTTACTTGAAAAACAATGTCCTTCCTCCTGATTTAACCAGGAACCAAAAACAAAATTTCATCTACCAATCCGCACGACATACTTTAATCGCCGACATACTTTATCGTCAAGGTCTTGATGGTACTTTACTTCGATGTCTAGAACACAATGAGTTTGAAACAGCCCTACGAGAGGTTCACGAGGGTATTTGTGGCACTCACTCAAGTGGGATAACTCTAGCTAAGAAACTTCTCCGTTTGGGATATTATTGGCCATGCATGGAGAAAGAATCCTATTAGTTTGTCAAGAATGCCAAAAGTGTCAGATTCACGGCAATTTGATTCATGCACTAGCACAGGAACTCCATCCCTTCACATCAACATGGCCTTTTTGTCAATGGGGCCTAGATCTGGTAGGAAAAATCAATCCATCTTCATCTAATGGACACAAGTTCATTATCACAACTACGAAATATTTCACAAAATGGATTGAAGCAGTACCTCTTACTACCATCACTGGGAAGCAGATTTCCTCTTTCATCTTGAACTACACAATATGTCAGTATGGAATCCCTCAATCCATTATCACTGATAATGGATGACCTTTCAAGAATCAAGATGTCGAAGAGCTATGTGATAAATTTCATATCCAACATCGGTTTTCAACACCGTACTATCCTCAAGGGAATGGCCAAGCAGAGGCCTCAAACAAAACAATACTCAAAATTCTCAAAAAAAATTGTTAACGATGTTGGATTTGATTGGCATGTTCAACTCAACCCTAGACTATGGGCCTACATAACAAGTATCAGAATACGAAAAGGAGCTACACCATATGCCTTGGTATATGGGTCAAAAGCTATGTTGCCCATTGAAGTAGAGATTTCATCCCTATGTGTATCACTCAGAGGTATCATTTCAGATGAAGACTATAGGGTCTCTAGACTGTAGGAACTGGAGTTGCTGGATGAGCACTATCAACAAGCTGTTAATCATCTAACAACTTATCAACAAAGGATGTCAAGAAGTTACAACCATAGGGTAAAATCGAGGGTCTTTCAAGTTGATGACTTGGTATTAAAAGAAAACCCCAGGAATCAACAGGATAGAGAGAAGAAAGGGAAATTTGAGCCTAACTGGCTTGGTCCTTTTGTCATCACATCAGTATATGGATCAGGAGAATATCAGCTATCAACATCAGAAGGGGATTTGTTTGATGAACCTATCAATAGTATCAATCTCAAAAAATTATATGCTTAAATCTCCTAGTGCATGGGTCAAACTTCTAAAAATTGTTTCCTTGATGAAAACCTGGCAAACAAGCATCTAGGTAACACAAAAATACAAAAAAAAAACACAAACAAACACGAAGAGTGTAATCAAAGCATATGGTGAAAACCTGGAAATAGGCATCGTATGTGATTCTAAGATCAACTTTCCCATCTATTTTTGATACATATCAGGATCATTCATCTGGTAGTATGTACCATTTCATATCATGTCAATAGTCTTGCCATCATTGCATCCGTATCAGAATCATTTCACATAGTCAAGTCTCACTCCAAAGCTTGGGGGAAACATCTAGATATCGCTAGGGGCAACAAAACACTGATGTCACAAAAGGCTAAAACAAACATAGAAGAAAAACTGAAAACAAATATCAACACGCAACATCAATCATCATCAAAAAAGCATCAATCATCTATATCATATAAAAAAAAAACCATAAACATGTCAAAATTGTTAGTTTCAAAAGAAAAAAAACCAAAAACATAGGTCTTTGTTAGTCGAACTACAAGGCCTCTACGTCTTGTAATGTAGGCAAGTCTAATCTTTGATCAGCCCTCGAGACCCCTAAGATAGGTCACTAGGTTAGGTCTTTTGTCAAAATCTCAAAAATCCAAAAACATGTCAAAATTAGGATGGATGATCTAAAATCTGAAAATGAATGAAATACTTTAATGTCAATAATGGATAAATTGTAATTTTGATTATCATTTCTTTGGAGTTACTCAATGATGTATTAAACTAGAGAAACAAGGAAGAAGAATGATGTTTTTCCTATCTGCTATCTGTAAGTTAATCATATAAATGTATGAATTGTCGGGGGATGTGCTATGCAAATGTATCACCGATGACATTCAGAATTCACACATTGAAATGATTAACCATTGCCTCTTACGCAACGAATGCTCAGGTCATCTCGGTTAAATCATACCTAGATGCTTTTGTTCGATTTCAACATCAAAAATCATGAAAGAAGTACTTAGGTTGTCATTGGTCTAACACATACCATTGATACTTGTATTCACTTTCAACATCCAATAAAGCTCTATGATGACAAAAAGGCACAAAGTATTGTTAAAATGACAATCATTTTGGATATAGTTGTATGTTAAAATTAGATTGCATTCATCATTTTCATTATCTGCAGAGTATTGGTTGCATAAAGGATTCCAATCAATGATTATCTAATCTACAAATAAGACTGAGTATACTTGACATAAAATCCAAAAATCATCAAAAACATGTAGGAGTCATCATCGCATCATCTAGTATCATCATTTTATCATTCATACATCAAATAAAATATGAATTAAATGGTACCATGGGTACATTATGTTCATTTTACCATAAAAACATTCATTACATTATCATTTGTCCAACATCATATGCATACATCATTTACCATCCATACATTTAATAAATAAAATCACGTCATTATTATCATTACACCCATCAAAGATCATTCATCATAAAATAAAAAGAATGTATCCATCCATCCATACATATTATCACATTTTGATCACATTATCATTATAGAAACATCATTTTTGTTATCATTATCACATCACATCATACATCTATATATCATCTATTCTACACATACATTTATCATAGAATCATTACATCATCACATTTGAAATAAAATCATTCATATAAAAATCATATAATAAAAGCATCCATCACATAGAAATCATGAAACCATCATCATATCACATCAAATGCATCTCATATATATCATCAAGTGTCAAGTATACAATGAAGTCTAAAAATACATCATCAAGAATGAGGTACATCTTAATATACATCAGGGAGGATCATAATAGCATCTATGATTTGCTACTACTAGAGTGTGTGGGCCCAACAGGACCAGTACCATCACCACCCTTGGAAGGACCAGGATCTTTGGGATCTCTGTGTGGAGGCTGTGTAACCCCCTCACTCAGTGTCCGTGTATACGTCTGCCCAGACCCCGACGGGGCATAGCTAACTCTACGGTCAGCAGGCACTACATCATGGTACCTGCCTCGGTAAAAATTTGCCTCTCGACCTACCCACATAATCTCTCTCATGTAATCCCCCACTGATGTGCCATCAACCACTCTCTGTAAGGTCTCCGCTATCTCCTATGCTCTCTCGGAAATCTATCGTGCACTGTGTCGCTCGGCTGTAAGTGTACCAACCTGTGTCTGAATAGCTACCAACTATCCCTGCACCTGCACTAAATCCTAGGCCTAAGCTTGAGCCTAAGCCTGCATCTGAGTTTGGGTCTGCACAAGCATACCCCTGGCCTGTACCAACTACCCCTACAGTGTCTGAACCTATGCCTAGAGACCTGCAATCTGTCTCTACTGATCAACTGTTGGCACTGTCACTGCTTACCTCTTGCGAGGCTTGGTAGATGATGGAGCACTACTAATAACTGGACCTACTCCTCTATCTCCTCTACTGCCACCATCACTATCATCACTACTGCTGCTATCCTCACTCCCACTCTTTGTGCTACTATCTGTTGGAGTGTCACCCTCACCCTCTGTAATATCGTCTGCCACATCCTCCTCTACAAGTAGTGGTGCTGGCTCATCAGGAATGGTGATGCGAGGATGTGGAACCAAGGCCAGAAATGCAACATACTCCTCAGTAATGGGTGGCTCTACAATATCCCTTTGCATGTCCCAAGCTGATGGCTACAGTGCCCTGTACCTCTCTACTACAACATCATATAATAAACGGGGCCCGCAATCGAGAATATCCATCTGTCATCTGGCATAATGAGATACATGGAATCACAAAGGAACCCCAACACTGCATCGTCCTCATCCCATTGCTCACAATTAAGATATGGATGCCAGATAACTATCTCAGTGTCATCAAACACCCGCCTCCAATGCTCTAACTTGCCCATCTGGGCCTGTGTGAACCAACTGCTACATCAGAATACATAGGGTCTGTTGGCTGGTCTGTCTGCAACTGGAAATGGCTGAGCAATAGAAAAATTCTCCCATGCCCACACTTGTAACAGGGTCATCCTTGTTGATAAGCTACTTGCTCCAAGGTACACAACCGAATGTAGATCATGATAAAGATGTGCCAGCATGCACATCCCCCACACATATCTAGTACCATGTACCATCATGCTCTTCAGTGTCCCATCCCAGCCAATGAGGAATCCCTTTGACCTGTGATTAGGGCAAAGGAAACCTCCAATGAATTCAGCTAGCACTGCTGGTAGTGTCGCGTAGGAGTCAGCAATCCTTCACCAATGAATGCTCAGACCCTCAATGTCTTGATCCTAAAATACTCTACGAAGAGCATCTCTACCACCGGTCCCATGGGAATCATAGGTAACAATCTCCCCCATAAATGGAATGCGCAGAATCCACCACACATCCTTAGGTGTGACTGTCATCTCGCCAATAGGTAGGTGAAAGGTATTGTGGTCACTATTCCACCTCTCAGCCAATGTAGTCAACAGACCCCGATTAATCCTAATCTAGGGCATATCAAGCAAGCTAGTAAGGCCACATTGGCCTATCACTTGAAACTCATCTGGTGTCAGATGAGGTATCAAGTCTGTCATTTGTGGAAATCTCTCTCGCATCTGGAGAGTAACTAAATGCTCGTTTCATCACAAATGAAAAATCTACAATCAGTGAACTATGTCTAGCAATCAAAAGTCATTCTAATATCAAGTCTATTCCAAAAATCATTTTGGTCTAAATTTTTGATCAAAATTCATGGGCGATCATCAACAAATCTCACCTATCATGAGGTTCATTAAAACATTATCTAGATCTCGCCTATCATGAGATTTATAAGATATTGAATCAACTCCTCGCCTATCATGAGGATCATCAACAATAGGATTTATTCTCGCCTATCATGAGAGTTAGCCTTATTTATATCATCCAAATCCAACATCAAGAATTTGGATCATCAATCATACCAATCCAAAGAATGGACATAATCAAAATTGACAAAATCAGGGTTCACCAAGTCAAAATCTTCAATTCTGACAAAAAGTGCTACAATAGGCTTCCAAAGTGCTAAATCCCAAATGCGCTACTTTATCAGCTAAAAACGCTAAAATAGGCTTCTGAAGTGCTAAAAGTCCCAAAGCGCTACTTTTCTGCATCGAAGCACTACAACAGTCCATCAAAGCACTAGAACAGAACCTTAAAGCGCTAATCCACAGAATCAAAGCGCTAAAATCCAATGTCAAAACGCTAATTCTTAACTCCTAAGCACTAAATCACTGAAAGCGCTACATTACCCTATCGAAGCGCTAGAGTTTTAAATGCAAGTGTTAAAAATCAAAGTGCTAAACTACCTACTGGAAGGACTACACCAGAGTGTAAGTGCTACATCACGGTTTGAAAGTGCTAAAACAACCTAAAAGATGTGGAAAACAATAAATGCATAAAAAACAAAAAATGCACAAATTACGAGGAGGTCAAGGGGTACATACCAGAGGTCCATATGTGGTCGACCATCGGTGGCATCGAACGTGCTCAAATCGGTGAGTGTGGTAGGGGATAGGCATCCTGTCCAGCTGGTTGAAATGTCGTTATCACAAAGGTTTTTTGAATTCACACAAATGACTTTGAAAATGACCTTTTGGACTATTTGAAAATTTTGGAGAGGTATTTTGGTGGGTTTTTATTATCTTTTAATTAATTTTATCTAGGAAATTAATTAGAAACTCATCTGCGGGCTAGATTTCTTCATTATTTGTCAGGAGATAAATTATTTTCATTATCAAAACATCATAAAATCATCAGAAAATCATAAATTTTTGAAAAAATTCTAAAAATCATCAAATCAGTAATTTATCTCCTGAGGGGGCATATTATCATCAAATCATTTGAAAATAAAAATCTGGGGCATGTCTAGGGCACACGGAATTATTCTTTTTTATCATCGATCCTGGCAGTAGCAGCAAAATTTTCTTCGAAGCAACGCGTAAACACATCACTTCAAAGAGGGGAAAAATGTATAAACCTAAAATTGGTCTGGAGAATTCCTATTAATTAAATACAATTTATTTGATTAATTATCCTAATTTCCTCTACTATTTGAATAAATAGAAATATTTATTTAAATAGTTCACATTCACACCGCATTTAAATTCTTCTAATATCTCATCTTAATTAAATAAACAAAATTAAATACTTTGTTCGATTTAATTATCAAATCCCTATTTTATTCTATCACATCAATCTCAAATTAATTAAATAAAGATCAAAACACTTTATTAATTAAATACCATATTCCTCTATTTAATTTAATAAACTATCCTATAGTTTGTTTTATTAAATTATTTATCTCCCTTTTGCTAATTTAAATAAATAAAAATATTTGAATAAAAACACAAGGAATATTCCAATCTATATTCTCTCAAAAATGAATTAGATATCCTATGTCTAAACTATGTCAAATTTAATGCTTTGAAACTTCACGAGAAGTTTTGGAGACAAATTGGAGACAAATTCCAAAATCTTTTCTCAATCCTCTTCCATCAATACTTCCTCTTCTTTTGCCTAGTGTTTTCATGGGTAGAGACAATCTCCATTTTTCTCTCAATCTCCTCCATCTCTCACCATTCAATCCTCCAGGTTGAATCCAAGCCTCTCAAATCTCTCCCTGTGCATTTCTACAGCCAGGAAATCTATAAATACAACCTCATTGAACCAAGAAAAAGGATCCAGATAATCAAGTTTATGCACTCTTACTCTGTAGGAATTCAAGCACCAAGCATCAAGCAATCAAGCTTTCACATCAATGGATGCCTCCTATAGCTGCAATTATCTATTTCATGTCCATATCATGCTAGTTTAATTCATTTATCATCTAGTATTGTCTTTGAACTCCATATCATTGCATTGGTATCATCTCGTTCTTCAGATAGTCATTTTAACAATCATAGTGCTTAACAATCTGAGAGCAATTTTGATTTAATAAATCTTTGAGGATAGAGAACAATATGATGCTTTCATTTGATTACTGCTTTGATTTAGTTCAATTTGAGTTATCTTTGATATAATGTCTTATTAAGAAGTGTTTTAATCTTATTTACCTCATTTCACACTTACACCCATAATTTATTTGAATCGATTCCCTCAATTCTTTCCCACCTTTGAATGGCTCTTGATAAAGTTTTTCTATTAATTCTACTTTTTTCACTCATCTTTCTAATGTGATGAGCTCTCTTTGTTTGACTACTTACCAAAGTCAATGAAATGAAACATCAAGTGAGATTACTATCCTCTGAGTGTGAGGTCTTACCCACACTCTCATAAGAATCCATTAGATTCTTCATAATAGTGTTTTCACTTGAAGCATTTGATGTTCTCAAACTAAGAGTCTTCATGATGGTTCTATACTTTATACCCCACATCATTTCAACAAATAGTTGACATCTTTCATTCTCATGTGACCTTTTAAAGAATGATTTCCAAATCTTATTAGCATATCTTCTACAAGTGTGTTGGAATCTTACCTTCCATGTGCTGCAAAATATCCTCATCAATATTAATCAAATACTTTTTCTTTATACATAAAATTATAGGTGGTGTTCTCCTAGCCTCTTACTCCTCAACATTAGGAATTTCATCAATATTTAAGTGAGGTGGGCTAGATTGTGTACCTTCGATCGAGACCAAAATAGATTGCATACCTTGATATTGACATCGAGATGATGGCATACCTTCTTCGTCAAATTTGAGTGATGATGTACTCTCAACTTGAGGTGTGGTGGATGGTGTCCATTCATAGTCACTTGCAGTAGATGGTGTCCTTCCATATTCACTTGTGGTAGATGGTGTCCCTCCATATTCACTTTTAGTAGATGGTATCCCTCCATATTCACTTGTGCTTAATGGTTTCCCTTCATATTCACTTGTAGAAGAGGGTGTGTCTCCAACTATAGTATTTGAATCTGTCTTACTACAATGCTTTCACATTCGTGCCCTTTGTTCCACCAATGTCTTTTCTCTTTTTGATGGTTGAGGTTCCTCTTTAATTGGTTTATTTTTGTCAATCATATCTAATTTATTCTTCTCATTATATGTCCTCACTCAGTCTCTCTCCTTTTCTTTATTGGTTTCATACTCTTCATCTGTTAGTTTATTCCTTGTTTGTTTCCTCGACATGGAAGATAATTTTACATGTAGCATGGTAATGAGACAAATATTAGTTCCTAAAAAATGAATCCATAAAATGAAATAAAATATATGTCATTCAAGGCTTCATAAAAAATACTTACAATCATGGCATGCCACATTACCACATTACTTTAATGAATTCCATTAGAAAAATAATGTGAGAAAATTGGCAAGCTAGTTAGATCACAAGCTTGCCATTTTTATGAGGCATACTCTACCCCTACCTTGTCAACCCTATCGCACTTCCAAGCTAGTGGAGCACCACTAGCTTGCCAATGCTCCAATAGTTTGGCAATGTAGTAGGGTTGACATGGTAGGGGAAATGTATGCCTCATGTAAATAGGGACTCATGGTGATGTATTCTATGAGGCATACATTGCCCCTACCTTGTCAACCTTACTGCATTGCCAACCTAGTGGAGCATTGGAAAGCTAGTGGAGCACCTCTAGCATGGTGATGTAGTAGGGTTGAAAAGGTAGGGGCAGTGTAGGCCTCATAGAAATTGGGTCTCATAGTATATTACCATGAGATCCCATTTCTATGAGGCATATTCCACCCCTACCTTTTCAACCCTACTGCATTGCCAAGCTAGTGGAGCATTGGCAAGCTAGTGGTGCTCCACTAGCTTGGCAATATGGTAGGGTTGATAAGGTAGGGGAAGCATATGCCTCAAAGAAATGGGGTCTCACGGTGATATATGGAATTTCCAAGCTACTGGAGTATTAGAAAGCTAGTGGAGCTCAATGTGGGAGGAGTATATTCCAATTTTTTAGGTACACGTATGGAAAATTTGGTAGCATAGACAAGGCAATCAACTGCTTGGTATAACTGTTTCCAACATTCAACTACATTTTCCAACATACCCTAGGCCTATACCAAAATGAAAGCTTTGAAGATTGGTATGCACATCCATAGTAAACAATTGAGAAATGATGTATTATTTTAATTTCATATAACTTATGTCATATATATGTGTATAAAAAATGTGGAAGCATACACAAGGTAAGTCAATTGTTTAACAAAATTCCTCAGAGAGATGTGGTTTAAAAGTTTAATTGGAAAGTGTAAAGAATAGTGTAATTTAAAATATCCATTGACAAGCTAAGGTTATAATGACAAACAAATAATGATCAACATGGAATATGCAAAATAACCAAAATCAAAGAAAGCCATAATAGAATGAAAAAAAATGTGTAAATACTTCACATACCTAAAAAATGAGAGTTTCAAATGGAGGAGTTATACCCAGTTATGTATCCTTTGCTTCTTTTGTCTTCAAACTCCTCAACAATTTGAAATTTTTAGAAGCTTTTTCCCATCCAAACTTAAAGTCTATATAACTCTTGAATGGAGTCCTTTCAACGTGAAAACTCTACTATTTCATGAAAAGGTGGTGGAAAGAGCATGAAAAAGATGGTGGAATGTGAAAAACATGCATGCACACTTCACAAAATCATCAAAAAGTTTTTTTTGTCAGAACATGCATAGAACTAGGAGAATATGAGGAATGTGGACCTTGAGATCATGGGTATATTGAGTTTTTTACCATTTTTAGAGCAAGACAAAACATGCTCGCATTATAATGTGAGCATGTTATGTATTACTAAAAAAATGAACATATATCTACTACTTCAAAAAATGCTTGTGTTATGAGAAATTTTTTTTTTTATAAGTTTGTTTTCTCTTTATTTATCTCAATCCTCTACCCTCAACCATTAAACCCTAAACCCTTAAACCCTCTACCCTCTACCCTATACATTAAACCCTCATCCCTCAATTCTCAACGCTCAACCCATAAACCATCAATCCTCAACCCTTAAAAAACTAAAACCTCAACCCTGATACCCTCTACCCTATACATTGGACCCTAAACATTATATGGTGCAGGAGCACCTAGGAAACTCCTAGCAAGCACCTAGGAAACACTAGCTAGGATGCAATTTTGTTTTTGAGGTTATGAGGTCATGTTGACCATTGCAATTGAGTTAGAAGGTTAGGAATAAGTAGTGATCACTACCGATCAATAGTGATCAGGAGCCATCAATAGTGATCAGTAGGGAAAGGTTTAATGAGTTTGGAAACACACTTTTCCTAGTTTTGTTTGAATAAGCAAAAGTTGCAAAATGGTACATTTTGCACCTTTGCCACTTTGTAACAAACATGTCCGACCAAGGGGAAAGTTAACTACTTTTGGAAACCTATATAAGGTGTTCCTTGACCTATAGATTGGTTGGAAGGCATTGGAAGCTTTTGGCATTATTCAAAAATTAATGAATACAAGTGAGGACAGTGAGAAGATTGACTAATTTTTTGTGTTTTGCTCTTGTTAGTGTGTTAATGGTATAAACCAGGCACTGAAGTATGTGAGGAATGTAATGTAGTTGTCTTCCAAGGATTGTTTGGTTCTGGAGTTAGCTTGTTTTCATCGTTTTAAGCTTTTGATTGTAGTTAGTTAGTTTCTTTCCATTACTGTTCTGACTAATAGACCATCAGAAATGGAGTTCTAGTCCACTTTTCCCCAGTACCTGGTGTATAGGCTCTTGGAAACTATGGCTAGGCTCCATAATTGTAAATATGGTAGAGGTAGGAGTATTTAGGGGTCAGGGATTCATGGATGAAGTCTGTTCCTAGGCGAGCTTGGCAGTGCCCGGCTAGGAAGGACAAAGAGTGCAGAGCACTAAGGTTGCAGGGGTTCCCATCTCCTGGAAAACCATGGTGTGGAGAGGATGTTGGTTGCCTTGCAAGGGATTGGTAAGAAGGAGGAGACTTCAACAGATTGGGAGGAGGTAGAACAAACTGACTGATCATAATGAGGTCAGAAGATGGCTTAAAACAAGCCTAAAATTGCTAAACCAAGGGTTAGGACAGTGTACGGATAGTGGAGGCTCCAAACCCCAAAAATATTTGAGGTGTGGGCAAGGGTATCATGAATCCCAAGAAAAGATTGGGGGTCTTTTGGAGGATTTGGGTGAACTATCCATTTTTCTCAGATTAGGAGGCCTAATTGGGGCTCTAGGGCTTGTAGCCTTTTTAACCCTAGGTGAGGGTTTGGTGGAAGCGATGGAGAGTTGGAGTTTGGTGACTGTCCAAGAACCCTAGGAAGATGTTGTGAAGCTAGTAGAAACATCTCTACACCCCTGCAAGGAACAAATTGGGAGTTGGGAGTAATTAGCCTTTAGGGAAGATTAAGGGTTAAGGGAAGAAAAGAAGCAATGCACCAAGATTGTCTTGGGAGGTTGAGTTTGAAATGATAGTGGGGTTGGCTAGTAGAACTAGGGGAACCTATCTATGAGGTAGGACCTAAAGGTTAAGGTGGTGGAGACACCAAGGTGATCTTGCAAACAAATATCCAGAGCATGGAGCGGTGATTGTTCCATCCAACCCTACCCTATCAAATTGGTATCAAAGCAAGTTAAAGATTTGGGATGAAGAGTTGTATGTTAGACCTTGAATGCACTAGTTCCACAAACATGGTGACTAATGCAGAGTTAGCAAGAGACCTGATAGAGCAACAAGAGAAAAACAAACAGCTTGAAGAGGCAATTGAAGAGATGAAGCAAAGGTTAGAAGAGGTGGTAGAGGCTGCAGGCAAGATGAAGGTACAACTAGCAGTGGTTAGAGACAAGGGTGAGGAGGACATAGAAGTAGACCCTGATCCTCCACTAAAGGAGGAACCCTTCCTCAAAGCATTGAAGGCCTTGAGTGGTAAAGCAATAGAAGGAATTCCCTTCTTCATAGCAAGAATGGATGCAGAGTTGGTTATGGAGTGGATAGAAGGAATGGAGAATCACTTTGAGTGTGATGGAGTTACTGAGGCACAAAAGGTGAAGATACCCAAATCAAGGTTAAGGGGACAAGCAATGACTTGGTGGAAGTTCCTACAAGAAGAAAGAGAGAATGAAGGCAAGAGGCACATTGGGAGTTGGAAAGCTATGGTGGCTAAAGTGAAGGAGTATTATCTATCTGAGGACTATGAGGTCCAATTGCATAAGAAGAGGTGAAACCTTAGGCAAAGAGACCTAGATGTAGCTTCCTACATAGAGGAGTTCCAAAAATTAAGTCTTAGGTCTAGGGTGCAAGAAGTGGAAAGCATCAAGGTGGAAATGTATCTAAATGGCCTCAAATGGAACATCCAAGAAGAGTTGAGTCTTGTTACACTCACCAATCTCCATAGTTGTTTTCAAATGGATTTTAAAGTGGAGGAGAAGCTGAAAAAGAAACAAGACTCCAATTCTAAAGGCAAAGGAAAAGGCAGAGATCAAAGAGATCAAAGAGGACAGAGAGGTGGCTACCAAGGTAGAGGCAATGAGAAAAGAAACCAAGGAGAGTCTAAAATCGCTGAGCATGGAAGTGAAGCACCTTCTAGTGGAGGTTATGGAAGAGGTAGAGGATATCAAGGAGGATCAAATAGAGGAAGAGCAGCAGGTAGGAGCAATTCATATTTTGCTACTATGAAATGTTACCATTGTGGTCAAGTAGGCCATCCAGCTTATAGGTGCCCAAAGAAAGCAACTTCATCAAATGTTGAGAAGAGGGTTGCATATGCACAAGAGGACACCATGAGCACTAAATCACCTGAGGTTAGTCATATAGAATCTGAAATGGGGGAGAATTTGATGTTTAGGAGAGTCTCGATCAGACAACCAGTCAAGGAAGAGAAAAAAAAAAGAAGAGCTCTATTTAGAGTGAGATGCAAGATACTTGGAAAAGTATGCAAGGTCATTGTAGATTCAGGTTCAACAAACAACATCATCTCAAAAGAGGCAATAAAGAAGCTCAAATTGGAAAAGGTACCCCACACTAACCCCTACAAAGTGACATGGTTAAACAAAGGGCAGAGTGTTCTTGTTAATGAGCAAGTAACGGTGGAGTTCTCTATTGGAGGGTACAAGGATAAGCTAATGTGTGATGTATTACCCATGGATGCATGTCATCTACTATTGGGTAGACCATGGAAATATGACAGGAGTGCCATCTATGATGGAAAGGAGAACACAATTTCATTTAAGAAGGATGGGAAGACCTTTAAGTTGTAGTCACTGTCAAAGGAGGATGAAGGACAATCAAAGACACCTAGTGTTTTGTTGAGTAGTGGTAAAGAGTTCCTTAACACCTTACATAAAGGAGGAGAAGGTTATGTGATCATGGTGCAACCCAAAGAGGAAGACAAGACTGAAAAACCAGTCATACTCGGAGCAATCCAGAGTTTTCTTGAGAAGTACAAAGACATAGTAAGTGATGGTACACCTACAAATTTACCTCCTAAAAGAGCCATTAGTCATCAAATTGACTTCATACCTGGAGCATCATTGCCTAACAAAGCAGCTTATAAGCTTACACCGGATCATAATTTAGAGGTAGCTAGACAAGTGCAGGAGTTAATGGATCAAGGATTGATTAGGAAGAGCATCAGCCCATGTGCAGTACTAGTATTCTTAGCATCAAAGAAAGGTGGTAAGTGGAGGTTATGTATTGATTCTAGAGCAATAAATAGAATCACAATTAGGTATAGGTTCCCTATTCCTAGGATTGAATACTTGATGGATTGTCTTGGAGGAGCTTAGTATTATACCAGATTGGATCTCAAGAGTGGATACCATCATATCAAAATCAAGGATGGACATGAGTGGAAGACAACATTGAAGACAACAAATGGGTTGTATTAGTGGAGAGTGATGCCATTTGGCCTCTCTAATGTCCCTAGCACATTCATGAGGCTCATGAATGAGGTACTCAAGGACTTTATAGGGATATTTGTGGTGGTATATCTTGATGATATACTAATCTTTAGCAAGAAAGCAAAAGAACACCTTAAACATTTGGAGATGGTTCTTAGAAGGCTGCAAGAGAAGTTAGCCATCAACCTAGAAAAGTGTGAATTCTTTAAACAAGAGCTTATATATCTGGGTTTTGAAGTGTCACAAGGATCATTGAAAATGGATCCAAGCAAGGTGGAAGCTATCCTAAACTGGCCTACACCAACTACAGGGACTGAGGTAAGAAGTTTCCATGGATTGGCTCAATTTTATAGGAAATTCATAAGAAACTTTAGTGGCATATGTGCACCAGTCCTAGATACAATCAAGGGTGGTTTGAAAACTAAGTTTGTGTGGACTCAAGAAGTTGAGAAAGGTTTTGAGAAACTAAAACAAGAAGTGGCAACTCAACCTATTCTCTTATTACCAAGCTTTGACAAATTGTTTATAGTGGAATGTGATGCTAGTGGAATGGCAGTAAAAGGAGTGCTTAGTCAAGAAGGCATACCTATAGCTTTCTTTAGTGAAAAGCTCAATGAAGCTAAGAATAAATACTCAACCTATGACCTAGAACTTTATGCTTTAGTTCAGTCACTTAGGAAGTGGAGGCATTACCTTCTACCCAAAGAGTTTGTGGTCTTTACTGACAATCAGGCACTTAGCTATATCAACACCCAAGAGAAGTTGAGCAATAGACATTTGAAATGGATGGAATACATCCAAACTTTTACTTTCACCATCAAGCACAAGAAGGGACAATTGAACAAGGTAGCAGATGCATTGAGTAGAATATTGTTGATAGTGCAAGAGATATAGATCAAGAGCATTGGGATAGAGAGTTTCAAAGATCTCTATGGGGAAGATAAAGATTTCTTAGAGGCCTACAAGGTATGTTTTGACTTTGAGAATCATTTTCATAGCCAATACTCAGAGTATACTTTGCAAAGTGGATTTTTGTTTAAAGGGAATTAGTTATGTGTTCCAAAAGGGTCAATGAGAGAAAACCTTATTCAAGAAAACCATAATGGTAGTCTTAGTGGACATTTTGGCATCAACAAGACATTAGAACTAGTGCAAAGGTTTTACTATTGGACTAAGTTGGAAAGAGATGTCAAGAGGTATGTGGAGAAATGTGTTGTGTGTATGAAAGCCAAGGGAGGAGCTAGTAATTCTGGCCTATATCAACCCCTACCCATTCCTAACAGACCATGGGAGTGTGTGAGCATGGATTTTGTGGTAGGACTCCCCAAGACCAAGACTGGATTTGATAGTGTATATGTAGTGGTGGATAGATTCAGTAAGATGAGTCACTTTATCCCTTGCAAGACCACTCATGATGCTAGCTACATTTCTCACCTTTTCTTCAAGGAAATTGTTAGGATTCATGGATTTCCATTGAGTATTGTTTTAGATAGGGATGTGAAGTTCATGAGTCACTTTTGGAAGACTCTATGGAGTAGATTGGGTACCAACCTGTCTTTTGGATCAGCTTACCATCCTTAGATTGATGGACAAACAAAGGTGGTTAATAGGGTGCTAGGTAACCTTCTAAGGTTCCTATCCAAATAGTATGGACAAACTTGGGATATGGTAATATCACAGGCTAAGTATGCTTATAATTATAGTGTAAACCGGACCACAGGGAAGAGTCCTTTTGGGGTAGTGTATGGAATGCACCCAAGAGGGATATGTGAGCTCAGGGATCTAGGAGCTATGGAACATAGGAGTGAGCATGTAGAGGAATTCACTCAGACCATGAAGGAGATTTAGGAGCAAGTGAAGAAGACAGTCACCGAAGCTACACAAAAGTTGAAAGCGAAGGTGGATTTATCTAGAAAAGAGTTACAATTTGCAGTAGGAGACTTTTTCATGGTTCACCTTAAAAAATCAAGGTTGTAGAAGGGAATGTCAACCAAGTTTTAGATGAAGAGAGTGGGACCATGCAAGGTATTAGCCATGTATGGAAAGAATGCATACAAGGTGGAGTTACCTTTTGATTTGGGAATTTCACCAGTTTTCAATGTTGCTGATTTGATCAGATTCAAGGGATCAGTCAATGACTTAGCTTAGAATAGTAGGGAGATCTTCAAGGATGTAAGAAACATACCCTTACCTATTCAAGAGAAGCTTCAGGAAAAAAGGATCTTGGAGTCAAGGGTAAAGAAGTCTACAAGGCACAAAGTGTACATGGAGCATCTTTTCAAGTGGAAGAATAAACATGAATATGAGGCTACATGGGTGGATGAAGCTTAATTCAAGAAGTAGGGAATAGATGTCTCTCCACTCTCTCCTCACATCCCTTAGAGTTTGTGCAGAGGGGGAGAATGGTGCAGGAGCACCTAGGAAACTCTAGCTAGGATGCAATTTTGTTTTTGAAGTTATGAGGTCATGTTGACCATTGCAATTGAGTTAGAAGGTTAGGAATAAGTAGTGATCACTACTAATTAGTAGTGATCACTACTGATCAGTAGTGATCAGGAGCCATTAGTAGTGATCAGTAGGGAAATTTTTAATGAGTTTGGAAACTCACTTTTCCTAGTTTTGTTTGAATATGCAAAAGTGGCAAAATGGTACATTTTGCACCTTTGCCACTTTGTAACCAACATGTCCAACCAAGGGGAAAGTTAACTACTTTTGAAAACCTATATAAGGTGTGCCTCAACCTATAGATTGGTTGGAAGGCATTGGAAGCTTTTGGCATTATTCAAAAAATAATGAATACAAGCGAGGACAGTGAGAAGATTGACTAATTTTCTATGTTTTTCTCTTGTTAGTTTGTTAATGGTATAAACCAGGCACTGATGTATGTGAGGAATGTAATGTAGTTGTCTTCCAAGCATTGTTTGGTTATGTAGTTAGCTTGTTCTCATCATTTCATGCTTTTGATTGTAGTTAGTTAGTTTCTTTCCATTATTGTTCTGACTAACAGACTGTGAGAAATGGAGTTCTAGTCCACTTTTCCCTAGTACCTGGTGTATGGGCTCTTGGAAACTATGGTTAGGCTCCATGCTTGTAAATATGGTAGAGGTAGGAGTCTTTAGGGGTTAGGGATTCATGGATGAAGTCTATTCCTAGTCGAGCTTGGCAGTGCCCGGCTAGGAAGGACAAAGAGTGCAGAGCACTAAGGTTGCAGGGGTGCCCATCTCTTGGCAAACCACGGTGTGTAGAGGATTTTTTTTTCCTTACAAGGGCTTGGAAAGAAGGAGGAGACTTCAATAGACCAGGAGGAGGCAGAACAAACTGACTGATCATAGTGAGGTTAGCAGATGGCTTAAAATAAGCCTAAAATTGCTAAACCAAGGGTTAGGACAGTGTACGGATAGTGGAGGCTCCAAACCACAAAAATATTTGAGGTGTGGGAAAGGGTATCATGAATCCCAATAAAATATTGGGGGTCTTTTTGAGGATTTGGGTGAACTATCCATTTTTCTCGGGTTAGGAGCCCTATTTGGGGCTCTAGGGCTTGTAGCCTTTTTAACCTTAGCTGAGGGTTTGGTGGAAGCAATGGAAAGTTGGAGTTTGGTGATTGTCCAAGAACCCTATGAAGATGCTATGAAGCCATTAGAAACATCTCTACACCCCTGCAAGGAACAAATTGGGAGTTGGGAGTAATTAGCCTTTAGGGAAGATTAAGGGTTAAGGGAAGAAAAGAAGAAATGCACCAAGATTGTCTTGGGAGGTTGAGTGTGAAATGATAGTGGGGTTGGCCAGTAGAACCAGGGGAGATTAAGGGTTAAGGGAAGAAAAGAAGAAATGCACCAAGATTGTCTTGGGAGGTTGAGTGTGAAATGATAGTGGGGTTGGCCAGTAGAACCAGGGGTACCTATCTATGAGGTAGGACCTAAAGGTTAAGGTGGTAGAGACACCAAGGTGATCTTGCAAACAAAGATCTAGAGCATGGAGTAGTGATTGTTCCATCCAACCCTACCCTATCATTATACCATCAACATAATACCCTAATACATCAACCCTATAGGTCCTCAACCCTATACCCTAAATTATCAACCCTCTACCCTATACATTAGATCCTCAACCCTCATATATCTTTTTCCCTCCCTCCTCTTCTCCACTTCTCTCTATCTCACTTCTCACTTAATCTCTCCATCCATGTATCCCTCCCTCTCTACCCTAATCCCTCAAACATAAACCCTCAACCCTTAAACCCCTAAACCATCAACCCTCAACCCTTATACTCTAAACCCTAAACCCTTAAACCCTCTACCCTCTACCCTCAGCCGAATACCCTCTACCCTCAACCCTAATCCCTCAAAACAAAGAAAAATATCTACCCTCATCCCTAAACCCTCAACCCTTAATCCCTCAACCCTTAAACCCTCAACCATATACCCTTAACCCCTAAAACATCAACCTTAATCCGTCAACCCTTATACCCTCAACCCTATACCCTCAATCCTCTACCCTAAACCTTAAACCCTCAACCCTCAACCCCGATACCCTCTACTCTATACATTGGACCCTCAACCCTAATACTTCAACCATACGTACCCTCAAACCTAATCCCTCAAACCTATACCCTCAACCCAATACCCTAAACCATCAACCCTATAGGTCCTCAACCCTATACCCACTTACCCTATACATTAGATCCTCAACCCTCATATATATTTTTCCCTCCCTCCTCTTCTCTTCTTCTTTGTATCTCACTTATCCCTCCATCTCTCCCTCCATTTGTCCCTCCATCCATCTCTCCCTCTCTACCCTGATTCGTCAAACATATACCCTCAACATGTAAACCCTTAAACACTCAACCCTAAACCCTTAACCCTCAACACTTAAACCCTAACCCCTTAAACCATATACCCTCTATCTTTCTCCCACTCCCTCCCTCTCTCTCTCTCAAGTCTCTCACTCCTACCCCCTATCCTTCTCTCAAGTCTCTCTCTCTCACTCAATCACTCCTTCTATCTCTCTCCCCTCTACCCTTAACCCTTAACCCTCGACCCGCTATCCTTAACCCTTATACCCTCTATCCTCTACCCTTTATCTCTCTCCCTCTCCCTCCCTCTCTCTCTCTCTCTCTCAAGTATCCCTATCCTACCCCCTCTCCCTCTCTCAAGTGTATCTCTCTCGCTCACTCACTCCTTCTATCTCTCTCAAGTTAGGTTGCCAATTTCACTGAATTGGCAAGCTAGTGGACCCACTAGCTTGCCAATTAAGTGAAATTGACAATCTAGTGGATTGTTTGAAAAATAGGGTCTCTTGATAATGGAATTCACCATGAGACCCCATTTCTTAGACCCATTTTTTCAAACAGACCAAGTTAGGTTGCCAATTTCATCGAATTGGTAAGCTAGTGGGCCCACTAGCTTGCCAATTTGGTGAAATTGGCAATGTAGTGGCTTGTTTGAAAAAATGGGTCTAAGAAATGGGATCTCTCAGTGATTTACATCACCAAGAGACCCCATTTCTTGGACCCAATTTCTCAAACAGGCCAAGTTAGGTTGCCAATTTCACCGAATTGTCAAGCTAGTGGGCCCCAAACCCTTAAACCCTAAACCCTTAATTCCTCTACTCTCTACCCTATACATTAAACCCTCAACCCTCAACCCTCAACCCTAAATTCTCAAACCTAGACCCTTAAACCCTCTACCCTCTACCCTCAACCCAATACCCTAAACCATCAACCCTATACCCTCAATTCTCAACCCTCTACCCTCTATATCTCTCCCACTCCCTCCCTCTCTCTCTCTTTGAATTAAACCCTAAACCCTTAAACCTTCTACCCTCTTTCATCAACCCCATCCCTCAACCCCATCCCTCATCCCTATACCCTCAACCCTTAACCCAATACCCTAAACCATCAACCCTATAGGCCCTCAACTCTATACCCTTAATTCTCAACCCTCTACCCTCTACCCTTTATATCTATCCCATTCCCTCTCTCTCTCTCTCAATTATATCCCTCCTACGCCCTCTCCCTCTCTCGATTCTCTCTCTCTTAGTTACACACTCCTTATATCTCTCCCCTCTACTCTTTACCTTCTACCCTCTACCCTTAAAACTTAAATACTCTACCCTTTAACCTTACACCCTCTACCCTAAACACTAAACCCTAAACCCTCTACCCTCAACCCTAAACCATTACACCCTAAACCCTTAAACCCTCTAAACTATACACTCAACCCAAAACCCTTAATCCATCTACCCTTAAACCCTCAACCCTCTACCCTCAACTCTAAACCCTAAAACCTATACCCTCAAACCCTAAAACCACTACCCTACACCCTAAACCCTCAACTCTAAACCCTTAAAACCTCTACCCTTTACCCTCAACCCACAACCCTTAAACCCTCAACCCTCTACCCTCAACCCTAAAACCTAAAACCTATACCCTTGAACCCTATACCCTCTACCCTATATCGTAAACCCTCAACCCTTATACCTTCTACCATCTACCCTCAACCCTAATCCCTTAACCCTATACCCTCAACCCAATACCCTAAACCATCAATGCTATAGGTCCTCAACCATATACCCTAAATTATCAACCCTCTACCATCTACCCTCTATATCTCTCCCACTACCTCCCTCTCTCTCAATTCTCTCCCTCATTCACTCCTATCTATCTCCTATCTACCCTTAACCCTCTACCCTCTACCCTCTACCCTCTACACTCTACCCTTAAATCCTTAAACCCACTACCCTCTACCCTAAACCCTAAACCCTTTACCCTCAACCCTAAACCCTTAAACCCTCTTGAAATACCAAAAACCTAGGGCAAAAGGATTCCCTCTACTAGGCCCTTAGGGTTTTTCACCCTAAGAGAATTTGGTGTGTGGGAATGGCTCTCTTGCCTCTTGGTGGTTACAGGATTTTTGGTGGTTGCATTCAAAAGGAGAGTTGATTGAAGATGGTTGTGATATGTGTGTGAGTATTGTGTGGCTAAAAACTGAAAGTAAAATGATGTTAATCTAATGTATGCAATGTAAACAAAGTAAATCTAAGCTAATGTAGATTAATCTAAAATGACCTAAATGAATGCAATATAGAAAGTAAACGGGAAAGTTGAGAACTTGTGAACCTAGAAATATGATGTTGTAGATGAGAGGTCCCATAATATTCTAGAAAATGTCTGAAATTTGCAGAAGGACACTTATGCCAAGTGGGGAGACCTAGTCCTCCAATCAAGAAATTCTATTGGAACAGGTTTTAGGGAAAAGGGTACCCAAAAATGCAGAAACCCTTTTTCAGGCTTAGCATAGGGACAAGGTTGCCAATAGGGGTGACCTAGTCCTCTTGATGCTTGTCAAGGATCTAGGGCTTGATTTTGTGGGTCCCAGCTGGTACTTTCTTCTTTTGAACCAATTTGTGTCTGAAAGTCCCGAAAGTGACCCACAACTTGTTTTCTAGCTCCTTCTAAGGTTAGAAGATTTGATGTGACTATAGTCGAATTTTTGTACTTTCTCAAACACTTTGTACTTCACCAAATTTTCATTCAAACCTGCAAGCACATACAAAGACCAAGAGAATGTTGGGTTAGGAAATATGGGTATGCCTAGGTCAAACCCATTTTATGTTAACTAAACCTGAATGAGATAAAGCCAAAGGAAAGTAATTTTGAATGATGAACTTAATTGAAATGCTTAGCAAACCTTTTTTTTTTATAGTCTACAACATGCAAGAGCAGCTCCAATGGAGATTGCTTGTGAAACCCTTGTTCTTGATTACTTCCTTTTGAAGTCTTGAGTGCTAGAGTACTTGTGAAGAGATGTAAAAATGAGCTTGGGAGAGAGAAAAATGAAGGTGAAAACCCTTATTTGTACATTTAAAACCCTTATTTTTACATTTAAAACCCTAATTTTCCCAAAATGCAACATGATAGGCCGACACTAGGGTCTAGGAGGCAAGATTCCTATTGGTTTTTGTTTTAATTTTGAAAGTTATGCCAAAAGGGACTAGGTCGCCCAAGGTGGCGACCTAGTCCACTTGGGAAATTTCAAGTGGTGGTCAGGAATTAAGTAATGTTTAATGAAGTTTATTAGGTTTGGCTCCCAAAACACACTTAATTCGAGACTAAAATTTCATTAACAGGACAAATTAGCATAACAAAAGGGTTAATTTAGGGGTGATAAGCCTAGACAAGTGTGAAAATGCATTACAAAACTTTGTCTCAAGGCTTAGAAAGATGTAAGAAGGTGTTATTTAGGTGAATTATGTTGAAAGGGTCTTAGAAGATTGAGGAAATGTGTTACAACACTTCACAACACCTTAGTAAAACATCATTAGGTTATTGTTGAATTGCAAGCTTACAAGGCTAAATCAAGGTAAAACAAGGCCAAAATCCAATGGAAAAGGCCAAAATGAGTGAAAAAGTGCCAAAGACTACACTTTTTGGTGACACATTTAGCCCCTACTTTAGTAAGAGTATGAACTTACTTCAAACTCACACTAAAGTAGTTGAATCATGCGTGTTGAGAAGGATCTAATGTACTCATGTTAGTAAGGTGAGATGACTATGATCAAGAGGGATGATTAAGCCCCCAGGATCAAGATCCCATGGAAAACTACACATAAGTATAATAGATCACACAAGGAGTGATTTTAAAGGTTGGATCAAGCTTCGACCATTTCTCCAGCTAGTTGTGGATCAGGTCTAAGGTGTTTGTCCAAAAGAAAAGGATGTAGTCACTCTGGGCCTACGAGACTTTCAGTTGTTTGCTAGGTGAGAATGCCAAAAAGGTGGTGAGTTTAATACACACGATTGGTATGCACTCACACACAAGAAGGTGGTTATGGGTAAATTCGTGCTACTAGTTGGGCTTCCCACTCAACCATACCAAAGTTATACCTCTAGATAAATTTGATAAGGCACCACAAAAGACAAGGGTGTGGCCCATGAGACAAGAAAAGCCTTGGATGCTTTAAACCCATGAAAAAGTAAAATATGGCACCATAGCAATGCAAGTTGTGTTATGCAAGGTGGCCATGTATGAACGAATGCAAAAATGCAGCATGAAAAATGTGAAAGTGGAAAATGCACGAATGAAAAATGCGAAAAGAGTTTTCCATGGAGTCTTGTTTAGTTCATATGAGGTCTTCGACTTAGGGAAAATTGTGTGTAATGTCTCCAAGAGATGACCTATCGAAGGATAAAAGATTCAAAGTTTAGGGGATGCAGTGCATCACATGAGGCCACTAAGAGGAATATAATATGCTAAGATAAGTCACACTTATGAAAGGCATTACACCAAATGTCATCCACAAAGTGAGAAACACATCATGTGAAGTGACAAGGCCGCACTAGGAAGGATGGACAAAGAAAAATAATAAATTTAAATGCAAAACAAAATAGTGCCAATGTATGCCCCCACTTTAAAGGAATTTCCACACACCATTTTGTGAGAAATTGCTTTAAAGTAGAGAAAGGAAAAATGCAAAAGGGACATGAGAGCCTACATGAAATACCCTATGTCAAGTAATATGTTTTTGAGAAAGGTTGCATCATGCGAAAAGGAAAGGAAAAGGAAAAAGAGAAAGAAAGGGGGTTGCCCCCAGAATGAAAAACACCAAACAGATGAGGGATCTATGGATTTGAGTTTAGTATGTTCATTGATGCAAGACTTGTTTAGAGAGAGTGCAGAACTATCATCATTCCCCAAAATACATAGAATCGGAAGAAGGACACAAAGAGAGCAAAATAAAATAAAAAAGGAGAGTCAATTTGAGTCAACATGGAAGAGACATAAGGTGTCTCAATGCTTTGCATCGTCCCCAAAAGGACAATAAAAAGAAAAAGAAAAAGACAAAGTCAAAAAGCCTTGTGTTTGAGTCAACATGAAGGAGACATTGCGGTCTCAATGCCTTGCATCATCCTCAAATGAAAGGAAAAAAGGGGTTCATTTGGGTCAACATGAAGGAGACATTGCAGTCTCAATGCCTTGCATCATCCTCAAATGAAAGGAAAAAAGGAAACAAAAATGAAAATGGGTTCATTTGGGTCAACATGAAGGAGACATTGTGGTCTCAACACCTTGAATCATCCCCAAATGAAAGGAAAAATAAAGAAGGAAATCCGAAAAGAGAAGAAGGCATGCACAACACATGGAAGAATGTAGATACATATAGAAAAATGTCACAAAGAGTAAGAAAAAATCAAACAAGACAGGGAATACACGACACAAAAGCAAAGACAAAAAAGAAAAAGAAACACCACTAGCTAGGCAAGTGTGTGTCACTCGTCAAGAAAGTCATCGGCCTCCCAATCTTGCTTATCATAAAAATCAGGAGGGCAACTAGTGAGGGGAAAAATAGTGATTACCGAACTAGCATCAAGATCAACTCTTGTCCTAGGAGAATTTTCATGAATGCTCATAGAAGAGGAGAATAGTGAATTCAATTTTTGGTGTACCTCTTCATGAATTGGAGCATTCTCATCATCATCATCATCTAATTTGATGACAATGGTGGGTCATATGACAATATCAGTGGTGGCATGTAAAATTGGTCATACAGGAGGTATAGGATCAAGTTGTGGGGATGGAGGAGGAGGATCAGTAGGCATGGCTTCGGGCATGAGTGGATTGTGATCTTCAATTTTTTATTCCTCATGATACTGGCTAGCAAGAGAACGATGGCAATGTCAAAATTTTGTAGCCTCTTTATTACTTTTTTATTTTTAGTCCAGGTTCATGGGGGAAGGGGTGGGACTATCCACCATAGATTGTGTATCGTTCTTGAGAGGAGAAACAAGAGGAGCTATGAGTGGTTCATCCACTTCCTCCTTAGATTTATAGACTTTTTTAGTGTGGGGAGGGAGGACAAAATTACTATCATGATCCCTAGGCCTCTTGGATAATGTGGAAGAGTTTTCAGGAGTGGGGTGACTAGGAACATCAGATTTAGGTTGCAACATGGCTTCATCAAGGATGGGTGAGTCTGAGATAGGAGGTATGTTGCACAGAGAGAATCCAAAGATCTTGTTCACTTTGAACTTTTGATAGGTAATGGAGGAGAATTCTTGACTAGGGGTGATGGGTTCCATGGGCTCAAGCCAAACTTATTCAAGGGAAAATTTACCCTTGGAGGATAAAGGATTAAATCCACTATGGTGGATAGTGAATATGTCATTATCAATAGGAAATTTCACACACTTGTGGATAATAGATGGGACTGCGTTCATTGAACAAATCCATAGGTGGCCAAGTCACAAGAAGAATTGATCCGATTGAGGTATGATGGAGAAGGTAATGTCTAATGTCTTTGGACCTATTTGTAATGGGAGTGCAATCGATCCAATCATTGGGCACACAAAGCCATTATGTGTTTTGAATGAAGCAATAGGTCGATTATAGACATCTTGAGAAATATTGTGTAATACTAGGAGTTCTTATGTGATCACATTCTTACCACAAGCAGGATCTATGAGTATCCCATTAATGGTCTTATCATAAATAATACCAACTATGTAGAGAGGACCATCAAGAAGATTTCTCAATATGTCATGCGCGGAAAAGGTGATCTCAAGAGGTCCTTTTGTTGGGCCCTTATGATGGATAATGTCTATTGCTCCTACCATTTCATTAATAAGTGTGACATGGGTTACCATGGGAAGAGAAAGAGAATGTAGATCTCGTGAATCCACATTCATGACATCAGGTGGTGAATTTTCACTTGTTTTGACAAATGACACATTATGTTTGGGCATGGGGTTGGTAAAAAATTTTAATTTTTGGTTAGGGGGTGCTATGGATTTATTCATTTTATCATTAACACCTATAATAGATAGATGGCCTGAATCAATTAGGTCTTCCACTAGGTGCTTTAGATGCTTGCATTTTTCAGTGTTGTGTTTGTTTTGATGATGAAAGTAACAATAAGCAATGGCATTGTAAGATGGAGGTAATGGTTTATTGGGATCAGGTGTATGGATGGGAGGGAGAGAGATCATTTGTTGTTTGAGTAATTGGGTCACAATGTTATGAAGGGTGTTAGGAAAGGGTGTGAAGGTACACTTAGGGTCTCTGTAATTAAAGGGCATTGTAGACCTAACAATTACCACTTGGTTATTAATAGGTGGAGGGTTTTGGGATGAAGGGTTAAATTGGAGAAACCCTTTGTTGGTTTTATGGAATGGTTGGGGGTTAGATTGGGAAGAAGCTTCAGACTTCTCGACTCGACTAGGAGTGTACTGTGAGTCATGACTACTAGTAGAATTATGGTAGTCATAGAGTGCTTGACATAGGTGAATGAAAGAGGGGAACTTCATGAGGGTAAGTTTATCTTGTAGGGGTGTCACAAGGTTTTCGGTGAACATATTTTGCAGATGGGTATCTAGTATCTTAACATCGATCAAGGAATAAAGAGCCTAATAGCGAGAGATGAAATCAATTATCTTCTTGTTATTATCTTTTTTGCATCTCATGAGGTCCACTAAAGTTTTATTTAGGGCCATATGAAATTGAAATTGATTAATGAAGGCATCCACTAGTTCATTGAATGCACTAATGGAATTATTAGGTAGGGAGGAGAATTAGTGTAAGGCAACATCTTTGAGAGTCCTTGGGAATAAATTAGTGAGCAACTTGTCATCAAGAGTGAAGTCAATGCATAGGGTAGTATAGGAATTGACATGGTTAGAAGGGTCACCCTTCCCTCCACACTTCCCAAATCTAGGGATCTTTATTCCTTGTGGCAAGGGAGTGCACAGGATTTCAAGGGATAATGGATTACTACAAACGTAGTGGGAAGGGGAGCCATATTGGCTTTGGTTAATTGTGGATATCTACTATTGCATGGAAGTTACAATGTGGAAACATTGTGTAATAAGAGGGTCAGTGTAAGTGCTATGAGGTGGAAGGGAGAGAGATAAAGGGGTGAAGGTGGTGGAAGGGGAAGTGGTAGCAATAGTAAGGGTAGGGAAAATGGAACAGGTGAAGGGGTGGGATTCCACAAGAGAAGTAGAGATGCTAGTAGGGATGGTGAGGGGAGGTACCACATTACTAACTTGTTGCATAGCGGTTGTCACACTAGGAGGTGTATAGGTAGGAATAGAAGAAAAGGTTGAGGTGGGATGAGTAGAAGGTCCTCCTTGGACAAACATAGGAGTGGGTGAGTGAGATGCCTTGGGTGCATGTTTTTCATAGATTTCTACAATCTTTTTCATGACACATAAGCCATCATCATGGTCAAATAAGAGGTGAAGGTTCTCAATGGTGGGGACAATGGTTCTGGAGATGGGTTCAAGCCTGATTTCATGTTGATAATTAGCTAGATCAGTATGGATATGGAAGACCTTATCATATGGGAGATCATTTTTATCACTAGTTGTGTCTCCTAGGTGTAATGAATTGCTAAGTATGGTCTCTAAGCCAAGTGTACCATCGCCAACATTAGGAGTTGAAGTTGGAGGGATCCCAAGATCTACAACAATAGTGTTGTTGTTAGATGCCATCCTACAACTTTGTCTCACAATTGTATTGAAAAAGGGACAAAAAATGCTTAAACAAGGTTGCCTAAGGATGAGGTGTAGGCTAAGACAATGTAAGAAAAAGTGACAAAATGGCTTGTAACTAGGATTATGGAACAAAATAGGGAAAGGAAAAACCAGGGAGCTGAAACAAAAAAAGTATTGGAAATTTTCTAGAAATTTGACAAAGAATAGTGCCAAAGGAGTAGGTCACCCAATGTGGTGACTTAGTCCTAGTAGTGTTATTTTTGAAAAAAATCTGAATTTTAACTACTTTTTATGTTTTTTCTTATTTTCAGATATAAACAAAAATTGGAAATGCAATTTCTTTTGGTATTTTCTTACTGAAAATGTAATGCAATGTGCAAGTCTAGCATGAATTTTCACTAAATGCACTTTTTGTTACTAACCCTAGGATGCAAACAATGCAATGCAAGCTATCTCTAAGATGAAATGCAAAATCAGAAAGATAGAAAATGGTCTATGGTCGAATTCACCAAAATGAACCACCAAAAATGTGACACTTGACCTAGGGAAAAAGGATTCCCTGTACTAGGCCCTTAGGGTTTTTCACCCTAGGAGCACTTGATGTGTAGGAATGGTGCTCTTGCCTCTTGGTGGTTACAAGATTTTTGGCAGTTTCATTCAAAGAGAGGGTTGATTGATGATGGTTGTGATATATGTGTGAGTATTGTGTGGCTAAAAATTGAAAGTAAAATGATGCTAATATAATGTATGCAATGCAAACAAAGTAAATCTAAGCTAATGAAGATTAATCTAAAATGACCTAAATGAATGCAATACAAAAAGTAAACGAGAAAGTTGAGAACTTGTGCACCTGGAAATGTGATGTTGTAGATGAGAGGTCTTTCAATAGTCTAGAAAATGTCTGAAATTTGTAGGATGCTTATGCCAAGTGGGACGACCTAGTCCTCCAACCAAGAAATTTTGTTGGAATGGGTTTCGGGGAAAAGGGTACCTAAAAATGCAGAAACCCTTTTCTGGGCTTCACATAGGGACAAGGTCGCCAATAGGGGTGACCTAGTCCTCTTAATTCTTTCCAAGGATCTAGGGCTTGATTATGTGGGTCCCAACGGGTACTTTCTTCTTTTTCAGCAATCCATGTCTGAAACTCTCGAAAGTGACCTGCAACTTGTCTTCTAGCTCCTTCTAGGTTTTGATGCTTTGGTGTGACTAGAGGGGAATTTTTGTACTTTCTCCAACACTTTGTACTTCACCAAATCTGCATATAAATTTGCAAGCACATGCAAAGACCAAGAGAATTTTGGGGTTAGGAAATAGGGGTTTTCCTAAGTCAAACCCCTTTGATGGTAACTACATTTGAATGAGATAAAGCTAAAGGAAAGTAAGATTGAATGATGAACTTAATGGAAATTCTTACCAAACTTTTGTTGTTGATGGTCTGCAACATCTAAGAGTAGCTCCAATGGATATTTCTTGTGAAACCCTTGTTCTTGATTGCTTGCTTGTGAAGTCTTGAGTGTTGGAGTACTTGTGAAGAGATGTAAAAATGAGCTTGGGAGAGAGAAAAATGAAGGTGAAAACCCTAATTTTCCCAAAATGCAACATGATAGGCCAATACTAGGGTTTAGGAGGAAAGATTCCCATTAGTTTTTGTTTTAGTTTTGAAATTTATGCCTAAAGGGACTAGGTTTCCCAAGGTGGCGACCTAGTCCACTTGGGCAATTTCAAGTGGTGGTTAGGAATTAAGTAATGTTTAATGAATTTTATCAAGTTTTCCTCTCGAAACACACTTAAGTTGGGCCTAAAAGTACATTAAGGGGACAAATTAGCAAAAGAAAAGGGTTAATTTAGGGGTGATAAGCCTAGACAAGTGTGAAAATGTATTACAACGCTTTGTCTCAAGGCTTAGAAAGATGTAAGAAGGTGTTATTTAGGTGAATTATGTTGAAAGGGTCTTATAAGGGTGAGGAAATGTGTTACAACACTTCACAACACCTTAGTAAAATACCGTTAGATTATTGTTGAATTGCAAGCTTACAAGGCTAAATCAAGGTAAAACAAGGCCAAAATCCAATGGAAAAGGCAAAAAATGAGTGAAAATATGCCAAAGGCCACTTTTTGGTGACACACCTCTACACTCTACCTTCTACCTAAAACCCTTAATCCCTCTACCCTTAAACCCTCAACCCTCTACCCTCAACCATCTACCATAAAACCTATACCCTCAAACCCTAAACCCTCAACCCCAAACCCTCTACCCTCAACCCACAACCCCTTAATCCCTCTACCCTTAAACCCTCAACCCTAAAAATTAAAATCTATACCCTCAAAACCTAAACCTTCTACCCCCAACCGTAAACCCTCAACCCTAAACCCTTAAACTATAAACCCCTAAACCTTCTAACCTCTGCCTTGAACCCTAATCTCTCAAACCTATACCCTCAACCCAATAGCCTAAACCATCAACCCTATAGGTCCTCAACCCTATACCCTCAATTATCAACCCTCTACCCTATAAATTGGATCCTCAACCCTCATATATCATTTTCCCTCCCTCCTCTTCTCTTGTTCTCTCTATCTCACTTATCCCTCGATCCCTCCCTCTCTACCCTAATCCCTCAACCATATACCCTCAACCCTTAAACCCTTAAACACTCAACCCTAAATCCTAAACCCTTAAACCTTAACCCTCAACCCTTAAACCCTCTACCCTCTGCCCTAACCCCAATACCCTCTACCCTCCACCCTAATCTCTCAACCATTAAACCCTTAAACCCAATTAGTAAACTCTCTACCCAAATCCCTCAACCCTCAACACTTAAACCCTAATCCCTCAACCCCTATACCCTCTACCCTATACATTGGACCCTCAACCCTAATTCCCCAACCCTTTACCCTCAATCCTCTACCCTCAACCTTAAACCCTCAACCCTTAAACCCTAAACCCTTAAACCTTCTACCCTTTCCCCTATACATTAAACCCTCAACCTTGAATTCTCAACCCTCGACCCTTAATCCCTCAATCCTAAACCCCCAAACCCTAAAAGCTCAACCTCAATACCCTATACCCTATACGTTGGACCCTCAACCCTAATCCTTCAAAACTATACCCTCAACCCAATACCGTAAACTATCAACCCTATAGGTCCTCAACCCTATACCCTCAATTCTCAACCCTCTACCCTATACATTGGATCCTTAACCATTATATATATTTTTCCCTCTCTCCTATTCTCTCATTTTTTCTCTCACTAATCCATCCATCTCTCCCTCCGTTCATCCCTCCATATCTACCCTAATCCCTCAATTGTATACCCTTAACCCTTAAAACCTTAAACACTCAACCCTAAACCCTCAAACCTTAAACCCTAAACCCTTAAACTCTCTACCTTCTACCCTCAACCCCTATACCATCTACCCTATACATTGGACACTCAACCCTAATCCCCCAATCCTATACCCTCATTTCTCTACCCTCAACCTTAACCCCTCAACCCTCAACCCTTAAACCCTTAAACCCTAAAACATTAAACCCTCAACCCTTAAACCCTCTACCCTCTACCCTCTACCTTCTACCCTATACATTAAACCCTTAACCCCCAATTCTCAACCCTCAACCCTCAACCCTCAACCCTTAATTCCTCAATCCTCAACCCTCAAACCCTAAATACTTAACCCTGATACCCTCTACCCTATACATTGTACCCTCAACCCTAATCATTCGACCATATGTACCCTCAACCCTATATCCTCAACCCAATACCCTAATCCCTCAAAATTATAGGTCATCAGCCCTATACCCTCAATTATCAACTCTCTACCTTATACATTGGATCCTCAAACCTCATATATCTATGCCCCTCCCTCCTCTTCTCTCCTTCTCTCTATCTAAATTCTCCCTCCATCTCTCTATCCATCCTTCCCCCCTCTCTACCCTAATCCATCAACCCTAATCCCTTAAACCTTAAACCCTTAAACACTCAAACCTAAACCCTAAACCCTCAATCCTTAAACCCTAAACCCTTAAATCCTCTACCCTCTACCCTCAACCCTAATCCCTCAACCCTTAAACCCTTAAATGTAACAAAACTCTCTACCCTAATCCCTAAACCCTCAACCATTAATCCCTCAACCCTTAAACCCTCAACCTTAAACCCTCAACCCTCAACCCTCAACCCTCAACCCTCAACCCTCAACCCTCAACTCTCAAACCCTAAACCCTTTAAACTTCTACCCTCTACCCTATATATTAAACCCTTAATCCTCAATTATCAACCATCAACCATCAAGCCCTATACCCTCTACCATTTACATTGGACCCTAAACCTAATCTTTGAACCACATACCATAAAACATATACCCTTAACCCTAAACCCTAAACCCTAAACCATTTAACCCTAAGCCCTTAAACCTTCTACCCTCAACCCTCTACCCTCAAACCTAAAACATTAAACCTTAATACCCTAAAACATCAACCCTATAGGTCATCCACCCTCATACCTCAACCATATACCCTCAACCCCTATCCTTTTCTCTCTATCTATATATCTCACCTCTCTCTCCCTCCCTCTCTCCTAGTCTCTCTAATTATCTCTCTCTACCCTCCCCCTCTTTCTATGTACCTCTCGCTCAGTCAATCCCTACCACCCTCTTTCACTCCCTCTATCTATCTCTCTCTATCTCCCTCTCACTACCTCTCCATCTCTCCCTCTCTCTCCCACTCCCCTCCCTCCCTCTCTCCCAGGTCTCTCCCTCCCACCCCCCTTTCTCTCAAGTCTCTCCCTCTAGAACCCTACCTAGGTAACTCTCTCTCTCTCCCCCCTCTCTTTATCTATCCCTTCCACCCTACCTAGATAAGTCCCTCTCACTCCACCCCCTCTATCTCTCCCTCTCTCAGGTCACTCCCTACCTCTCCCTCTCTTAGGTCTCTCACTCTCTCACTCCATCTCTCTCCCACTCCCTCTCTCTCACACTCCCTCTCACCCCCCTAACACTCTCAAGTCTCTCCCTTTGGAACCCTACCTACATAACACTCTCTTTCTCTCCCTCTCTCTCTCCCCCACCCTATCTCTCTCTCCCTCTCTCTCAATTCTCTCTCAATTCTCTCTCCCACCCTATCTCTCTCTCTCTCCCTCTATCCTTACCACCCTACCTAGCTAAGTCCCTCTAACTCCAACCCCTTATCTCCCACTCCCTCTCTCTTAGACTCTCCCATCCACCTCCTCTCCCTCTCTCAAGACTCTCTCTCTCTACCTTTCTACCACTCTCTCTCGGAACTCCCCCTCCCTCTCTCCCTCCCACCCTACCTATACAACTCTCTTTATCTCTCTATCTCTTAAAATTCTCCCTCCCTCTAAAGATAACATAAACATACATACTTACATACATACAATAATAATACATATGTACATATAGTCCTATATACATACAAGCATGCATACATGACATAAAAGCATACATGTACATACAAACATAAACATATACAAACATACATTCAATAGAGTATAATTTAACATAAAGCAAGACATAATGAGAGTGTGTTATACTGTGCTCACATTATGTCTTGCTAGACATGTCAAAACTAAGATATAACATGAGTGTGCTATAACACACACATGCTATATCTTGATTTGGGAATCCCCAAGCCTTAGGCTTGGTATCTGCCTTGGAATACCAACCCAAAGGCTTGGAGGGACTTCCCAATTACTAGAGAATTTTTTTTGCAAATTGTACAATATTTCACATAATTAGGTTTGTGCTCACTATCACTATTGCATGTGTTTCAATGTCGAACAAATCAAACACCTAGGTAATGTTATGTTCTCTTTTAGCTATCCAAGGATCTATTTTTTTTCACTTTTTTACAATGTTAAGCCTTTCATCTATAATTTATTTTGTTTGTGTGTCTCTTTTTTAGAAAAAGGAGTGTTTGGTGTTTTTTTCATTATAGATTAACCATTCATCAAAATTTCAAATATATTACTTTTTTAGAAACTAGACTCCATTCTACAATTTTTATTTTTTTTTAAAATTCAATTAGTTTCCAAAATTTGTAGGGGTAGCATAGCCAAAATTCTACTTTTCAGGAAGTGTCCACTAAGAAAATTAGTAAAAAATCAAATGTTCAATACAAAATTCTCAAAAAAATTGTGCAACAACTACATACTGGTAGCTAATTTCTCACTGAATCAATTTTAAAAACACTAAAACAAATTTCACTGTGCTAGGAATGTATAAAAGTTGCTATGTTATGTTTTTTATGACAAAAAAAAACACCAATTTATGTACGTCCCTCTTTTCAACCCCTTAATCTCAACCATTTTCAAAATAAATTAGTAATTTAGAAAGTAGATTTAGAGCACTTTGATCCTTTTTGCATCTCAAAATTTTGAGTGTAACTATCCTCATTTTCATGTCCAAGGTCAGTATTTCCCAATTTTAGAAAACAATTGGCTACTTAAGCCCCCCTTTTTGGCCCCCCATATTTTTGCACTTACCCAAAATCAACAAAGGAGATTTCTGAAGGTGGAGATGTAGAAGTTCAGGCTTCCAAGAAAAGAAGGATTATCATTATAGGAGAAAAGATATCCATGTCCAAGAAAACTAAGGCTAGTGAAGGAGATATAGATCAGACCAAGGTAATTGAAGTACAGAGCTTTGGAGAGAGACCAAAAGTATATGTGAGGAAGAATTATCTAAAGAATAAATTTCCTCCTTCTACTATAGAGAATGTTGAAAGGGTGGTGAATGAGCCTGAAGAGAATGCTAAAGAAAAATAAACTGATGAAATTAAAGATACTGAGAGAGCAGCTACAAGAAATAATACTCCTCCCAAATCCCCTTCAATAAAATGTGCAAAGTGATAAAGAGGAGGGAGAAGATACAATAGATAAGGGTAACACCTCCAAGGATCCTGAACAACAAGAGGAAGAAGAAGAGGATGTGCCAACTCCCTAGGGTAGAGAACTTGATAATCTTGGAGTAGAATTAGAAAAAAAGGCTTCTGTGTTGCAAAGTGATAAAGAAGAGAAAGGACCAAAGGAAAAAGATGAAATGTCTTCACAGTCTCCTAAGAAAGAAGAAGTACAAGTATATGATGTTGAAAAAAAAGGACAACAAAGTAAGATGATGTTGATAACAATCCGAAGAGATTTGAAGAAAAATAGTCTAAGGATCAAGAGAAGAAAAATTTTTCTTAGGATGATGAAAACATAGAACAACCAACTACTCTTGATTGGTTGAAAAAATTACTTAAACCTAAACCAATCATCATGGAATAAGAGACTCCAAATTGGAGTAAGTTTCTAGAAAACTTGGCAAAATCAAAAGAGAGAAAGAAAGCAAGGGTGGTTTAAAGAATGAAAAGAGATGAATATAATAATAGAGTTATTCTTGTTGAAACACCCATAAGTGATAAGAATAAGGATGAGGCTAGTCTATCTAAATACAAGGTTGAGACAATCAATCTAGGTCCTTCTACTAAGGCACATGAAATAGAAGACCTTGAAGAGTCAGTGCAGACCATTTTGAAGAGATTAGAAAATGAAACTCAAGCTAAGGAAGAGCTAGAAAAAAAAATGAGGGAAATGCAAAGATATGTCCAAAATTTAATAAAACCTTTGCAAACACAAGCTAGTGACAATAACTCATTTTTAGAAGGTTTATTATCAAAAGATTCGATTAGTGAGATAGAGAAAATGAGAACCTCTTTGTAGGTTAATCAACAATGCACTGGAAATGTATGTCAAAGGGGAGATTCCATGATTGAGAGGGTATTGCACACACACAATAAGGGCTCATCCTTTCTTGAATAAATAACTCAAATTACAACTAAATTTCAAGTAATAGATGATGCAACCATCACTACACTTAAAAAAGTGATGGAAACTCCAGAAGAAGTGTTGATTAAGGAAGATATCTTTGCAGCTAAGAATGTGAATAAACTAGTTGAGTGGATGGAAGCATTCAATTTAAAAAGAGAACTTATGATGAAGGCACTTAAGAAAGCATCAAAGATCCAAAGTAAAGTCAAGGAGATATTAGATAGCTGCATTGCATTCTTGGAGATGGTCACTAGAAGGAAGAAATTTGGAAAGAAGAATTTGAATGTTGATCAATTACAAAAATGATGGCATGAATTATATTCTCCAATTAAATATGGACCTGTAACATCAAATCAACTTGAGGATGCAACTATTTATATCTATAATTTGGATAAATATCAAGGGCTTCATGGTGATTAGGAAAAGACTTTGGATAAATATGGAGAAGACTTGAACTCTATTAAGTTAAGAATAAAGTTTATTCCAATTTCAAACTAGGTCAACCTAGATAATGTGTGTGTGTGATTTTAATGCTTCAGTGAGAGTAATAATCATAACTAAACAACACACAAGCAATGAAATGCATTACATCTAATCAAGGAAAATTAATAAAACAAAGTATTACAACCTAGCATTCAAACTCATTCCATTGTTCTCTATTCTTGGTGATTCCTCAGTTCATGCTCTTAGAATTATTCGATGCACATGAATGTGTGAAATGGAAACCTAAGAAATGAGCAGCTATGATGCATTGCAAACTAAAATTCCTACATGCTTATATTTTGTGTTTTCGAAGATAAATTGTTGAATGATCTATGATGAGAGATTGCTATTGAAATGATGCTAAAAATAATGATGCAAAGATAAAGATAATCTTGTATAAAATATTGCAAGAAACTAAATGCTAAAATGAAAATTCCATGACAATGCTAGAAAAAACTAAAATGCAACTACAATTCTCTTCAAATCCTTTCAAACTACAATGATATTTTTGCAGCATAAACTTGTCAAATTCTACTTGTTGAAAAGTTGTAGTAATGAATTCTATTTATAGAATTTTCCAATTAGGGAATGATGTGGCAACGATGAATGGTCGAGATTGTGATCCTACGGCATCAATGGTTGAGCATGAAGAGGTTAGAGAGAATCATGGATATGGTTCCCTTCAAGAAAAAAAATTGCCAGGTGTTGAAGGGAATCAAAGGAAAGAAGAAGCCATGTGTCCAGGAGGTTTCAAATTGGTTACAAGTTTTTTGATGGAAAATCCACAATTTTCAATTTATAAAATTTAATTTCATGTGACACATGGTGAGGTGCCAGGTGAGGTGGAAGTTAGTTAGGAAAATATGTAGAAATGTGATAAATTGAATTAAAAATTCAATTTAAATGAAGATGGGAAATTAGCATAATGTAGAATTAATTAAATTTGTGCATTTAACCAATTTAAGAAGAAAGTGAATTTAGAGGCCAATTTGAATTTAAAAATTTAAATTTAAGTGAAAGAGGGAAAACTAACTAAATGATAAATTTGTTTATTTGTGCATTTAATTAATTTCAGAGGAAGTGATTTTAGATAAGAAGAATATTTAGAAGTGAACTATATAAATAAATTTTGTAATTTATTTATAAGTAGAGGAATTAATATTTTTATTAATTAAATAACAAGTATTTAATTAATTCATGCTCAGAAATTTTTTTAAGTGCATACATTTTGCCCCTCTTTGAAGTGATGTGTGCAAAAGCATTGCTTCGAAGAATAAATTTTCCGAATATGATGATAAATTTTTTGACATGCCCTAAACTATGATTTTGCAGTGATGATGAAAGGATGCCCCTTCGGGAGATAAATCGGGGATTTTTGAATTTTTGATGATGTTTGAATTTTTTTGATGATTTAAATGATTTTTTATTTATATGTTGATGATCGTCAAATTTGATAAAGATGACTCGATTTATCTCCCGAAAATGATAATAGTTCTACCACATTGTTGATTAATTGATTAAAAGGCCCATTTTGAAAAATTAAATAAATGCCACAATAATTACCCCTTAATTAATCTTTAAAAGGTCAAAAATGGTAAAAGATAGTTCATTTGTAACTTGTGCATTTTGAAAACTTGAGAGCCTACAAAGAAAATATGGATAGGATTCCATGCCACACACATATTTGAGTGAGTTCGCTGCCACCAATGTCCAGCGGCATACGGGCCTTCGGTATGTACCACAAGAACCTCTATTTCAATTTCAAATTTGAATTTTTCTCGCTTAATTTTCATTTAAAAATTTGGTATTTGCACACGTTTTAGCGCATACAAAACCCGCTTCAGCAAATAGGATACCTGTACTAGCGCATCCGGCTAGGTTAGGAGCCAAAAATAGGTTAGTGCATCTGGAACCCGCTTTAGCGCATTAGGGTGTTAGATTATCACATAGGGTTTTTAGCACATCGATAGGATAAAGTTGCGCATAGGGTAGGTCAGATAGCACATTCAGGAAATGGTGGATCGGGACCCTATTCCACCGCATGCAATTTTTTTTCCAGTGCATCCATGAAATGGAACATCAGGACTTTGCTCTGACGCATACGGTAGATTTTCTAGCGCATCTGATAGATCAATGCATAGAAAGTTTGTTTTAGTGCATTCAACCCAAATTGATGATTTTGATAGATTCCTCCTAGATTTTGATGATTGATGATCATGTCAGTCGATGATAGGATGATGTTAATTGATAGGTTGATGATCATCCTCATGATAGGCGAGGAATGATCATATGATAGATAGGATAGATTGATTGAGTGATGATTGATTGATTGTCACCCTCATGATAGGCAAAGAACGATGGTAGGTTGATTGATGTTGATTGATCTAATGACAAATGAGATTCAAGTGATAGGATAGGTTCTCCTCTAGATTTGATCAAAATCTCACGTGAGCTAATTTGATTAGATGATATGTTGATTGACATGTTGATATGATCATTGTGGTAACTTGATGTTTTAATTTGATTCTAGGAGGGTGGCTTAGGGAACCTATAGGTTCGAGAGTGCTTTTTGAGGACATGGGACATGATCTCATAGTTGACTCGGACAGATCTTTCCATTATTGATCAATGTCGTCTGACTTCCTTGATAAATATTCCCCAGTACTGGATTAACTAGGGGTTGCTAACAACACTAGTAGAGTGGTGGAATAGTGACCAAAATACCTTCCATCTAGCGACCAGAGAGATCACAATTACTCTTGAGGATGTATAAAAGATTTTGTGGATACTGGTCATGGGGGAGTTAGTGGTTTATGATCATGAGGAGCAAGGGGGTACTGATGCTATTTGTTAGATTTTCCATGATGATCAGTTCATTAGATATGAGATTTTGTGGCTTGAGTTGATTGCTTCTAGGTGGCCCTTACCATGTGTACTTGCAGGATTCGTTGGAGGATTTCTCTACCCTGACCATAGGTTGAAGGGATTTTTAGTGGGTTAGGGACGGATTTTGGATAACATGATTGTCCATGGTATGAGGTATGCTTGGGGATCATGCATGCTAGCACATTTATATCATGATTTGCACTAGGTGGTTTATCTTCGGGAGAGCAGTCTCATAGTAGGTTGTACTTAATTTTAGCTCTAGGCCTAGGAGCACATAGCCATTACACGGCCAGTGGGAAGCAAGGCTCAACTAGTAGGATGATCGTATGTTTATGGATATACAAGGCCACTTGTCCAACATAAGCTAGGAAAGTTGGAGTATTGGAGGCGAGTCCTTGATGATTTGAACACAGTGATATGGTGGCCATATCTTGATTGTGAGGTATGGTGAGAGGATGATTCAAAGTTTCCTTATGCATTTTGCAGCTAGAATTTGATTGGTAGGACACCATATATTCTTGAGTAGTTTCTTTTTGGTAGAGTATACAGATAGTACGACTACATTTAGGGTATGCCACAGGGGGTAGCACACTATACACAACACATGTAGGAAATTATAGTGGGGGCTAGCCCTGGACTATGATGTAGCTTATGCAAAGTACTATGGATTACAACCAATTTATTGGTAGTACCATCCTAAGATAGTGCATGCACAAATGACGATAGATTATGCCAAGTATTTTCACACACACCCCTTTCCATGGATTTTGAGTCTAGACAAGCCTGCACCTATTTTGGAGGTCGAGAGGAGGGTAGGGCCAGCTATGTAGCTGGGAGGGGATGGAGGTGAGGAGGAGATAGAGGAGGAGGTGGGGGATGATAGGGATTATGATGGAGGCTATGGAGGGGGAGGTGGGGGTGTAGATGGGGATGGAGATGGTGGTGGTCGATGGAGAGATGCTCCGGATTTTGGGGTCATCCCCAAGAGGAGGAGATCAACACCAGGTGGATAGAGACCAGTGATTCTTAGGATGCCCTCCCAGAGACATCACACTCAGATAGAGGGGTTATAGGCTCAGGTGCAGATACTATAGGGCTAGATTTAGACACTATAGGAACATGCCCAGATACAGGCACATGCTCTAGCACACTTACAGTTACAGGGGTAGATAGTGTAGTTGCAAGCCCAAGTAGTCACTCTTACTGGTGAGAGAGATGCTAGCAAGAGATAGGGGGAGCAGGTTGTGGCAGTGGCTGACAAGATATAGACCGCAACTCAAGGGACTGGTACATCCAATCTTGTTAGAGAGCTCAAAGAGTCCACCAAGGAGGTAGAGTATTATTGAGGAAGGTACCATGAGGTTGTACCGCCAAAGTAGAGGATTAGCTATGCTCTATCTAGATCTAATTGCTCCTAGTCTCATACTAGCAATAAAGGGGTGGCACAACCTCTTCCAGGGGGACCACCAAGTAGACCTCTACCTAGGCTAGGGCCATTAGGGGCAGGACCATCAATGACAGGCGGAGTTGGGTAGAGGCCTACAACCTCAGACAATAGCACTACAAGATTACATGGGCATTTTTGATTTGTACTTTGATTCAGAGACTTGGCTTTTGCCACATTTTTGATGTACCATTTCTCAGTTCATTGATATCATTGTATAGTTGGCATGCTATTATTTTGAGGTTATATGATATGCAACCGTGTCCTGGTGATCTATGTGTTGATGTTTTTTTTTATTATGGATGGATGCATTTAATTTATGTTCTATGTGATTAAGATATGTATGGATGCCTTAATGATCTATTGATTCTATTCTTTTATATGTTTATGAATGGTACATTTATGATGATGAATGGTGTTATGCAAATGATATGAGATGCATTTGTATTTTTATAATTTTTTACATTTATATATCGATGTATGGATGCAAATGGTTTTATTATGGAATGCAGATGTATGATAAATGGATGGGTATGGATTATTCAATGTATGGATGTATGGTTTATGGATGCAAATGTGATACATGCAGATGTATGGATTTATGATAATGTTCTCTTTTTGAAATTTTCATCATGTAATAACTAGTCTAGATGTATGGATGATTATGCAAATGAATTATGATCATGAATGACACTTATGTATGTATGGATGATAGATGCAAATGCATGTGATGATTTTATGTTATGCCCCTATCTGATGTTGATTATTCTCTTATGTGTAATGAATGTTATGAAATGTACTTTTCTATATTTTTGGAATTTGCTATGCAAATATGTATATATGGATTATGAATGGATGATGATGTTATTATTGATGATGAATCTATATATGGATGGATGGAAGAATGCATTTATTATGATTTTGATATATGGATTATGAATGATTATGGTATTTTGAAAAATGCCTTATTTTGGGAATTTTCATGATGCAAATATTATAATGAATGAATGGATGAATGATGATAGTGGATGTATGATAGTGCTTTCTAATGATATGGGATGGTAATTTTAGTGGATGATTTTTTTTGTTATATCAAGTATACTCAATCTTGTTATGAGAAATGGCATCATGTTAAGAGTTACCAACTTGGAAAATCTATAATGCAAATGCAAAACTAAAATGAATGCAAACGTATCTATGTAATGTTTCCATTTAATTCATTGTGCTTATTTTCATAATTGAGTGTTTTGTTATGTTGAAATTTAGTACAAGCATCGATGGTATAATTAGACCATGATGACCTGAGTACAACTTCCATACAACTTCCATTGAGATTTGATAATACAAGATAACACAAGCATCTAGGTATAATTAGACCAAGATGACCTAAGCATCACTTGTGTAAATAGACAAGATTTAATCATGTTCCTTTGCAAATTTAGAGTGTCATCAATGATACTTTTTAAGCATGTCCCGTGACAATTTGCATAGTAGTAATAATTGACTCACAAACAATAGACACAGAAAAATATCATTCTTGATCATAGCTCTTCTAGTTTGTGACATCATCGAGGTACTTCAAAGAAATGATAAAAAAAAATCAAGATATAAGCAATTGAACATGTGTGTTAAAGTGATCCAACCATGATTCAGAAGATAATTCTTCAGTGAGAGTTTGATTTGATTTGGATGCTTGCTTAGTTGGTTGATTGATGTTTGATGTTTAGCTTTTGATGGTTATCATGATTGTTGTTTTCACCAAAGTTTCCTTGTTATTTGCTTGCTAGTTGTTTTAAGCTCAATGGTGATTTTCCCCTGGTGAGATCAGGATTTTTCCCCAGTGAGAACAAACCAAATTTATTATGGATATGTACAATGAGAACCAAGCCAAGGTGATACACGACCATGGTAGCCATATATGGACATGAATCTTGTTGTAATATAGGCATGAATGCACAATGATAGTGAAAGTGGATGGTCAACACACACTTGAATAGACAAAGAAGCCAACTTACTACAAATAGTGCCTATTTACCAGGTATTCACCATTTATTTTTTATTGCACTTTTTCAAATTATATGATTTTTTTGCTATTACTAAGATGTTTGTTTGCTAGGTTTTTATCATGGCAACCATATTTTTGATTTTTCATCTTTTTTTGTATTTTTCCCTTTTTTGTTTTTTTTGTTTTTTTTGTTTTTTTTTTGTTTTTTGTTTTGTTTTTATGTTATTTTTTCTCTTTTGATTTTTTTGTTGTTGTTTCTCTTTTGATTTTTTTGTTGTTGTTTCTCTTTTGATTTTTTTGTTTTCATCAAGATTCCTATTTGCTAGGTTTTCATCAGGGTGACCATTTTTTCAAGACATTTTCTACTTTTTAGGATTTTTCAGGACTTTTAAACATGCACTATATGCATTATGTGTAGAACTTTTTTAGATGAAGACTGTTCATAGGTTCTTCAAATAGATCCCCTTCTTGTGTAGATAGCTGATATGTCCCTGATCCAAAGACTGAAACAACAACAAAAGGACCTAACCAATTTGGCTCAAATTTTCCTTTCTTTTCTCTATCCTATTGATTTTGGGGATTTTCCTTTAGTACTAGATCACCTACCCGAAATGTCCTAGGTTTGACCTTGTGATTGTAGCTTATGGAAATCCTTTGTTGATATGATTTTAGGTGATCTACTACAAGCTGACAATGTTCATCCAACAATTCTAGGTCTTGTAGCTCCTAGACACATGGTAATCTTCATTTGAAATTAGACCTTTCAAAGACACATGAAGGGATGGTATCTCAACTTCAATGGGAAAGACAACTTCAAATCCATAGATGAGGGCATATGGTGTGGCTCTTGTGGGAGTACAGATGCTTGTACAATAGGCCCACAAAGAAAGATTCAGTTGAGTATGCCAATCACATCCAACATCCTTGATGGTTTTCTTTAGGATCTTTAGGATGGTTTTGTTAGAGGCCTTTGCTTGGTCATTCCCTTGAGGGTAATAGGGCGTAGAAAACCGATGTTGGATATGAAATATCTCATAGAGTTCTTGCACATCTTGATTCTTAAAAGGTCTCCCATAATTAGTGGCAATGAATTGGGGGATACCATATCTACAGATGATTTAGTTTAGGATGAAGGATGAGATCTGCTTCCTTGTGATGGTGATTAAAGGCACTACTTCAACCCACTTCATGAAATACTCTGTGGATATGATGATGAACTTGTGTCCATTTGATGAAGATAGGTGAATTTTTCCTACAAGAACTAGCCCCCACTAATAGAATGGCCATGTTGATGCGAAGGGATGTAGTTATTGTGCTGGTGCATGAATAAGAATACAATGTATTTGGCATTTTCGACATGTCTTGACAAACTGGAAGGATTCTCTCTCCATAGACGGCCAATAATATCCCAAATGGAGGAGTTTATTAGCAAGGGTTAGACCACTTGAATGAGTGCCTCAAATAGCCTCATGGAATTCTCATAAATTTGTTTCAAACTCATCACTTTCTAGACATCATAAAATATTTCCATCAAGACCTCGATGGTAAAGTACATCCACTATCAAGGTATGATGGGTAGCTTGACGGATGAAGTTTCCTTTTTGGTTTTGGGAAAGATCAGGAGGTAGGGTATTATCTTTTAAGTAAGTTTAGATCTTCCCATAGATGGAGGCATGGACATTGTCAAGGTGGAAAATAAGTTGGGACTCAAAGTCATCGTAAGAGGGGGTAAAAAGTTGCTCCACCATGAACTCATAGCGGCCATGTTTTTTTTGAATCTTCAGTAGAGAAGCAATGGTATCCATAGAATCAACATCTTTGTTCTCACTCCTTGGAATTTGACCAAATTTAATGTCAACAAAATATTTATTGAAGTCATCAATCATTCTCTTATAGGGCATCGGTTTATCAGCCTTTGTTTGGTAATCATCATTGACTTGATTGATGACTAGTTGAGAATCCCCATAGACATGCAATTCTCTTATTTTCTATAGCACAACTATCTTGATTCTAATGATAAGTACTTCATATTCGGCTGTGTTTTTGGTGAAAGGAAACATCAAGTGATAGGACTTGGGAATGGTGTGCCTTAGGGAAGTGATGAATAAGATTCTTGCTCCTAATCCATGTTGAGTATAGGAACCATCAAAATATAACACCCATTGCTTTGTTTTTACTATTAGGACATATGCATTTGTAAATTCAACATGTAGGGGATGATCATCATGAATCGGTGCCTCAACTAGTTGATTGGCTATGGCTTGCCCTTTGATTGCATTTTTTCAACATATTGGATGTCAAATTCACTGAGTACCATTACCCACTTGGCCAATCTTCTTGTCGTATTTTCTTTGCTAAGGAGATATTTTAGCAGATCTATCTTGGCTATGAGCTTGACTATACGAGTTAGCATATAGTGTCGCAATTGTTGCATAGCAAACACTACAACTATACAGTCTTTCTCAATGGATGTATAGTTGATTTCATAACCATTTAAAGTTATACTGATGTAATAGATTGATCTCTCCTTCCCTGTTGAATCTTCATGTGTCAACAAGGCTCCCAATGATCAGTGAGTAGTGGTGATGTACAATAAAAGAGGCTTTCCTTTTGTTGGAGGTGCTAGAATAGGTGGACTCATGAGATATTGTTTTAATTGATTGAAGGCTACCTCACATTTTGCATCCCATCAAAAGGAAACATTCTTATGCAGAAGGTGTGTAAAAGGATGTGTCTTATCAGCTAGTTGTGATATGAATCTCCTGATTGACTGAAATCTACCTTGGAGGGACCTTAACTAAATGATTTTTTTGGAGGTGGCATCTCCATTATAGCTTTTAATTTTGCATGATATACCTCAATACCTTTCTCTGACACTATATACCCCAATAGATTTTTTGACGTTACCCCAAATACACATTTCTTTGGATTGAGGTGCACATTGAACTTCTCTGATCTTGTAAATAGTTTGTCTAATATCTCTAGATGTCCTTCCCTAGTGTAGTATTTTTCTAAAAAATAATCCACATAGTCTTCCATGAAATTATGCATCATGTTGTGGAAGATGGTTGTCATAGCTCTTTGGTATGCAGCCCCTACATTTTTCAACCTGAAGGGCATGACATTCCAACAGAAAGTTCCCCATGGGCAAGTGAAAGTTGTCTTCTCTTGATCTGCAGGAGCTATTTAGATTTGGTTATAGCTAGAAAAGTCATCCATCAGTCATAACATGCCATGACCTACTGTCAAGTCTAAAATGATGTCAATGTTTGGCAAGGGGAAATCATCTTTTGGGCAAGCCTTGTTGAGGTCTCTGAAGTCAGTGTAAATCCATATGTTGCCATCAGGCTTAGAAATAGGCACAATGTTGGATATCCATTCTGCATAATCAATGGGTCTAATGAATCCAACATCCAATAAATTCTTTAATTCTACCTTCACCAACAAAGCAATGTGGGGATTCATTTTTCTCAACTTTTGTTTGATTGGTTTGATTCCTGAAGGAAGGGATAAATGGTGCATGATGATATCCTGATCTATCCCTGGCATATCTGCATAAGACCAGGAAAAATTGAACTTTTCGTTCCTCAACAAACTTGATAAAGTTAGGCTTTTCCATTTCTGTCAATGATTCTGCCAGATGGAGAGTCTTCACTGTTTCTACATCACCGACATTGATGGACTATGTCAGCTCAATCAAGACTTTGGATCTTTCCTGGAAGTACTTTGGAAGAGCGTCAAATTTCCCATCCTTTGGCACCTTAGAGAGGCTTTCACCATTAGATGCCCTCTTTATTTTAATTATTTCTAGATCTGATACTGCCATAGAATGGTTTTCACCACCAAATCTTTCTTTTGTTTCGTTTATTTTGTAGCTAGGAAATTTGGCACTCCCTTGTTGGGAAGCTTTGTTATGATGTTCAATGGTGGAACCTGTTTCAGGATTAACAATGTAGAGGAAGGTAATGATGGCATGATCATTTGAAAATGTGGGGATATAAATAGGCTCAGCTTGCTACTAATCTATGAGTTTAGGATGTAGCAATGGTAGGGGGTAGTCAGATGGGTTTAGATTAGATGTCATGAGGGTCCTAATGGTGACATTTTCATAGTATAATACTATGGAAAGGTCAAGTTCTATGATGTCATTCTCTTTTGATTGATTTGTCTCATTAGGAGTTTGATCATCTTCACTTGAACCATCGATATTTTTTGATCCTAATTCAAGTGGTCTTAGTCCTGAGCTTTGTCCCTCCTTGAGTGTGGAAGTATACTTATGTATCACATCAATTTATTTGTCATGAAAAGACTCTTCTGATAGTGAATCCCTCTCATACTCATTAGAATTGGTTCCATATTGATCACTTGCTTGGAGTTGTAGGATTCTTTCAAAAAAAATTTGCTTGAGGTCCTCTTTTGTCTCCTCTTCCTTTTGGTGTTTGTTATATCCCAATCCTATTTTTTCCTTAGGATTTTTTATGATAGGTTGGATGGGTTCTACAATACCTTCTTTCCTTTTTCCAATAGGTCCTTGTCCATCATATCCCATCTTTTCCAGGATTGAGAATCCTTTGCCATACTGAGTGGTTTGGATATTTACCATTGCTGCTTGAGAATCAGTTTCATCCTTGTAGAGCCAGTTTAAAATATCCTTGTTGTCAGATTCTTCTACTTGGGTGCTTGCTTTTATAAATCAACCATAGAAAATTATGACTAGTTGAGAGGACGGTTGTGTCGAGGTTGATGGTTGACCATAAAATTTTGGTGAGGTTAACTTCGAGAGGTAGAGGGATTGTTCAATGGAGTATTCACCCACACCTTTGTCTTTGACTTGGAATTTCTTTTGAAATTGTTTGGCCAGAGTATTGAGTTGGGCTTCAAGATTGATAGATGTCGAGGGGCTAGGTTCTTCTCTTTTCTCCTATTTTTTGGACAATGAACTTGGATGACTATTTTCATTGGAGGACAAGGCTAATAGCTTAGACAATGGATTGAATTGACTTGAATTGTTAGGGATATCGAGGGTGGAATCAGGAGCTTCATGGTTATGAGGCACAAATATATACTGGACAACCTTAAAGGTATTGCAATGTAGGGGACTATTATAATCAGCAAGGATGGTAATTTCTTGGCCATTGCAAGGGAATTTTAGGCACTCATGGAATGTTGAAGGTACAACTTGCATTTCATGGATCCAAGGATGACCCAAGAGTATATTATATGTCAAATCTTTATCCAAGACTTAGAAAACCACATCTTTCTAAATTGGCCCGACCTAAATTGGTAATATGATCAATCCCTTTGAAGCTCTTTCTTAATCATCATAGGCCTTAATGGTGATATTTTTCCTTAGATGTATTGCATTTTGAGATAATCCCAAGGCATGGACAAGATTTAAAGTATAGATATTAAGACCAATTCCCTTGTCGATAAGGATGTGCTTGACATGACTTTTATGGATTAGAACCTTGATATGGAGAGATGCATTATGAGGATGGGTGAGAGATACGTCATCATTTTCTAAAAAAAATAAGCAATGAGGCACCACTAGATGTCCCACCATTGCTTGGAAAGTGGATACTTCAAAATTATTTGGTACAGTTGTATCAACGAGGGCCTTTCCCAAGATCTCCTTGTGAGTGGGGGAGATTTTAAGAAGCTCCAATATTGATATTTGTGTGGGAAGGTTTTGGAGCTGATCGACAATGTTATATTGATGAGATGCAGAAATAGGTGCTTTGGGAGTGCTGACTTTTAAAACATATTTGGTTTGAGCCATTGTGGTCACGTTAATGGGAACACTATCTCATTTTCCATTGATCTTGATGACATTAATTTTATTATCTATTGCAACCATGGCTTTCCAGATATTATGGAATTGATTATAGAGTACATTGTTGTCATCGATTGGATGATTAGTTGCAACAAGATCTATTGTGTTATTGATTTCACTGCCATTTATATGATCTTTAACGATTGAAATATGAAGGATGGTGCCATCATAAAAATATTTCACACCTTTTCCTTTTCTCTTTATGCTAGAAGATTCTCCTTTGTCATAATTTGGCAAAGGATTTTTGAATACCCCATGATCGATGTTTGTTTGGGGCTCTTCTATTCATATGACCTTATTGTCAATCAGATCCTGGATCTTGTGTTTTAGTTGCATGCAACTATTGGTTAAGTTCCCTTTGCATTGATGAAATTCAAAAAAATGGGCTTCATTCCACCATGATGATTTTACTTTGGGTTCAAAGCCTTTGGTGTCAAGTAGAGTGATGAGAGTTTTTGCAATAAGCTCATTTAATGTGGATTCATATGATTGTCCTAAAGGTGTAAACTTCAGATGATTGTTTGATGTTTGATAGGGTAGAGTCTTGGATGATGTGTTACTTTGATTGTTTTGAGAATTTCCTTGGTTGGTATTTTGGTTATTGCTTTGGTTGGTATTTTGGGTGGTCTTTTGATTGGTATTCAAGGTGCTTCTTGATAAATTAAAGACTGGTTTGGCATCAACTGGGGTATCATTGCCATTATTTTTATACTTCTGCCAAATCTTTGGTTTTTCATTGTTAGAGGAATTTGATGAATTATTTTCATTATAAATCTTCAAAATTCCTCGCTTGACCAAGGAATCTTCAATCTTGATCCCATTTTTGATTAACTTTTCAAAAGTTGGAGGACATTGTAATTCCAACCTATAGCTCATGTCATCATTCAAGCTATCAATGCATACCTCTATCTTTTATTTTTCGGGTATGGGTCAGGGATAGCTTGTGACCAATCTTCTCCACCTTTGTAGGAATATTAGGAATGCTTCCCCTTTTTTTTTCACATTAAAAAGGTCTTTCATTGAGATTTCATGTTGGATTTTATATGAATATTGGGTAATAAACTTGTTTATCAGTTCCTCAAAATATTTGATCCCAAGGGGTAATTGTGAGAACCATTACATGCATTTCCCTCTGAAGCTACATGGGAATAATCTCATAAATATGTGTCCTCATGGGAAAATTCAAGAATCATTGTTCAGAATTCCCTTACAGGATCTATCGGATTGGTTTTCCTATTATATTTATCAAATTTAGGAAATTTGAAATGTTTAGGGAATGGTATCATGTTGATACTTGGATCAAAAGGATAGGGACATATATCCTGTATTGAATATCTCTTGGTAGTCCTTGTTTGCATGTTCTACATTTGTTGTTGGAGAGTTTAGATTAGTTGTTTCAGAGTGTCCATGGGATCATTGGTTTTTACTTCACTTTTGGTTTCAATTTTTTTTTCTACTATTTTCTTAGGGGTTCTTTGCAATTTTGTGACATCAAAATCATCAGGTAACTTGACTCCTTTGTTTGCTAACATAAAAAGATATCTTTCTCCATCCTTTTCGAAAACCTTTTCTAGGAATTTATGGAAATTTGGGTCTTCTTGGGCTTGTTGGGCATCTTCTTCATTTACCTCTTCAGTTTTGGTTGAACGGATGTTATGGAAGGGGTTTTCTTCTTGTTTAGTCATGGTATCTTGGGTTTCAATTCCTTTTTCTTAGAGTTTTAGCCTTTGGGATCTTGTTTGGATAGGTATACAAGTGATGAGGATTTTCTAAATGTTTGACCAAAGTTTCGGGAGAGCCAAAAGGATTGATTAAAATCTGATTAAGAAAGCTTTATTTCAGGATAAAGGATGAAAAATATTGATAAAGATGATAAATCTTGATGATGAAATGTAGCTACTAAATCATAAAGAAGTTTGATGAAAAAGTCACTTTTATATGTTTGATCAAATATTAGATGAGATATTTTCACTTGAAAATGTTGGTTTCAACAAGATTGAGCTCTATTGTATAAACTGATTTGGACAATTGGAATATTGGATTGTTGGTTGAGGAATGAAAGAATGACGAATGGGTTAACTGTGATTATGCCTTTATGAAAGAGCTCTTTGTTGATAATAAGCTTGTGAAGATAAAGGCTCTAAAGAAAAACCATCAATGTAACCTCTATCAAAGTTGTGATACCTATGGATGAAGGTTCAATAGTCAAGCAAGACCTTCCTACTTTGGTACAAGAAGCATCTCCTTTTCAAAAATTTCTTATAGCCAAGTTGCATTTTTTTTTCTTGATTCTTTTGGTAAGGGATTTCTTGAAAATTTTTGTTGATTTCTAATACCTCAACATAAAATTTTGGACAAGGAATAGATGTTGTTTGAGAGGGAGTATCCAAATTGGATGTTAACCAACAAGTAGAAGGTCAAATTTAGGTTCTTGTTTGCAGATTTACCAGATGTGCTAAAATAGTGCCCAAATGTGCCGAAACTCAAATGCGCTATAAAATGGTTTGGATGCACCGAAACAAATGATGGATGTGCTATAACAAGGTCTGAATGCATTATAGAATTCAATAGATGCATTGAAACAATATATGAGGATATGAGCAGGATCTGCTAAAACAACAATTAGATGTGCCAAAAGATACAAGTGATGCACTAGAACAGGAAATGGATGCACTAAAATATGGCAGGGATGTGTTAGGGCAATCACTAGATGCGTTGAATTGGAAAATATTTTCTGGTTTTTGATAGTTTGACAAATTTTTCTAATTTTTGGCAATGAATTTGAACTGTTTGAGTTGGATTTTCTTCTGAATCAATAGTTGAACATGTTTGTGTGATGTTTCCTTTTGATATTGGTTTAAAAACACATAGGTGAAAAAACATCAAACAAGCACAATCCTAGGCTATTTAAGACAATATTCTTTTAGATTCCATGTGGATTTTACTCCAACTGCACTTATTTGTAGCGGGTGATTTAGAAGCTTGGTCACACAAGCTCCCCCTTACAGTGCAATCACTTCTTGTGCCTACCAAGCTTCAAACTCCCATGAATCTTCCATGGCAAGTTTATCACCTCTACTAAAAATTGGGAGAAGGTGGATGTCTTGGAAACGATCGTTGCTACACCAAGGATAGATAAGAGTAATTTTTGGCTTACTACAACAAAGGGGTTTTAGTACAGAATTTCCATTCATGGGGGACCATCCATGCGGAAAGAGACCATTGTTGCCCTTCTTGTCAGAATGATCCTCGTGATACTCAAACTCTCCTTGAGCACCCACATTTATATCCTAACTAGAAGTCACTTGGCTTAAAGCGTGTTATTGGTTGGGTCGTTCCCTCCTTTCAAAGTAGGGAGGTAGACCCTTTAAGGTTAAAAATGAAAATAAAGTGAACAGGTCTAGCTTTTTAATCACCCAGTTAAGGGGAGAGCATACTCACCTACCATTCCAAACTCAAAAAACATGGTGTAAATTTATCCTTCCTAGTTATGCTAGATTCCTAACTTAAAAAAAGGAAATAGCAACTAGATTTAACCCTACAACCAATTCGTTAGTAGTTTTAGTCCATTATTCTTTGAAAAAATTCTTTTATTTGTTTTAACAAGGTCTCTGACTATGTAAAAGGTACCTACAAACAAAAATAATAGATCAATTTTAGGAATCTAGAAAATTTACACTAAAAACCAGATGCGCCATTACAGTAACCAAATGTGCTAAAAATCAGACCGAATGCACTAAACTATTGAATGTGCCAAAAGAACACCCAAATGCATTGAATGATAAACTGAATGCACTAAAATAGAAAAAAAACATAACATAATTTAAAACCCCCTGATGCACCGAAAGAGAAGTGGGATGCGTCGTAATGGCAACCTAAGAAACAAGAAACTATGATGCAATGCAAACTAAAATTCCTACATGTTTATATTTTTGTGTTTTTGACAATAAATTGTTGAATGATCTATGATGAGAGATGGTTGTTAAAATGATGCTAAAACTAATGATGCAAAGCTAAAGATAATGTTGTATAAAAGATGTAGGAAAATAAATGCCATGATAATGCTAAAACAAACTAAAATGAAACTACAATGCTCTTCAAATGCTTTCAAACTACAATGAGATTTGTGCAGCATAAACTTGTCAAATTCTACTTGTTGAAAAGTTGTAGCAATGAGTTATATTTATAGAATTTTCCAGGCAGGGAATGATATGGCAGTGATGAACGGTCGAGATTGTGATCCTGCAGCATCAATGGTTGAGCATGAAGAGGTTAGAGAGAATCATGGAGATGGTTCCCTTCAAGAAAACAATTTTCCAAGTGTTGAAGGGAATCAAAAGAAAGAAGAAGCCATGTTTCTAGGAGGTTTCAAATTGGTTACAAGTTTGTTGATGGAAAATCCACAAATTTCAATTTATAAAATTCAATTTCATGTGACACATGGTGAGGTGGCAAGTGAGGTGGAAGGTAGTTGGGAAAATATGTAGAAATGTGCTAATTGAATTAAAAATTCAATTTAAATGAAGATGGGAAATTAGCATAATGCAAAATTAATTAAATTTGTGCATTTAACCAATTTGAGAAGAAAATGAATTTAGAGGCCAATTTGAATTTAAAAATTCAAATTTAAGTGAAAGAGGGAAAACTAACTAAATAAAAAATTTATTTATTTGTGCATTTAATTAATTTGAGAGGAAGTGAGTTTAGATAAGAAGAATATTTAGAAGTGAACTATATAAATACCTAAGGAAGTATAAGAATAGGAAACCAAGTTGTAAAGCTCATACAAGATTCACAAACTCAATGTAAACCCAAAATAGAAAGAGGGTGAAATACAATGTAATGACCTAGAATGTAAATGCAATTTTCATATTCTAAACAAGGTAATTTTTTATTAGACTATGCAAAAACCTTAAAAAATGATGTAATTTTTAAATGACAAAATGCGCTAACTTTATAAAATTAAGCTAAATATGATCAATTTCAATTAACAGAAATTTTGTAAACTCATACAAAAAACTGGAAAAAAAAAAAGAAAAATGAAATGCAAAAACTGATATTTTAGTGCCCAAAAAATTAGGAAATGGCCCTAATCAGTGACTCATTCACCCAATGGTGAATGGGTCCTAGGTAAGGGTTTTTTAATAAAAATTATATATTTTTGAGATGATTTCAGTGGTTTCTAGATTCTGATTAGAAATAGTAAGTTACAGTTTGATTTTTCTGTGAATTTAATGTTGAATGCAAATGCAAAATATGACAAAATGACAAACTAGGAGACCTAATTTGATGTGTAATTTAATTTCAATTTTCAAATGCAAGAGAATGATGATGCAATGCTATATAAATGTTTTGGAAAATGACTGATTGGTTTTATATTTTTCAGATTTCAAGAGATGCAAAAATACAATCCTAAAACCCTAAATGAAATGCAAAGTGAATGCAAACTAAACAACCCTAAATGAGACTCAATTCAATGCAATGAATGAAAGATCTAAATCTAGGGTGAAAATTTTGGATATTTTTGGATATTGCTGATATGTGGTTGTCATTGATGTCAACACTATTGGCATTAATGTCTTTAAGGTTGTTAATGTTGAGGATATTGAGAAAATTGTAATAAAGTAAGTTGTAGGTTATTGGTGGTGAAGTGAAGTTCATGATGATGGCTAGTCCAGTATGTTGATGATCAGAGGTTTTGGATTAAAGGGTTTTTTTTTTATTATATCTAGCCTATCCACTAAAAGTTTCAAAGGTTCGCATGAAGATTTGATTGAGTTATGAGTATCTATGTTCTGACAGTTTTTTGTTGCTTAAGTTGGTGTTCCTGAAAGAAGATAATGTGATTCTGGTAATGTGAAGTGTTGTGGATGCTTCTCTGGTCATTGATGATGCTTTTTGATGTTTCTAGATCATGCTCTATCTATGTTTTTAGTTTGCATTGACCGTTGTGCTTGCGATTGAATATTTCTCTTCTATGTTCATGTTTTCCATGCTCGTGGCCAACATGGTGATTATAGTATATTGTGGATCTTTGAGGAATAATTTTTGAAGGTGTTTCATGTTCGAGGATGTTATTTTGAGTATTCACTATGTTGTGGCCAACTTTGGTTGATTCGCATTGATAATTATTTATGTTTTGCGTTGACAATTTGTGTTCATTTTATATTTTATTAAATTCAACATGTAGATGATGTTATTCTTGGTTGCGGATATATATGAGTGATTGTTTTATCATTTGAGATATGTAAGAAGCGAGATGTGCGAGTGCTATGTGTGAATAAATTTGAGATATTTTGAATGCAAAATTTAAGTGTGAAGAAGAGTGAGCAAAGTTTATGTGCTTAATTGGAGCTATAATCAGGCATTAGCAGATGTTATTTTCTTAGTTCAAAATCTCTCAGATGGATTTAATCTCAATGTGATTGTAAGACAGTGTGTCTTCCTTGGGTAGTAAGCCTTGTTGTATTTGAGAAATGAGCTCTAGGTAGTGTGCCTGAATGCATGTGCATTCCCTATTTGCTATACTTTTAATAGAGTATAAACTTGTGGATTAACCTCTATAGACATGAAAAATGTACATTCTCGATCTGGTACATTTGATCTAGATTACTAACGACCATTCCTCCTAAATCATACTCTTAGCATTTCATCATATTCTATCTCTTAATTTAATAAATCATTGTTTATTTGATTAAGTCTTCCTCTTTCAGTAATTAAATTAATCAATTTAATTTAATTGACCTTACATCTTTGTTTATATAAATAAATCTTTTTATTTGATTAAATTCTCTAAAGTCCTCTTATTAAATTAAATAAATTAAAACTTTATTGGATTTAATCTAACATATTCCTCCTTAGTTAAATAAATCAAATCATTTATTTAATTAAATCATTTCCCCTCAATTTTGATTTAAATTAATTCATCTATTTGAATCAAAATGGTCAAATCATCTAATTCTTCATTAAATTAATCAAAACCTTGATTAAGATAATCCCTCTCACTAAAATCCTCTAGATTTTGCAAGTTGCACAATAAATCAATTACTTTGATTTATTAATTCATTTATTTTCCCTCACATGGCATCAAAAGGGAATATTCCCTTAATTTGAATTCAAATTCAAATAGGATGGGTACTTCCAACAAGGCATTTAATTCCTCTTACATGTCCTTAGCCTTGAGCCAAGTGACATTAATTCCATTTCCCTTCCCTCTAAACTTGCCAACTTTCAAATTCAAATTTTAATCTCATGGCATTTATCATGCACATTGATCAAAATGTGCACAACCATCAACCATTCACATCTTGACAAGTGGCACTTGGCCATTGGATGTTGAATGATCCCACATTGCTCAAACTCACTCTTCTTCCAATTTTTCAAATCTATAATTTGAAGACTCTTCTCCTCAATCTTTATCCACAACTCATATGCAAAGTTACTCTCTCCAATTGAGAACTAGTTTTGCTCTTTGTTCACAATCATCCATCATCTCTCCAAATTTGCAACAAGGTTATGCTCAAATCTCTTTGGAGATTTGACCATTTCTCTAATCACATACCATCTACAACACAGGAATTGGGAAAGGGCCAATTGCAACACTCTATTGGCACCAATTCCCCCATGGAATCATCGTATTATTAGCTTAATTAGGATTGAGTTTCTTTCATTTAAAATTTACTTGTGTTCTTCATTTCTTAGTTAAGTTTGAATAAATGGATTTCATGGGGAATCCCTCATTGTTTGCATGCATTATGATCTAACACTAACAATGTTTGACTTCTTGGTGCACCTGCAGGTTTAGGGGTTCACATTTTGGTGCTAGAAGGAGGGCTTGAAGTTTTAAAACATTATTTTTAAAAAATTTCTACGCCTTTTGTTTGTGTAGGTACTAAACGACGCAAATGATAAATTATGCGATGCATATGCTCTACTGCACTACATCTGTCTGCTGAAATGACTCATATGCTCTGTTGCACCGCATCTGTCAGCTAAAACGACACATCTGCTCCTATGCGCTGCATCCGCCTGACAAATTCCATCTGTCGTGCAACATTTTCTCTGTTGCCGCGCTATACTTTATTTACCAAGCTACATTTGTTGAGCCACATTTGATCTGTTATGCACCACATTCCCCATTCTGAGTCGCATCTATTTTTCCAAGCTGCATTTGCTCTGCTGCGTGCCACATTTGATATTCTAAGCCGCATTTGCTCTGTTGCGCACCACATTTGATATTCTGAGCCACATCTGCTCTGCTGCACCGCAAATGGCTGATACACATTTTTAGAACTTTGTTATTAAGTTTTTTTAAACACTCTTGGGAGGAATTATAACCCCCTTTTTTAAGGGTTTTTATTACCTTCATGCTATTAGGACACATTAAAATTCTTTTGGGCTCTAAAAAGAACAAGCAATCTTTTATTTATGTTATCATGCTTATGTTGTACAAAGTGTTTTTAAACATTAAAGTGTTTTTTAACACTCATTAAAGAATTTGGTAAGTTCTTTGATCTTAGGACACTAATATTCAATTTGGTTCTAAAATTTACAAATCAAATTTCCTTTCAAAAGTTGCCAAGGGGCTAAAAAGAACTTTAGGCAAACAAACTAGATTTGGTTTGAAAGGAAACAATTGAACAAGGAAAATTCACACTTCTATTTGGTACTTCAAAAGAATTCATCATTGCTTTGAAGGTTAAAATGAACAAGTGTCTTTTATGTTTTGCAAGATTTTTAATAAATTGACATCACTAAAATATGTATGCACTTCTCTCGCGCTTTATAGTGATCTTGAGAATCAAAAGCATTTTAGTGATATTAACTTGTCAAAAAGATTGCCTCCACATTTTTTGATTTGGTCACTTAAAATTAAACAAAACATGCGAGTGTGAGCATGACATATTATGGAGGTTTTTCCCTTTGTGTTTCAACGAAGGTTGTGTAAACAACGGGATATGTTTTGCTTGCTATTGTTTATCTTAGAGGGTCTGCCTTGTGGGAAAAAGTAATCACCCAAGGGAATGACCCAACTGGGAACACGCTAAAGCCAAGCGACTTCCAACTGGTATATAAGTGTGGATATTGGAACAAAGGCCAATATCACGAGGATTATTCTGATGAGATGGACAGCAATGGACTCTCGCCGATGTTGGATAATCCCCCACGAACGGAATGCGCGAATTAGAACCCCTTGTTTAGAAAAAGGCCAAAACCTTGTCTATCTTGTTGGTGCAAAAGGTCATGTCCTTTGAAGCCGCCCCATGTAACATGCTGTCTTGTTGTGGAAATGGAAAGTATGCCATGGGAGATTCATGGGTACTAATGCTTGGCTGACCCGAATAAGTGAGTGTCGTGGAGGGGAGCTAGTGTGGTCAAGCATTTAGCCATTTGCACAAGATATGCGCAACTAGATTTATCCAAGTGGGAACCCAACAAGGTATTCTATCATCAACCTAGGAGTGTGAAAGTGCTTGGAAAGAACACATTGCTTGATCTTGAAAACATTTGGAAAACAAACATACACAAAAAAAGAAAACCTTGAAATTTCAAACACCTTGTGGAAAACAAATACCTATTAATGAACTTGCCCACTCTTGCTTTCCCTAGGAATCACATTCCTAGAGGTTTCTAAGTGTGTAAATTCTACCATCATTTGTTTCCAATAAAGATAAACATAAGGAACTTTTTCCCTATTTTCCTCGATTTCCACATAAAGGACATTGTGGGATAAGAAAGAGAATGGGACAATAGACATATAGTTTGAAAACCTAAGCAAGCAAGTGTCTTGGATAAAAAGAACCTAATTTAACCAAGATAAAGAGACCAATTGAAATTACACATGTGTTGTTTCCAATGATTTCCCACAAGATTAAGATCCCAAAGCCAAAGTTCAAGATAGTGAGTCTAAAAATCCATGAGCAACGCCTTGAGATGCTCCTTGAAGTAAGGGAAATACTTGTATACAACTTTTACAAAAAGGCCTCAAGGAACAATCCCGCATTGTATACATTTTATTGCCAACAAAATCCCAAAATTTTCCAAAGGTTTGCATTTCTCCCATAGGAAGTTAAGCATGTTCTTCAATACCAAGGTTTTGTAGAGCGAGTCGCATCTAGGTTAAGGTTCAAGATCAAAGTTGTCATTTCCATTCATTCCTCCATCAAATCAAGTCTCATTTCATCATCAAACCTTTTGAGAACTCTAGAATCAATCATCACGCTAAACTTAGAGGGCTAAATCAACATCATCATATCTTGGCTTAACACACTTAGCCAACATAGTCTCAAATCATTGAAAAATTTTTTCTTTGAGATAACATAACTTCTTAAAGTCTTTTAGTTCTCCAAAACATTGGCATAACACAATTTTTCAATTCATCCTTTTGTGCAAGTTCCCTTAGGATAACACAACTTCCTAGGGAAAACAACTTCACAACAAATCTTGTTTGACTTAACGCATCTAGTCAGATTATCACAATCAAATCAAATCAAAAGCCCTTACAAAGTTTAGCACATACCATTCAAAAGTTCTCCAAAGGTTTCACTCACTCATCCCATCCATTTTAACCCATCACCATTATCACCATCTTTGATCTTTTAGCTTCCCTAGTTCTTCTCTTGTGGACCTATAAGATTGGGATTGAACAAATCCCTATTTTTTTTATTTTTATTTTATGGTCCAAACAAGATCTCAACACAAGAAGGACATGGAGAATATCAGAGAAATATCAGCTTCTATGGACACGAGTCATCTAAATACCGAAGTGAACCTAGCAGGATCAAGTAATCCCCCAAGCAACTCTCCCTTATCATCACAAAATCCTCAAGAGGAGAGTCATCAAGGGGATGACACAAATGAAGACATGGGGATGACACCAAATGAAATCATGGATATGGTTCAAAATCTAGAGAACCACAAAATCGTTAGTGCTATGTTCAAATACCTAAATACGATAGCAAGAGGAGGGGTCATGCCCCCTCTCGACCTTAACACAAGCACTAGTACAGATGCATCCCCATTGTCCAACATCAATCAAGAAGTACCTTGCACCACATCAGTCATCACACCAACCTCCCCGAATGTGAACAAGGGGAGTGCCATGTTCTAGGAATTGCAAAAACACCACCTTGTGGCTAATAAAGAAGCAATCATCACCCCTGCACTAGCTATATTTATTCTGGAAAACCCATCTCACCCATACATCCCACTCACATTTCATAATCCCATTGGTTCATCTTCATTTCACGCCACACCAGCCTATCAATTGAACATACCAACTGCCCCACCGCATGAGCAAGTTGGTTTGCTTGGAACGACGAAAGCTATCAATCCTTTCTCTTTCCAAATAGGTGCATCATCCCTTCCCCCACTTCCGTTCACATCTGCATCACCTCCTGGAATAGGTCTTCCATCATTGCCCATCGAAATTTTTGCTAATCCAAGCAATCCGACTACTACTTTGAACCCGCTTCTTTTGCCCATATCCTCACAACAAATCACAACCATTCCTGTCACCACGATTAATGCATCTATTGGTCCTCAAGTATCCCAAAGCATGCCTCCTCAAGGACCAATTTTCTCAAGCACCCCACCCACTACCCAAATCACAATCACCACCACAATCCCTCCACCCGCCATGATAGTTGGCATGATTCCTACTCCACCACCAATCCCACCAAAAACCAACACAATCAATTCATTCACCACTCTAATCCAAACCCTCCAAAAAGCCAACCAACAAAGAGCACTACAGCAAAAGTAGCAAGCCCAAGCGCAAGCTCAAGCACAAGCCTAAGTGCAAGCTCAAGCACAATCCCAAGTGCAAGCCCAAGCTCAAGCACAAGTGCAAGCTCAAGCCCAAGCTCAAGCTCAAGCTCAAGCTCAACAATAGGCACAAGCTCAATACCAAGCACAATTGCAAGTGATCCACCTACAAGCCTACCAACAAGCCCTGCAAGACTTTCAGGCACAACACCAAGCTAAACAACAAGCTTTATTGGCACAACAATAACTCGACCAACAACAAGCATTGTTGGCGCAATAGCAGCTTGACCAACAACAAGCATTGCTAGCTCAATAGCAGATTGACCAACAACAGGCTTCATGGGAACAACAACAGATGGACCAACAGCAAGCGCTATTGGAACAACAACAACAAGATCAATAATAGGCATTATTGGCACAGATGCAGGCTTACCAATAGGCCTTAAATGCACAACCAAGCTCATAGAAAATGCCAACCAGTACTCTCCCCACCCATCAAACACCTCCAACACATCACCACTCATTCATCCCACCTCCCGATCCAAGCAAGGATGTCGCAACACAGATCAAATTTCTCTCACAACAAGTGTTGGACCTACAAGTAGGAAAAACCACAAGGACACCAGGCAACTTGTGCCCTTATCCATTCAAAAGAAGTCTCACCATGGTACCATTCCCAAAGGGATTCGAAATCCCCAAATTTGATAAATACAATGGAGCAGGCAACCCTGAAAACCACGTCAGGGAATTTCAGGTGCACTGCATGGAAGTCGCATACGATGACACATATCTAATGCGGCTCTTCCCGTGAAGCCTGACTGGTCCAGCTATGGAATGGTTTTCTTTCCTACCCATGGGCATTAAAACATTCGAGGAAATTGTGGAGGCTTTCCTTAAGAATTACGCTTTCAATATGGGTGCGAATGTCAGTTTAGAAGAACTATCTACACTCAAACAAAGAAAAGGAGAGCTATTCACATCCTTCTTGCAAAGATGGTGATCCAAGGCCAATCAAAGCAAGTGGACCATGCCAGAGGAACAACAAGTTTGCACCATCATAGCCAATCTAGATGAAAACTTGGCATTCTACCTAAAAATGCAGTGCATCACATCTTACGATCAACTAATTCCAAAGGTACTCAACATCAAAAGAGCCCTTACTGCGTGAGGAGGCACACCAACATTCGCTCCACCGTAGAATAACCACCCATCTAACAACTACAATGATAAACCTTGAACCTAATCGAGGAATAAAAATATCACGAACGATGGTGTAGTCGATGCTAAGGTAGTCATCAGTGCTCCTAAACAAAATACCTAAAATCATCATCAACCGCAAAATCATAATCGCAACAATGTGCAAACTAATGCGGTAGTAGCACAGTCACAACCACCTTCCACCAGTCAAGTCAACAATGTGGGTAATCAAGGAGGACCACCTCCCCACAACAAGTTCCCCCCCAAGAGGAAGTTCACAGCCCTTGGTGAATCGATTGAGTCTATCATGAAGAAACTGGTCAAAGAGAACCTAATCAAGATCTCTAACTCCGAACAATACACGAAGCCCATGACCAAATTTCTATGGTACAATGAGAATCTCTTGTGTGACTTTCACAAAGTCAAAGGACACACCACTACCAATTGCATGAGACTCAAAAATATCATCCAAGACCTTATCAAGGATAAGGTCATCAACATCGAGTAGCCGATTGGAAACCAAGACCTGAAAATCTACACGAATCCGATGCTGAATCATAACTAAGGAAATAATCAAGGAAATAACCAAGGGAATAATAAGGGTAAACAAAAGTATGCTAGTGCTAATCTATTATATGAGGAGATAGTCAGATGTGTCGACGAGTTGGTCACCATCATAAATATTAAGGGAGCCAACAATGACTGTGGAGTCACCACATGAGGCGAAAAAGTTACCATTACCGGGGCACTTACTAAGACCCCCATTACCAACACAAAGGACATCCCCTATGATTACAATGTAATTGACCAGCTGAAAAAAACACCTACGCAAATATCCATCATGGAATTACTAAAAATCTCCGCCGCCCATAGACAAATCCTAGATGAAGCACTAGCTGCATCTACCATTGCTGCCACCCTTGATACAGAGCAATTTCAGGCTATGGTGGGTAACATCGTTACCCCAAATCTCATCACATTTCCAAACCAAGATTTCCCCCCACAGCCATCTCATAACCGTGCACTCCACCTCCAAGTCGTAATCCATAAAAAAAAGTCAAATAGGTCCTGGTAGATGGAGGTGCAGGCCTTAATATTTGTTCTCTGAAACTTATAAAGAAATTGGGATTTGCCAAGGATTCCATCAATAAGAACAAAAGCATCACAATAAGAGCATATGATGACCAGGAAAGAGTGTCTCAGGGCACTATCAAGATCCCCATCCAAGTGGGGCCAACAACCATGGAAACAACCTATCAAGTTCTTAACCTTGATTTTCCATACTACATCCTCTTGGGATGCCCATGGATACACGAAATGAAGGCAGTGGCCTCAACCTATCATCAATGCATTAAGTTCTCATATCAAAATGAGGAGGTTAAAATACATGGGGATCCCAAACCTTTCGCCTATTGCAAAAACTTGGAAGCCAAGTTTTACAAGATTCCTCAAGTACCTAAAAATGATGAAGGACCATCCACTTCATACATAGACCCAGCTAATCTCACCTCCACTTCTGCGACAGAGACACCTACCATCCCTGACATATCCAAGATCAAAAACATGATACAGGACAATGGATGTGGTGATTATAGAATGAAGACAAATGCTTTTGTTGTAGGAGAGTTACCACAATCTCCTAGGTCACATGGGCAACCACAATTGATTCAAACACCTGTTCACACTAGAACAGAACCCGCTGGATTCCATTGTTGGGGGGATCTCAGTCAAGAAAATGTGGATGAGGAGGACATCACAAACATTTTGTACCAAGATGAAAGACCCACTCCCACCCTACCCATGGAGGAAACAAACAAAGGGTTACAAATGATGTTTGGCATGGGCTATAACAGGAATGAAAGCCTAGGAAGAAATAGTGATGGATGGTTGGAGCTCATCATTGTAGAAAGAAGAATTCAGAACCTTGGCCTCAGTTGTACCCCTCCGAGTATAATCGTGTGTGGCAGAAGTGTTCCTAATAGGGCAGTCAGGTCCTCTCGTCGATTCTCGGCAACTAACCTTAGATTACCCATATCCACAGGCCTACCTCTTGATAACTTCACATTTGACATAACTGAGGTTTGTAGTAGCAGTGATGATGATGACACCATAGGTGGCTTACCTAGGCTCTTTGAAGATTCCACCCTACTAATGATTAGTGTCTCACCCATTGAGCCAATCCAATGAACCCACCAAATCCATTTAGTGTACCCCCAACTCATCGATCACGACCAACGGGGACTGCCAATTCTAGACTCGTTCGAAAATGATGAGGCTCTCTCAGAATTCATGGGACTAAGGGATACAATCCCATGTGGAGATCACAAGGCTGGATTCAACATCACACTGGACACAGAAGCATACAATGGGGAGACGATTGAGTCCTTTAGTCGCAAAAGAAAAGGATCGAGAATAAGCTCAGAGTTATTGAGTGAAAACCACACTATGGCACTCTCTAACCATAAAACAATAAAAATAAAGGACGCATCCGATGGTGAAAACCTCCCTGAGGTGCTAGAGGATGAAGGATTGAATCTCTCCCTTACTGATCTACACTAGGAGAAGTCAGCAGTATTGGCAGAACAGTGCAACCCGATCAACTTAGGAACAGAATCAGAACCACAAACTACCTTCTATGCAGAATCCTTCCTAGTACAAGAACAAGAACTATTGGTAGCATTCCTAAAGGAGAGAAAGGTAAATTTTGGGTGGACCTATGTAGACATGCCAAGCTTGGACCCTAAAGTGGTAGTGCATTATTTGGCCATTTACCCCGGAGCAAAACCAGTCAGACAAAAGCTAAGGAAGATGCACCCACAAATAGCCTTGCTTGTAAAGATTGAGCTGCAGAAACTTCTGGATGTTGACTTCATACACCTGATCGACTATCTAGAATGGGTATCAAATCTCGTACCAGTCTCAAAACTAAAAGGGGGCATCCGCATCTGCACTGATTGCAGAGACCTAAACAAAGCATGTCCCAAGGATGACTTTCCACTACCCAACATTGACATGATAGTGGATATGATGGCCAGACATGAGATGCTCTCCCTAATGGATGGCTTCTCGGTGTACAATCAGATAATGATCGCAAAAGAAGACCAACACAAGACAGTAGTCACATGTCCTTGGGGCACCTACTGCTAGAACGTAATGCCATTTGGGTTGAAAAATGCAGGAGCTACATACCAAAGAGCCATGACATTAATCTTGCACGACATGATCCATAAAATAGTCAAAGATTATGTAGATGACATACTAGCTAAATCAAAGAAGAGACAAGACCATATAGCAACTCTAAGTGCTATCTTTGACAGGCTTGAACAATATAAGGTTAGACTGAACTCGAATAAGTGTGTCTTTGGGGTACAATCAGGAAAGCTGCTAGGATACATAGTTTCGATGAGAGGAATAGAGGTAGACCCTGCAAAGGTAAAAGCAATCCTTGAAATGAAAGCACCAAGAATGTTAAAACAACTAAGAGGATTGCAAGGAAGACTCCAATCCATTTGGAGATTCATAGCACAATTGGTAGATAAACAAATTGCCTATTCACACCTACTTCACAAGGGAGTAGCTTTTAGATGGGATGACAAATGCAAGCAAGCATTCAGAAAAATAAAAGAATATCTACTTACACCACCTGTATTGATGCCAACAATTATGGGGAAACCATTAATCCTATACATCTCCACAACAACAGCCACCCTGGGGGCCCTTTTAGCCCAACATGATGAAAAGGGAATTGAGCGGGCTATCTACTACATTAGTAGAACAATGGTGGGACATGAGCTCAATTACACGTCAATAGAAAAAGCTTGGCTAAAACTAGTATTTGTGGCTCAGAAATTTAGACACTACATGCTAGCACACCAAATCAAGTTGATTGCCAAAATAGACCCTCTAAAATACCTATTGTCAAAAGTAGCGCTTACAGGTAGAATGGCTAAGTGGGTAATGATATTATTTGAACATGATATCGAGTATGTAGAATGAAAAACCATAAAAGGACAAGTCATTGCAGATCAGCTGGTAGAAGCTCCCCTCTACATAGACAACCCACTCATATTAGAATTCCTAGATGAGTCCCTTTTTAACCTTGGTGCAGCAGACCACTGGAAGTTACACTTTGATGGCTCTCACGCGCAACATGGATCAGGAGCTCATGTGTTCTTCATCACGCCACAAGGAGACTTCATACCTAGATCATACAAGCTAGAATTCCCTTGTACTATTAATATTGCAAAATATGAGGCTTTGACCATAGGTCTCAAGATTCCAGCATAGTGGTGAATCATGGCACTAAAAGTATATGGGGACTCGCAACTTATCATCAACCAAATCAATGGTGAATACCAAATGAAGGATGATAAGCTCCCACCATACAAGAAGGTGGTAAAAATCCTCAAGGAATCTTTCGTTGACATTACCTTTGAGCAGATACCAAGGACAAACAACAGAGCAACCGATGCAATGGCGACAATTGGATCCTTACTGGACATCCCTCGTAATGTCTCAAAACATGAATTCCTCGTAGAGCAGCTTCTCGTACCCACATTCGAGGTACCAAAGTCAGAATACACGTGTGAACTCGTTGGTCCCGACGGTCTTTGGTATCATGATAGATACACCTACCTAAAGTTAGGAATCCTCCCCACTGACATCACTTCGAACCTAAAATGCACTTTTGTCAAAAGGACTTCATGATTCATCATCCTAGGAGAGACCCTCTTCCGTAGAAGTACCGATGAAACCTTGCTATGTTGTTTAAAACCCAAGGAAGCCTTGACTACTCTAACTGAGGTACACAATGGCATGTGCATATCACACTCAAGTGGTATGACCTTGGCTAAAAAGTTGTTGAGAACAAGGTACTACTGGCCGACGATGGAAAAAGAGGCACATAACTTTGTCAGAAAATGCCTACAATGTCAACAACATGGAGACCTTATTCATGCACTAGCTCAAGAACTGCATCCCATTGTTACACCTTGGCCCTTTTCACAAAGGGGGCTCGATCTCATTGGTAAAATATCACCCACCTCATCCAATGGCCATAAGTTCATCATCACCACCACTGAATATTTCATAAAGTGGGTCGAAGCAATTCCCATGACCTACATCATGGGAAAACAAATATCCAAGTTCATCCTGAATTACCTCATTTGCCGATACGGTGTTCCCCAATCCATTATCTCTAATAATGGGACGCCTTTCAAAAATCAGGATGTTCGTGATTTGTGTGAAAAATTCAAAATCCAACACCGTTTTTCCACTCCATACTATCCACAAGGCAATGGCCAAACAAAAGCTACAAATAAAACCATTTTGAAAATCCTCAAGAAAACAATCAATGACTCTGGTCGTGACTGGCATTTGCAGCTAAATCCCACCTTATGGGCCTACTGCACTAGCATCTATACACCAATAGGTGCCACCCCATTCTCCCTAGTCTATGGGACATAAGCCATCCTTCCCATTGAGATCGAGCTCCCGTCACTGAGGATATCACTGCAAAACCTCATAACAGATGAGGAATATAGGGTCACAAGACTCAATGAGCCGGAATTACTAGATGAGAGGTGCATGGATGCCCTTAATCATCTACAAGTGTACTAGAATCACCTAAAAAGGAGCTACAACAAGAATATCAGACAACACACTTTCCAAGTTCGTGAACTCATGCTGAAAGAAAACCAAAAGAATGTGCCAAATCTAGATACAAAGGGAAATTTTGAGCCCAACTGGCTGGGACCTTTTGTCATCACTACAAGTTACAAATCAGGGGCATATCAGTTATCGACATTGGAAGGCGAACCCTTGCAAGATCCCATGAATAGCTCGCACCTCAAAAAAATTTATGCCTAAATATTGCAAGGTATAGAACCAAAAAATACAAAAACAATCAGAAAAAGTCCTAAAAAAATGGTTACCTCGATGAAAACCTGACAAACAGGCATCTTGGCGACAACAAAAAAGATCAAAAAATACAAATAATCCAAACAAAAAAAAAAAAAAATCAGAAAAAGGATTGAAAATAGTAAAAAGAAAAAAATCATCCTCTAGTGAAAACCACTTTGGTGGCACTTTGGGAAAGTACCTTGGTGAAAATTTGGCAAACGGGCACCAAGTGTAAATAAATCACCTTCCCCATCTACTAGGATCTACATGAATCATTCATTCCATCACTTTCCACTCATCCACTCGCATCCGTACCATAGCCTCCGCTGGTGTCTATACCATATTCCACCATGGAGCTAATTGGCATTCCTAAGGTCAGTCTTTCTTGCCTTTATCTAAGTAGTCTATCCCACCACACTGGGGGCACGTTCTTGTAACATCAGATTGGAGTCGTGTATATTCTCGAAATTCATTAGAAAAAATCCAAAAACATCCAAATATCAAAAAATCTTCAAAAAATTCATTATTTAAGTCTTGTTAGTTTTTCACCTTGTCAAACTACGTCGTCTCTGAGCTTGAACGTAGGCAAGGTTGATCTTTGATCATCCCCCAAGACAATAGAGTTAGTCCTTAGACGTCCGTCGCATGGGCAATCCGTTTGCCCATCTAGTCTGCATCTTAAGTCAGTTCTTTAAGGCAATAAAATGGCAATCCATTTGTCCATCTTATCATCAAGTCAAGTCTGTCATCAGTCGAACTACATGGTCTCTGTGTATATAACGTAGGCAGGGCTAATCTATGGATCAGCTCCCGAGACCCCTAGGATAGGTCCTTAAGTTAATCTATTCGTTGTAAATCTTGAAAATACCAAAAACAACCTCAAAACATTTGAAAAAACCCAAAATGGTGCATCCATTTCATCTCGCTTTCACTCATGATTATCATCACTCATAATAAAATCAGTCATCGCCTTCACCTTTTGGTGAGTCATTCAGAAGCAATTCTAGCAGGTTCCAAAGTGAACGCTTAATTTTCAAAGTCTCAAGTCTAGATCAGTAAGCAAGCAAGTTGGTCAACTCGGAGTATCAATAGCTTATCACCCAATCAGTCCCACCAAAACCTTGATCATTACATGTCCTAGGATGAAGCTTTCCTACGATGGACATAAGCATCAGGTACCCCACAATAGTTAGTCTTGGCTAGTGGTACGAAGAACATTAGCTTGTTTGTTTACTTTATTTTGGTCTTTTTGACTTATCTTATTTTGTGCTCATTCCAAGGACCTCTCGATGATGCCTAAACAAAACAGGTTTAGAGAGAAAGGAATGGGGCAAAGATCATTATCTTTTCATTTGCTATGCTTGTTGGATATTCTTGTAAAATAACTTCATCATGCATACTTTGTTTTGTTTGTAGGAAAGATGTTTTAGGTGTCTTGTTGACCACATAAGAAGGCTCGCCTTCTTATGTTTTGGCCTGAGATGTCTGGAATATATGAATTGCATTCTGAATAAGGTTATGTTTGTCAAAGTGTGAACAAGAGTACTCCTATCTGTTTGATGAGTCAAAGTCCATCACACTAGGTACAATGCCATCTTGGTCCTTTATACCTTGATGCCTCATACCTATGTGTGTTATCAAACATAATGTAATTGGCCCTTCAAAAATCCCAATTCTTAGAAAATCATCATCATCATCGGTAATAATGTGAACTTGTGGGGATCTTCCTTCCATCCATCTTATTCTTCTTATTCTTCTATCTTTACTAACATTTCTATCTAAAATCAGTGTGTCATCAAAATATACACGAGGCTACCCATGGCCGATGACTGTCTATACATCATCAGAATTGTCTACATCAAAGAATTATATTTCGTCCTCTCATCAATAGAACCACTCCTCTCACATTTTATCGTGATCTCAATCAAAAAATCGAACATTTTCCTCTCGATCTCTCGAGGGGGCAATATACTAGCATAATCCTTCCACTGGGGCAATAGTGGGGCATCTGAAAAATTGAGAAATTTTGAACTTTGATCACAACAGTTTATTCTTTGAATCAATGCAACAAGTACATTGCTTCAAAGAGGGGCAAAATGTAAACATGAAAAATGTACATTCTCGATCTGGCACATTTGATCCAGATTACTAACGACATTTCCTCCTAAATCATACTCTCAGCATTTCATCATATTCTATCTCTTAATTTAATAAATCATTGTTTATTTGATTAAGTCTTCCTCTTTCAGTAATTAAATTAATCAATTCAATTTAATTGACCTTACATCTCTGTTTAATTAAATAAATCTTTTTATTTGATTAAATTCTCTAAAGTCCTCGTATTAAATTAAATAAATTAAAACCTTATTGGATTTAATCTAACATATTCCTCCTTAGTTAAATAAATCAAATCATTTATTTAATTAAATCATTTCCCCTCAATTCTGATCTAAATTAATTCATCTATTTGAGTTAAAATGGTCAGATCATCTAATTCTTCATTAAATTAATCAAAACCTTGATTAAGATAATCCCTCTCACTAAAATCCTCTAGATTTTGCAAGTTGCACAATAAATCAATTACTGTAATTTATTAATTCATCTATTTTCCCTCACATGGCATCAAAAGGGAATATTCCCTTAATGTTAATTCAAATTCCAATAGGATGGGTACTTCCAACAAGGCATTTAATGCCTCTTACATGTCCTTAGCCTTGAGCCAAGTGACATTAACTCCATTTCCCTTCCCTCTAAACTTGCCAACTTTCAAATTCAAATTTGAATCTCATGGCATTTATCATGCACATTGATCAAAATATGCACAACCATCAACCATTCACATCTTGACAAGTGGCACTTGGCCATTGGATGTTGAATGATCCCACATTGCTCAAACTCACTCTTCTTCCAATTTTTGAAATTTATAAATTGAAGACTCTTCTCCTCAATCTTCATCCACAACTCATATGCAAAGTTACTCTCTCCAATTGAGAACTAGTTTTGCTCTTTGTTCACAATCATCCATCATCTCTCCAAATTTGCAACAAGGCTATGCTCAAATCTCTTTGGAGATTTGACCATTTCTCTAATCACATACCATCTACAACATAGGAATTGGGAAAGGGCCAATTGCAACACTCCATTGGCACCAATTCCCCCATGGAATCATCATGTTATTAGCTTAATTAGGATTGAGTTTCTTTCATTTGAAATTTACTTGTGTTCTTCATTTCCTAGTTAAGTTTGAATAAATGGATTTCATGGGGAATCCCTCATTGTTTGCATGCATTATGATCTAACACTAACAATGTTTGAATTCTTGGTGCACTTGTAGGTTTAGGGGTTCACAATAAGTAGAGGACTTAAGATTTTTATTAATTAAATAACAAGTATTTAATTAATTCGTGCTCAAACCATTTTTAATTGCATACAATGTGCATTCAAAAGTGCAAGAATTTTCTAGAGATGAAGAGAAGGACAAGGATGATGACCTAGCTTGACTTCATTGAACAATGTGCATACCACATCAAGATTTATTGAGTTACAACTTAGGTGTGCTCAAAACTTTATGAAAAATGCATTTAATTTAATTGTAAACATTTCTTGAGGCTGACCTTTGTGACAATATATTGTAAAATTAAATTAGGTGATTAAAACTACCAAGGCCGACCTATTTTGGCCAACCTAATTCTAAACCTAATTTAATTCCTTTCTTAGGCCGACATGTTGGGTTTGTTCTATATATTGAGACTTTCCCCTCATTTGTAAGGTTGTTGTTGGTTGTAATTGTTGAGATACTAGAATTGTTGCAAACTTTTGGTGAAGTGAATACAATTGAAGACATTGTCTTTTGGTGCTCTTCTTTGTGTTGTTTCATCTATGTATGGTTCCTATGTTTTAAATATGTTATAAGTTGTTTTGAGTAAGTGATTTTAAGATTATACTTAGAACGATTTGTAGTCTATTCATGTTTATGATAAAGTATTTAAGGTGTTGAGGAATCTTTGGTCCATACTTTTAGCAATTTTCTGATTGTAAGTTGTTGTGTAAAGTTAGCCTTGGCATACTCTTTGTTGCACTCAAGTTCAATTGTGGATGTTTATGCATTTCATGTTTTTGGATGAATGTTTGTAATTTGAAAATCTTTAGTACCTTTGGAGATTGCATTGTTCTTGTGATACTATAGATTTAATCTTGGTTAAGAAGGAATTGGTTTTGAAAGATTGGTCCACCTTGAATTCTCTATTATTTACATTATTGACCTTAGGTTTTAGATTATAAATCTCTCTAAACCCTTATCTTTTTCTATTTCTTTGAAAATCATTGTTAGAATAGGACTTATAAAGCATCACTACATTTCTACATTTGATGAATTTGAAGCTTCAAACATTTGATTTTTAAGGTCCCTTTTTATTACCAACAAATCACATTTTCACTGAGTTGTTTGTTACATTGTCAAGACCTTACATTAGAGACCTTGAGGTTGTTTCTTGAGGCTTGCTGATAGAAATTTACCTTTCAAGAGAGATATGATACTTGTATTATGTTTGTGTTGTTGCAGTGCTAAAAAAACCATAAACAAAACATAAGGCAACGCTAGTTTCTAAGGGTTATTCACAACAACTTGGAGTTGATTACAATGAGATATTTGTGCCTGTAGCTCATTTAGACACTGTGTAAAAGATCATCTTGAAGAAGTTTATGTGGAACAACCACCTAGGTATGAGGTTTTAGGCCAAGAAGGCAAGTTTTATAAGCTCAAGAAAGCATTATATGGTCTTAAGCAAGCCCTAAGAGCTTGGTACAGTAGAATTGATTTATATATCCTATAAAATGGCTTCAATAGGTGTAGTAGTGAGCCAACATTGTATGCAAAAATGAATGAAAAAGGTGAAATTATCATTATATGTTTATAGTTTGATGGTTTAATATTCACGAATGACTTATCAATTGATTTTTTCAGAAGAGATTTGAAGAATGAATTTGAAATGACTAATTTGGGACTCATGAAAAACATTTTAGGAATTGAGGTGAATCAAAATGAAAATGGTATATTCATCTCTTGAACTAAGTATTTTGCAAGTATGAAGGTGTTGTCATTGATATCAACAGGAAGTCTACTGATTGGTGTTGTCATTGATGTCAACTATGAGATGAAGATGTCGAAGATATTGAGAAAATTATGAAAAAGAGGAAAACAAGTTGTGCATGTGTAGTTGAGACCTTGAGGAAGTGTTGTGAGTTCATGGAACTATCTTTTCTAGAGTTCAAAGGTGAGTTGGAATGAAGTAATGAGCTGAGATGATGTCTCTAGTACTTGGTTTCCAAGTGACTTTGAGAAAAAATGATAAACAAAGTAAACTATGTTGTTCAAGTGTTCATAGCATGCTTTGGTATTGTGCTCCATGTTCTTTCAGTGTTGATTCTATGACTGTGTGGATATTATAGGTTGTATACACCTAAAATCAGTTTGGATAATCTAATTAATTAAATACAAGTTATTTAATTAATAAACCCCCTTCTAATTCCTCTACTTATAAATAAATTCTAAATTTATTTATCTAGTTCACATTTTATAATTCTTCTTATCTAAAATCATATTACTCTAATATTAATTAAATAAACAAATTCAAATAGTTTTTTTTATTTAATTAATATCCATCTTGCGAAATTTGCACAAAGTTGCTCAATCACTCCAAATTTTCAAAATCCAAATGACACAAATGATCTCAAATCACATCCTTTTACCTTTTTAAGGGGTGATTAAGTGGGATTAAATGGGAATGATTTTTTTTTTAACCAGGGGTATTAGTTCATCAATCAATCAAGGGGGCAAGATCAGTATTATTTTTGGGAGATAAATTGTTGAAATCATCCTAAAATTTCAAAATTATCAAAAAATCATCAAAAATCATTAAAATTTCAAAAATTTCAAAAATATCCTAAAATTCAAAAACTCATCAATTTATCTCCTGAGGGGGCATATATCCATCATCCCTCAAAAATCAGTGTCTGAGACATCGATTTTTTTTTTTGGTTAGCACTAACAACAATTTTTTCTTTGAAGCAATGTGTAAACACATCACTGCAAAGAGGGGCAAAATGTATACACCTAAAATTGGTCTAGATAATATAATTAATTAAATACAAGTTATTTAATTAATAAACCCCCTTTCTAATTCCTCTACTTATAAATAAATTCTAAATTTATTTATATAGTTCACATTTTCTAATTCTTCTTATTTGAAATCATATTCCTCTAATCTTAATTAAATAAACAAATTCAAATAGTTTGTTTAATTTAATTAATATCCTCTTACTAAATTTGAATAATTCCAAATTTAAATTTAGTCATATGTCCATAGATTTTCCTCTTTCCAACTCATCATGTGTCTCAACAAATTGAATATTCCAAATATTTAATTTGGGTATTTATCATCAACAAATTCCAAAACAACTTTGGGACACTTGGCTCTTCTATTTCATTTATTCTCCTCTACACTTGGTAGATTTTTTCATGCAAGGGAACACTCTCCTTATTTATCTCCAACTTCTTTATCCTCCACCCTTCATATATCTATATTAAATCTAAACTGTTGGTTGTTGTCACATCAGTTTATGCCCTAAAAAATCTATAAATACAACCTCATTCTACAACAAATGGATCCAAACTTTGAGCAAACTTACTCTACAAAATTTCATTAGAGCTTTAGAGAATTTAGCAATTAGCAATTAGAAGAGTATTAGTTTAGAATCATGGCCTCACCATTAACTGCATTTTGATTTTTGTAGTTTCATTACATCACTAGCATAGCATCTTCATACAACAACATCATTATCATAGCATCACATCATATAGTTTATCAATCATCATGTAGGAATAGATTTATTGTATTTCCAACATCTCATTCCTCAAGTTGTCATTCTAACAGTCATAATGTATACCCAATCTGAGAGCCATTATGATTTAATGAATCCTTGAGGATAGAGAACAATGGGACGGTTTTAGAGAGTGTTTATTTCAATTCAGTTAGATTTTTCATTTGAATTATCTAACATAATGTTTCATTGATTGTTTGTTGTTATTTACTCATTAACATATTTTCCATCACACATAGGTTATTCAAGGTTTTCAAAAGTTGCTATATTCAAAATTTGGGTTTCTGGATTGTTGTACAGTGAGATATTTTCACTAGTGTGAACCAATTTCTCAATGATATTTTTTATGGTCTAGAATAAATGTATTTGCTCCACGTTTCTCCATTTTTTAGCTTAAGGTTGTGTAGATTTGGAATTTTTCTTATAATGATTTTATCTTTCTATATTCAAGTTTTTACTTGATTTGGTGTAGTACAAAGTAAATTTCATTTATCAGTATGCAATTAAGGGTTACTAGTTGTTTTGAGTTGAAGTATTTGTATGGTGCAAGCTTGGATGAAGTGTTTGATGAATCTTAAGTAGTTCATGGATTATTATGGATTGTATTCAAGTGAATTATGTTATCTGAAACTTTCAGCTTCATTTAAGGAAGCATGCACTTAATGATTATGGTGTTTTGCATGGGTATTGTTCGACCTTATGTTTAACAATACATGCAAGGATTGTAGAAGCATGTTGAAGGTTTTTGAGATCTATTTGGATCATAATTAAGGATTTATGTAGGTCTCCTTTTGTTCCTATCCACTACAGGAATGTTTAGGTGCTGACCTATTTTGAATTCATATGAATAATAGCTAGTGACCAACATTGGAGAATGTTTTTGACATAGAACTTGATATAAATATGCATGGTGTTGATGCAAGTGAGTGAATGAAAGATTAATAAGCAAGATAGATGCAAGTGATGTGTGTGATGTGAATTTGAGAAAAGTAGTGCAAATTTCATGTTAGGGTTCTTGAAGGCAGTGAGTAGAAGGCATCCAAAAATTTTCATGTGAGATTGCGAAAGTGAGCAAGAAATTATGGTGGAATCCTTGTTGCATTGAAAAGTGTTCTTTGTGTAATATTCTTCTTCTACCTTCTTATATTATTTTTGTGGTAGTGAGCCCTGGTTGTGATCCTTTTTCGATAGTGTGTCCTATTTTGGTAGTGAGCCCCTTTGTATCATTTTTTCTATTACTTATATTGTGAGCTAATACTCACCATGGTTTTTACCTCATTGGGTTTTCTACGTAAATTTCGTGTTCTCTTTTGTATGGTGTTGTGATTTCAATTTCTATTATTTGCATCTTATGTTTAATCAAACTAATAGAATAAGGGTTTAATGAATGCATGTGGATCTGATTACTGTTGAGGGTTTTGAAGGTTTAATTTTCTACAATCTATTCACCCCCCTCTCAATTTTCTTGTTCATTTTAAAAATTGATATTAGGGCTAGATTCCTTGAACAAGAGCTTAACCGCTTGAGGTAGATCTGAAATGGCAAACAAGATTGCTTTGGAATATCCTAGATTCAATGACTCAAATTATGCATTCTGGAAGACAAAGATAGAAGGATATCTAGTTTCTTCTTAGGGATATGAGATTGAAAAGGCTTATAAAAGTACATACACCACGTCCGAATGGTCCAAGTACATGTTTGGAAAACAAGGTGCATGAGATCAATACTAAGGCAATATTTATAATTGTGAATAGTCTTTCAAATACTAAATTAGTTAAAGTTATGAGTTTGAAGACTGCTAAAGAAATTTGCGATAAGTTAGAAAGCATTTTTGAAGGCTCAAATCTAGAGGTCAGATAAGGAAAGTTGTAGAACTTGAAGGCATAGTTTGAAATGATGCATATGACTGAAAATGAAACAATTAAAGGCTACATATAGAGAGTTTATGATTTGGTAAGTAATATGAGAGACCTTGGTGCAATGGTTAAAGAATCTAAAGTAGTGAAGAAAGTTATTAGATCTCTTTTAGGTTGTTATAGTGAAAAGGTATTTTCTATTGAGGAAACTATTTATTTTGACAATTATTCTAGAGATCAGTTGATTGGTACTCTAACTACATTTGAAATGAGAAAACTAAAGAATGGTACAAAAGTAGAGATTAATTTCAAGGCTAGTAAATTAGAGAAGGCTAAAGATTTAGGTGAAGAAGATCTTGATGATTTGGAAACTAACTTTTTGAGGAAGATGAAAAGGGCACTGGTAAGTACAAAGGTAAATCACTTTTCAAATGTTTTAGCTGTGGTGAGATAGGTCATTGTGATTCTAGATGTCCAAAAAGAGCTCTAAACAATAAGAAAAAGGAAAATAAAGGAAAGATAACTAAGAAAGCTTACTATGTGAAAGAAGATGTTGGTAATTTTAATGATGAATCTAGTTATAGAGATTTTTATGATAATGAATGTTTTTTTTGGATATAAAAGAAGAATATGGTTATACTAACCCTAAAATTTGTGTGAAGGAGAGTATTTTGGAATTTGGAGTTAAATGATAAGGTTGAAGGTACTTTCGTATCTACTTTTCATGTCAAACAAGATACAAATTACTAGGTTATTGATAGTAGCTACTCTAATCATATGATCGGAGACAAATGTAATTTTTTTAAACTTGAAAATTATGATGGAGTATTAGTTAAATTTGGAGATGATTCAAGAGCTAATATTTGTGGAATAGGTTCAATCAATTTTTATGCAAAGCATAATATTGACAAATGTTTACTATGTTAAGGGCTTAAGACGTAATCTTTCAAGTGTTAAAAAAATGTGTAGAAAAGGGTATAATATTGTATTTAAGGATGAGTATTGGATGAAGGAAATGGAAGAACTTGTGTAGATAGAGAAAAATCAGACTTTAGAATTGGTCCTTAGACCAAAAAACAAAAACATAATTGGAACTAAATGTCTATTCAAGAACAAGTTGAATAAGAATTGAGAAGTAGTAAGAAACAAGGAAAGACTTGTGTGTAAGGGTTACTCACAAGTAGAAGGTATAGAATTTGAGGATACTTTTCTCCTATAGCTAGGATGGAAGCTATCAAAATGTTTTTGAATATTTTAGCACATAAAGATTTTAAGGTTTATCAGATGGATGTGAAGTTTTCTTTTCTGAATGAAGAATTGGAAGAAGAATTTTACATGGAACAACTAGAAGGATTTCAGTTTTCAAATCAATTGGACATAGTATGTAAGTTTAAGAAGGCTCTATATGGTTTGAAGCAAGCTCCTAGAGTTTGGTATGCAAGAGTGGATAGGTAACTGATATAGCAAGGATTCAGTAAGGGAACCATGGATAGTGTAGACACTTAAATAAACCTAATTGATATCATGCATATGATTTTGATAAATTAACATCATTTCCTCCTATTGTGCAGTTTTTGCACACACGCCCCACTAAATGTGGGGACCCTCTTTTTCGCTTTTTGGTGTTTTGGTCCCTCTTTCTGAGGGTGTTGCTTGCTTGATTTTGTGCCTTAAAAATGTCCTATTTTTCCTATTGAAGTGGCATTCTTTTGAGCTATATTGAAAATTTAAAGTTTTGGCTCTATCTCGGGTTTTTCACTGTTTTCGGGAAAATCTGCCTGGGTCGGATTCTCCCAGTTCCTTCTCATTATCCGAAATCGACCTTTTGCACTACTTTTGGGAAAATTCGCACATCCCAGATTTCCCCAAAGTCCTTGGCTGTGTTGAATTCTCAAAATTCTTTGTGGTTGCGGTTGTCTTGTCAGGTGCATTAATGGTGTTTGTATGAGGTTTTGAGGCTTTGATATATCAATGTTTTGAGAAGTGATTGATCATTTTGAGTTGTGCATTTGCTATAATTTGAGCTTGTGTGATTGGATTTTTGGTGTTTTGCTGGATATTTTAATATTCGGGGTTATTTATGTTGTACGTTTGCTTTTGGAGTGCGTGGGTGGTATCCAGTCTTCATCAAGTGGTTCTTTGTTAATTTCCTTCATCGCCACCTTTGCACTTCCATGGTATGTATATGCACCCTGTTCTTTATTGGTTTCAATTTGCTTCTTACCATTTTTCTTGAGGATTCATTCGTAGTTTTCTGGTCTTTTGGGTGCGCATCATCGTTGGGAATTTTGGGAGGTTTTAATCTGTTGCACTAGTTAGTTTTCATTGATCAAATGTTGTGCTTGGTTTGGTGTTGGTTCTTGTTTGGGCTTTGGTTCACTGTGACTTTGAGTTCTCTATTTGGTGAATCGCTGAGTCATTTGTGCTTTCATGGCGGACATTTAGGGTTCCCAACCTAGGGCATGGCCGTTTGTCTTCAAAATTATTGAGAAATGGGTCATTGGTTCACGTTTTATTCATTAAAGTCCTAGATCGGGTTGGTTTCGGATTTCTGGCTTGAATCTGGAATGATTTGAATTGATATGATAGGGTACCAAGGATGTAGATAGTTTCGAGTTTTTGAGGTCTTCACGAAATTCTGCTCTCCACAGATTTTCTTGAATTTCCTATCTTTTTCTTCGTTTTTCGCTTTAATGAGGATTTCCTTTGTTTTCGCCAAAATCTGTTCCATCCGGATTCTCCCAAAGTCCGCGGTCGGGTCATTTTCCCAATTTCAAGCTTAGATATTGTTATACCTTTGGTTTCACCAAAATCCATTCTATCTGGATTCTCCCGATATTTCGTGCCCCTTCATTTTCTCCAAATCTGTCGTAAAATTGCTAATTTCGCCAAAATTTGTCTCTAGCGGATTCTTTCGGGTGTTTTGAGGAAATGATTAAATTTGATAATTATGGATTATGGGTTTCTTGGTAATGCATTTGATTAACTTAGGGATCTTATGATGAATGTTCTTAATACTTTTCCTTGGTTGAATTGGGGATTTGAATGATATTGTGGGATTTAGTATGTTTACTTCGCTTGAATCCGCCTGGTCCGGATTTTCTCGAAAATCCTTCCCAGTGCAAAATCCGCGAGGGGGGCCAAATCCCAAACTTTGAGATAATGATCTCTTACACTCATTACTTCTAATGGATCTAATTGTATGTTTTCTTTATGTGTTTATAGGCAGGATCAGGATAGAATGTTGCTGGCTAGGGCAAAGGAAAGGCAACTGACCCTGGTGCAGAGGCATCTGCCATCTCAGATGCGGAGAAGGTGAAGTTGGACATGAAGAGCAGAGTCCATGAGAGTAAGCTGAATTCAATTTGGTCAAGAATTATAGACACAAACATTGGAATATGGGATTACGAGGAATTCAAGGCTGAGATGTCAGCACCTAACCTTCCTTTGTTATTAAGGAGAATGGTGGACTCTGGATTGGCCCATGTGGCAGGCTTTCCTTCTACAGTACAGTGTTATGAGTTGGCACTAGAGTGTGCCAAGAATTATGATAGGGGTACACAAAGGATTATTGGCCCTCAAGGCAGGATTCTTGCAGGATTCAGTCCAGTCTCCATTGTTGCAACCTTTGACATGCCCGACAGATCCCATGTGGTAGGTTTTGACAAGGAGGGGGCTAGGAAATTTTATGAAGAAGACATGGTTAAGTCCCAATAGGTGATTAACTCTTGGTCGGAGAAGCCTAAATCTCACTTCTCCAAGTTTCCTAAACAACTGTTCAGGCTTAAATTTAAAAGAGAATACTATAATGTTATCACCCTTCTTAGCAGGTTGGTAGGATTGAAAAGTGCAGGGATTTTTGAGACTTGGATGTTTCATATAATTGCTAGAATGGAGGAAGGGTTTAATTATCATTGGGAAGGTGCCATCAATGTTGTGATCCATGAGCAGCTATGCAGTGTCTTGCAAACCAAGACTTTTACTATGACTTCCCATTTAGTGTATTTGTTGGCAAGACTTTATCCATACAAAGGATTGAGTACCAGAGGTGTCTTTGGGCATGATGCTATTTATGAGGTGTACCCCCAGTTGCACTTAATTGGTGGGAGTTATAGGAGATCAAATGATGCCTTCACCATGTATATCACCAGATTGCTCCAAGGTACAGAGCATGTGAGAATCTCCAACAAGGCAAAGGCACTGGTGGGAAGATATGGAGCATGGTTTATCCAGTTACCAACCTTTTCATACATCAGAATTGATGATTTTCAGAGGGCTTCCTACAGATTGCCAAGGTATCCCACATACCACATCATTTTGTTGGAAGTTATGAGGCAAGTCTATGATTTTGATAGTATTATAAAGGGAGAAATGCATAAGACTGGGTTTGGGAATGATTTCCCTTTGAAGATTAGAATGGGAGAAGTTTGTGCCTCCATTTAGTCTTCCCATGCTACTGAGGAGGAAATGAGTTCTTTTGGACTTCCTTTCCACACTAAAAGATTGAGGTTTGATATCACAAGTGAGGCACAGAAGAAGGCCAATAGGGATTATGGCCATAAGCCTCATATTGAGGATTATTGGGCAAACCTTGCCGATGAGTTTCAGGTAAGAGAAAAGAAGTTTTCCAGACTACCAGTAGACTTGGTGAGGCTGTATAATGTAAGAGTTATTCCAGATCAGATAAATGAGGATGGAAATGTGATTCAGGGCCATGTCTATGAAGCAATAAAAGATAAACCAGTAGGGGAGGTCTATTGGTTAGAAGAAGAAAAGACTGATCTAGATCAAGTTACGGCCTCGGTGATCAAATTCACTAAAATGTGGTTGAAACACAAGATGCTAGAGCTCGAGAGCGAAGGTGTTCCCTGCACCTATGACCTAATGGGAGACTTGGAGTCTCATTCTGCTTCTAAAGCTTCTATTGAACCAGATCAAAAGGGAAAGGAGAAGGTGGCCTCTCCTTTCAGAATTTAGGTAAGGGATGTTCAGGCTGAGAAAGCTGCAGAGTTGGGAAAGCAGAGAAAACCTGTTGCTAAGAAGAGGAAACATGCCTTTAGAAAAGAAGTTGAAAAGAAATAGGAAGAGGAGGAAGAGGTGGAGAGTGTCCATGCATTGATGAAAAAGAGGAGGTCTACATGGACATCACACAAGTTGGAGGAGGCTCCTAAGGTTGACAAGAAAGTTGAGCCACCTATGGTAGAGGTGGAGAGCTCCGGGGAAAAGACACAAGTTTATATGAGGAGATCCAGGACTCCTTCCCCAAGAGATACTGTGGTCAAGGAGGGTATTTCGGTAAGTGTCCTTATTGTTGAGCAGGTGAGCTCCTCTATTCCCCAAGATGCTGATAGTGTAGGAGGAGAGCAAAAACAAGATGAAGATCCTAAGGAGCTGGATGGAGAAGAGTTTCAAGAGGGAGACCTCTTCAATGCAGAGGCAGAAATAGACAAGGTGATTCAATCTCCCTTGGTGGCACATGCAGATTCTCCTACAAAGGAACAATTGGATAAGTCTCCCCAAAAGGAAGAGGAGATATTGGTTAGGGCTCCCTCACCTATAAAGGTTGTTGTAGAAGAACAGGTACGGCATGAGGAAAATCCAACAGTGGATGTTCCCAAAAGTCCAAATGTTGAAGGAGATGTTACTAATGATCAGTGGGAGAAGGAGTAGGATAAGCAGAGCACTATGCCCATCGGGTTCACTATTCCCAATTGGATTGAAAAGGGACTGAAGAGTAAAATGGTAATAGTGGAGGATGCTCCTCCTAATTGGGATGTCCTTATGGCCAATGTGGAGAAGGGGAAAGCTAAAAAGAAAGCAAGGGTTATCTCTCGGATTGAAAGAGATAGATCGGGCAATCGGGTGGCCCATATTGCTACCCCTACTCCATATAAAGAAAGGGATAATATAACTACTTAGGATTATGATGTGCAAACTATTGATTTGGGGCGTGCTACTGTGGAACAAGATATTGAGGAGTATGAGGGTTCCAGTGCAGTTATTGTGGGAAGATTAAAGAGGGCAATGCAGACTAGACATGAGCTAGAAAAGGAGAATGAAACTTTGAGAAAATACTTGCAAGATCTAATGAAATCCTTGCAAGCCATTGGCTCCTCCTCTTCTGCTATAGGATTCATTCCCCAGGAGACAATATCTGAGTTGGAGAAGATGAATACTACTTCACATGCTATGGTGACATGGTTGAAAGGTGTTCAAGATAAAGGAGATGAAGCCATTAAGGGGATATTATCCACTGGAGGAGATGCAATGAGGTTGATTGATCAGTTAAAGGCTGCATTGGCATAGGATAACATGGATACTGACCTCTTGCTGCAGAAGGTTACAACTATCATGGGATTCACTAAGGATAGATTGGTTAAGTGCAGGATTCTTCCTTTCCCTAAGGTTTCTAAACCTTGGGAGTGGTTCAAAATTCTGCAAATGAGGTAGAGGGCCTTGAAGAAAGTCCATAAGCAGGCAAAGTTAATTGAGGATGCTCTAACTGATGTTCATGGGAAATGCATTTCATTCTTTGAAGTCATGACTGGGAGGAAGAATTTTGCTCCGAAGCATCTTAGTTTGGAGCAACTTAGAGAATGGTGGAGAGATGTATATTCTCCAGTCTGTGAAGGACCAGTTACTAAACATCAGTTGGATGATGCAGCCACATACATTGCTATCATTGATAGATATTTGACCGACAAGGCTGATTGGGATGGTACAGTTCGACAAGCAAGAGAAGATGTTAAAACTCTTGAGAGAAAGGTTAGAGTTTCGCTTGTGCCACCTATTGCTGAGCTGGATAGGGTTCTGTTGGCCGTACATGGAGAAGAGGATAAAGCTAAGGATAAGGATGGGGATTTAATATATAGAGTTACATGGATATTTGTGCTTCCCATTAAGTTACATGTATTGGGCCGACCTTTTGACACTTTGGCGGTTTTGGATGAAATTGGTGCTATGGCACATTTCATATGATCGAATTATTTTTTTGGGCCGACCTATTTTAGGTTATGTTTTATTGTAAAATTATAATTTGGGCTGACCTATCTTGTTGATTCTCTATATAAAAGCGGGCATGTTGCCTCATTTGAATGGTAGACAAAAAATTTAGAGAATAAAGATAGAAGGATATGTAAAATAGGAGAATAGTTGTATCTGAGCAAGTTAGGGTTTATTTTCAAAGCAAATGTTGTAAGAGAACAACTTGGATTGTTGCTATCTTGGATGACATAATATAAGAGAGATATTGTGTTTGGTATCTATCTTTTGGAATCTCATCTGGCATGGTTCTTGTTATTCTATCTTTCAGATTGCTTATTGTTTATGGTTAGATGTTTTGATAATGCTTAGGGTTTTATGTTTGGAATGTTTGTAGCGATCTCTAGTCCATACTTTTTGCAGTTAGCTGATTGTTAGCTACTTTGCAAAGTTAGCCTAGACTTATATTTGTGCTTAGTTCAATTATGAAAAGTTATTCATCTCAATTGTTGTAAGGTTGACTGAGTGAATGTTCATAATTTGAAAATCCTTCAATACCTTAGAAGATTGCACTATTTATGTGGAGTTGCAAATTCATTTGGGTTAAGCAAAAGATAGTTTATGGGAGATTGGTCCATTTTGAGCATCTTATCCTTTGGCATTTTCAATCTCATTATTTAAAGTAGTTTTAAGATTATCTCTGAAACCTTTTGTCTTTTGTTATTTCTTTATCATTTAATTTGTATCAAGTTTGAAGTATCACTCTATTGGTTATATCTGATAAGTTGGGAATCTAGCTCTACTTGTAGTAATGTCCCTTTGTGATTACCAACATTTTCACATTTATCTCTGTGTTGTTTCATTGCATTGTCAAGACTTGACATTAGAGACCTTGGGGTTATCTCTTTTCCCATAGATATTTACTTTTCAAGAGAGATAGAAATCATATTCTATCTAACTTGTTGTTGTGCAAGAAACACCATCAACACCTCCTAAATCACTTTGAACTAACCAATTAATTAAATAATCAATATTATTTAGTTAAATTCATCAATTTATACTATTAATCAAATAATTAACTTTATTGGATCAATTAACCTTTCTTTTGACTAATGTTCATCATATAATTAAATCAAATCATTTAATTAAATCCTCTTAAAATTCCTCTCATTTGATTAAATAAATCAATTTACTTAAATCAAATGTCACAATCCCCTAGCCCATTTAAGTTAATTAATTCTGAATTAATTAACTCTAAAACACTTCCTAATCATCATTAACAAATCCTCTAGCTTTTAACTCCTCAAGAGTTAAATCAACCCATGGTCAACTAACTAGGTTGCACATGAAATTAATTTATTTTAATTATCTAATCACCCCATTTATCCCCACAATGGCATATTCCAAGGAATATTCCTCCCAACCACCTCTTCAATCAATTTCCCTCCAAAAGGCTTTAAATACCTCTTACAAAGGCATCTACTCCTTACATGCCATCTTATCCATTAGATTCTCTTACACTCTCAACAACATTATCTTACATTTGTAACCACATTCATTTACTTCTTCTTACATCCTTTCAAATCCTCAACCATTTTCATTTATTTCTCTTACATCTCCTTTACTCTTCACATTCCCCAAAATATGCTCCATCCTCATCCAATAGAATTATGACAAGTGTCACATTCCTATTGGCTCCCCTTTTATCCCACACTCACCAATTTCTCTCATTCTTCAACCCTTGAGTCCTATAAGTAGAGGCTTTCTCTACACAATATGAATCCACAATTTGAGGCAATATCATTATATTCATTTTCACTTGTAGCATTCACCATTTTCATCATATTTGAAGCTTGTTTCATCATCTAAGGTACTTGGAATCATCTACATCATTGGAGCTTATCCAAGGGATTGGGAAAGGGATTCTTTTTACATCAAATGAGCACCAATACCCTTATGGGATGAAGGTTTAGTTGTTTTGAATTGATTACATACTATCTTTAGTTTATTCATTCTTTTGAGTATGTGCAACATCATCATGGGCCAAAAAGTTGTGATATGTAAATGATATGATGGCTCATGTGGCTGATGAATTTGTTTTACCTAAAATTGATGAAATGAAAAGGGTTTTTAAAAGATATTCTTAGCTTTCCACCAATATAAATTATGCTTTACTTTGAATTTAATAAATAATTATCATTAATTTTCTATTTGAATTACAACTAAAGTCTTGATTAATAGGCTGATTGAAAAACATCTATAGCTTTCAAACAGTATCACATTTTTTGAATCTGAAACATGTGTCACATTCTATGTTTCATATACTATAGGATTAAAAAAAAATTGAACTTCATGAAGTTTTGACCAAGTTAAGGTGGTCAAACATATGAGTTTTTATATTTTTTATAAGTTTTAAGAAACAATTCATAATTAATTATTTACTTTGAAAAAAATTACAAAAAAATATGCATCACATCGGGACATGAGTCCTCTACTTATATCTAAAATTAGATAGACACCTACTTGTTATTTTTTCCTTGAAATTTAAGTACTATTGCATTGAAATTTCAAATTTTCACCAAATAGATTTTTTTTTTTTAAAAAAAATCTAGTAGTTTAGAAGCTAAATTCAATTTGCTATAGATTGTATTCTTACATATTTTTGAAATAATATAGATAAATTATTCAAATTTTTACGTCAAGTTGCCTAACTTTGATTTTCTGAATTTTCATCACCACTTAAGGGCTTGTTTTTTCCATGATGATCCTACACCTACCCTTTCACTTTCATGTTTTCATCTTTATTTTGGCTAAGAATATCATGGGGAATAATTGATTTGTGTTTCTAACATGATTAACTAGTGTTTTTTAGTCTTGTGTCAGAAAATTGTAGATTTTATGTTCACATTTTAGTGCTAGGAGGCCTAACCTATTTATTTTGACAATTCCTTCTTGAAAATTGACATTTTTATAGCTACAAGAAGGTGGCACCACATTTTCTTTATACACCATCACCTTTGTATTTAGTACCACCTTTGTTTACACACATAGCACCACCTTTTCTTCTAGTGTCACCTATGTCAAGTCGCATTGCCTTTGCATGTTCTATTGCATCGCCTTTGTAGGAGTGTCACTTTTGTCTTCTCAAGATATCTATTGAATTTTGTTTTTTGATAGAGCGTCGCCTCTATTATAACGCCACATTTTTTATCTTTTTCCTCTATAGAGAACCACCTTAGTTTTCACTAGAGCATAGCCTTTGCATCTAGTGTCACCTTTTTCAACCCACAAAGAGTCACCTTTTTCATCCAGCGTTACTTTTGCAATTTTAGGATGAAAATCAACTTGGAGACCTAAAAGAATTTTTTAAATCTCTTTGCAATAGTTTAGTCCTTTCAATTCTACTTTTCATTTTTTGTTTTAGGACCAACTAGCATTACTTTGGGCTTAAAATTTACCAAATTTTGACTAAAATTGAACATTAGAAACTTACTAGACTTTTCTTTATGGGCTAAAATTGAACAAGAAAAATTCACATTTAGCTTGGTGCATTAAAATGAATTAATATTTTATTTGAAGGATAAAACAAACAAGTTCTTGAAGTGTGTGATCTTGTCTTTGATGCATTTTTATTATGTATCCTCTCCCCTTGTGCTTCGTGCAATCTTGGGCGAAGAGAAACACTCAAGGTGTATTTTTCTTGTTTTTGTGCATTTGAGGTGTCTATTCTCTCCCCTTGCACCATTTGGTGATCTTGGGTGATGAGAAACACCTTGCTTCTTTCTGCACATTTTAAAAAAAAATCAAATTGTTACCTTTAGAGGGGCCTACCTGATAGACACATTTGAAAGGAGAACTCAAAGGTGACTCCAACCGGTTTTTCACTCAGGTTGGTATATAAATTGATAAGACTAAACTATCAAGTCCTTATGGTATGTAGGCCTTAGCCATACAGTGTCATTTAGAATGGGGTACTATCTTAAAAAGTATAAAATCCCCTAGTAGGATTGATTAAAGCCTTTAGTGGCTTGTTGGACGCTTGTAAGGTGTGATGTCCTCAAGTATTCGAACTAAGAACAAACTTGTTTAGTGACCAAAAAAATTTATTCTTTCTAGTGCAGGAACGGTCATTTCAAAGCCACCCCACATTTGTACTATTCAAATTTGAAATAGAAAAATCCTTGGGATCTTCGGGTTCTTAGGATTTTGAGATTTGGTGGTCCCGAGAAGTGTGTGCCATGGAGGGGAGCTAGTGTCACCAAATCTCTAACTATTCTCTTTATCTTGGTGTTTGGATAAATCCAAGTGGGGACTCAACAAGTAGTATCTTTGAAGCCTAGGGTGGTGCATTTTACAAGTCGAACACATTGGTTGGATCTCAAACATTGAAACAAACATTATCAAATCATCAAAATTTCAAACCCTTGGAAAGAGTGAATATATTTAAAGGGTCCAATTATTACTGCTTTTCCCTAGGGATTTATCCTTAGAGGCTTCTAAATATTTGGGATCATATCTCAATTTACTCTTTTCAAAGTCAACCTAGGGAAACTATGACCTTGAATCTTTGATTTTCACATAATGGACCTTGTGGAATTAAAAGGAGCTAAGACATAGAAATTTAGTTTTGAACTTAAACAAGATGTGTTTATGTGGTAAAAATAATCCATTTAATCAAGATAAAAAGACAATTGAAACCCACACATGTGTTTGTCTTCATGATTTCCCACACAGTCAAAATTCCAAGGTCTACATTCCATCACTTCAAACTTGGGTATCATACTCAAAAGGCTATAAGAAGATACATTAGAAAGTGTAACCTAGGATAATATTGCAAGGTAAGAAAGAGGGTCGCAAGGTTTTATAGACTTATTGCGTTGAAAAATCCAGACATGTATGCTCAGTTTGAACCCCTCATTTAAAGTCAAACATTGGTCTTTTGGATTTAAACACTTTATAGGAAATAGCGTGCTCTTCAACACCTTGGTCTTGTAAAAAAAGTCCTTTTAGGTTCTGATGGAACATGCAAATTTTTTATGTTCCATCTCAAAATATTGTCACATTTTAAATATTAGGTTCATGTATTAGGGCTTAGGGTTTGGCTTGTCATCACTATTCAAGGGTTATCGTATTAAAAAGAAATCCATCCTTAAGAAACCCTTGGCTATGAAAACTTGCAACATTCTATTTTTCTATTGAATTCCTATTTCCCATTACCAATCACATTAAAACATCTTATGCCATTCACTAATGTAGGGTAACTGGTCCCCCATGCCTAGGTTTGAGTTTCTTTTATAAGGTTAAGAAAAGGGCCTTTTTGGCCTTTAAATCCTTTGAATTTCATGACTTAGAAGCTTTGAGACCTTCTCTCATGTCATCCTAGAGGATACCCTTCATTAGAACAACTTATGAGCACGTACTTGAAATTTTTCACTTAAGTTCCATCGGCCATCTCTCTTTATCACATATCATGAATTTATTCTAGAGTATATGTTTTGAACTGGCAATATGCAATGAGCAGTATTTTATTTTATGACTCATCATGAATAGCTTTTGGAGCTACTGATTTCAATGAGTGATGAGCGATGCTCTTTGGTTTCTCCTTGTATTTTTGATCGCTAAAAGGCTTTTGAGCTTTAAATTTGTAATAGTGATGAGTGATGGCCTCTGGTCTTATGTTCTTCTCTACATTGCTCATCATGAATGGTTTTGAAAAGGTAAATTTCAAACAGCGATGAGTGATATGATGTATCTCCCAAGCTTCGCATATCATAGATAGGTATTAAATGATAAGCTCTACATTAGCAATACGTGATATGTGTACTCATTGTCATCATGGGGATCTCTCATCGCTAATTGCTTGCAAAATGTATGAGGAGGATTAGCGATGATTGATGGCCTAGTTCTTTTGTATTTTCTTGCATTTCTCATCATGGATTCATTCCAAGGCTTGAGTTCCAAAAGAGTGATGAGTGATGAAATTATTTGTTCAAGTTTCCTTCGCCAATTTGAATAGATATTATGTGTGATGTATTTTGTATCATTGATTCTCATGCAGGTGTACATTCCTTAACCTAGCTTCTTCATTGTATCTCCCATCGCTAATAGGATCCAAAGTGTGAAGTTGCATTAGTGATGTGCGATGGGAAAATGATCGTGATCGAGGATGGACCATTGATCTAAAAGCTAAGGTTTCATCACATGGATTCTTATATTGCTGATGGAGTTGGTGAAGGAGAACATGCATCAACGATAGGTAATAGATACTGCTAGAAAAAGGGAAACGTGGTAGAATCCTGAGGACATCATATAATGAAAAAAATGAAAGTAGCAAGATGAATGGAGAGCCTTTGATATGATCTTAAAGTGGGATGATCCAATAGACTGAACTTCACCGCAATAATACTCTCATCGATGATTGCACCCTAGAATTTGGGGCAAGTCCACGATGAACAATGAAGTGTATAAGGAACTATTATCTTCAAAGTGATGGTTTTATGTACTTTGCTGATATTAATGAGGAGCACAGATTGAGTTGGTGATGCATGGTAATTGTCAGATTGCATATGATTAATCAGGGTTAAGGGGAGAATGTGGTAGTATTTGAGGTGGCATCATTTTTTTTTAGGAACAAGTTGCTAAAGGATGAAAAATTATGCTCATGATCACCATCGATAAAGTTTTAAATCCTCTAATATTCACGGCCCAAAATCAAAGTTGAGCTTCTAAGTTATCAACTTGTTCGAGCGAGGATTTTTTGAATCATTAATTTTGCATGCTCCAAAATGCCTATTTAATGCAGATTGCTTGCTTTTCATTTTCACCATCTTTCAAGTCTACAGTGAATGAGAGGTGTGGGTTAGTGAAGAAGTGTGAGGGTGCTAATTCTCCTTGAGTTGAAAGCTTTGATTCATAAGCTTTTGGGTTATCAATTTCTACTCATTTTAGACTAGCTAGTTTTCATCTTTTGTTCTGAGAGATGTGAAAGACTGGTATGCCAATTCAGCCTATTAGGAGGTCTAGCCAACTTAATGTGTTTGAGTTCTATGAGGATATGTCTGTAACTGAGAAAGAAAACCAGGCAACCTCTGAGGTTTCAAAGGGTAAGAGGAGGGATCGAGGTTGCAAGAAGAAATAAATTGTCTAGAGTACTTACAATCTAAGAAACAAGACCATTCTTGAAGAATTGGTCAAGTTTAAGGGAAAGGAACAAGCTAAGCTTGCGAAGAAGGTCAAAAGAAAGGACAAGAGTCATAGGGCTTGTCTAGGAAATCATAATTCTCCCATTGTGCTATCTGATAGTCCTTTAGTTACTGAAGGTGACACTGACTCAGGGTATGGCTAGTATCTTCTCTCTCTAGTGTCATACAACAGCTTTGATGATGATGTATTGATGGTTCCTCAAATTTCATCATGAACAAGGAGTGGTTGAGCATTCTCATATTCTAACGTGTTGGAATAGAGTCTTCTCCTTTTTTTTTTTTTTGATTAAACCATGTTATTTTCATATGAGGAGTTCTTATCAATATGTCTATGGTTTTGATCTTTTACTCTTCCATGCTGATGTGAAATTCCTTCGGCTAATATGATGAAAAACATTTTTGTTCAACATGAATGTGGAAGCAACAACTAGTGGTACCCTATGCATGTGCTCTGTCTTTTGTCTTCCCCTATTCTCAAATGATTACATAAAACCACTTGGGGAGTTTTTCGAGAATTGGTTGAAATTAGGTTTTGAAATAAAATGAAATGAATTTGTAACTCAGTCAGATGCTTGTTCTTCCCCTATTTATACATGGGATTTCATGGCTAAAAATAGAGGTTTCAGAGAAAAATTTGAGTCTAAAAGGTCTAGGTGAAAGCTATGCTCAGAGAGTAGAAGAATGCAAATAGATAGATTAGTGAACATATCAGAGGCTAGTTGAGGGAATATTTCATATTGTATGATGATATTAAAATAGTTTTACAAATAAATATCAGTAATGCAAGAAAATATTAGTTCTAAAATATGTGCTCTCTTGTGTGTTTTTTCCCATGAATCATGAATGAAATTATTAATTGTAGTTTCATTTGTCTTTTTCAATTTGCGCTGAATGAATGAGTTTATTTTTGCTTCAATCCAAAGAGTTTATTAAATGCTAAAATCAGGTCATAAGTCTGTGGGAAATGTTGAAAATGAAGGTAAAACTGTAGTAACAATGTTTCTTAAAATTTGTAAATCATGTGTAATTGTAGATTCTATTTTAGTATTCTTTTTCACAATCTCTTGTGTATGATTAATATATAATTAGATCAATTTTAATGTTGTAGAAAGTAGACAAAATATTGATAGAAGAAATATAAGACATAATAGAAAGGACACATCATGTACATGGAGAAACCCTTTTGGGAAAAAACTCCACCAGAATTGGTCTTGCTTGTATTATTTAACCTTTGATAAGATTAGAATAACACTAATTCAATTCTCCTTGATATGCTTCATTTTTTCTTCAACAAATATTCTTCACAACTTGCAATATTTTCTCACAAAACTCTCTCATATAATTTCTGCAATAATAGACAATATTGATTGCTTACAAACTCATAAGAGTTATCAAATATATAATCACAAAGCCTCTTGAGAAAATCCATGCCTAGGGTTGCCAAGTTGAGTTCTCATATGCATGCACAAGTCAAACAAGAGTCTCCCTCAAATTTGGTGCCCAACACTAAAGTGTTAACCTCATAGTTGTCAAAAATATTTCATTCAAGCTCATCCTCAAAGTAGGCACCCAAACTGGGTCTCACTTAACTAATAATTGAAAATATCTTTTCCATGCAATAGTTGTAACTTAAAGATGCCAACTTGGGTTCCCAAGGTGGGACCAAGTTAATATTTGTTAACTGAAACACATTTATCATTGATTCATGCAAAAAAATATGCATGCATGATCCTCCATCTGTTAACTGAATGTGTGTGTGTGAATAAGTGGAATAAACTAAAGAGTTAAACAAACACACCAATGCGACATTATATTAAAGAAATCTAAATGAAAAATAAACAAAATCTCAACATAAAAGATTCTTCAAAGACGTCCCATTGTCCTCTATCTCCAAGGATTCATTGTAAGCTACTAGCTCTTAGATTGTGTAAGCAATAGCTTGGCAAAATGACAACCTAGAGAATGAGATTATGCAACATGCATTTCTATACTAAATGATATGAGATGATGAAACTAAAGTGCTATGCTATGCTCAAGAAAATAAGATTACTAAATTATGGATAAATGCAACTATAATTCTCACGCTATATTTGCTTGAATGCTAGATCTAAGATCCTTTTCAAATCACAGAGTTTGTATTTACAGACTTTTAGAGGTAAAAGCCTAGTTGGCAAAGATCTATGGTTGAAATCAAACTTGGTTAGATGAATGGTTGAAGATTGGGAAGTTGAGAGAAAGAGGGAAGCTAAAGAGAAATATGGGGAATGTCTCCTCCTACACAACCTCTTCCTTTAAAAAATGAAGGAAAGTTGTCATTTGGCACTTTTAGTTATGAGGAGTTAGTTGGTAGTTGAGGATGAATTCATAATTAAATAATTAACTTATTTAATTATATGTGACATGAATTTAGAAGTTTCCATAATTAAATAATTAATATTTAATTGTGTGTGAGAGGTGAAAAAGGTGTTTAATTATGTGTGAAGTGAAGATTTAGAACTAATGATGAATTTAGAAGAATATCTTTTATTTGAAGGTGAAAATTAAAACTTAAAGTAATATGATAATTAATTTAAATAAATTATAAAATTTATTTAATTAAGTAAGGAAAATAAAAGAAAATGATAATAATTAAATAAAATTATTTATTTAATTAAAATAGAGGAATTAGAAAGTGAACGATATAAATAAATAATTAAATTTATTTATATGTAGATGACATTTGAAGATTAAATAAAAAACTCGTATTTAATTAATTAATTACTAGGCTTGATTTAATGTGACCATTTTTAGATGTATACATTTTCCCCCTCTTTGAAGTGATGTGTTTTACGCATTGCTTCAAAGAATTAAAAAGTTTTCCCCAGATGTGAATTTTGGAAAATTGATGCCTGCATAGCCCCTCGGGCAATGAATCGGATAAAATTTTGATTTTTTTAAATTTTTTTGGAAATATTTGATGATTTTTGAAAATTTACATTGATTTGATGTCTGATTCATCAGTCGATAAAGATGATTTGATGAAAAACACTATTGAAAGATTGATATGAAATGATGATGATGATGATGTTGATGTTTGACAATTGATCTCATGATAGATGAGAGTCAATGAGAGGATGATGATGATAGACCTCATGATAGGTGAGGATCAACGATAGGTTGATAGATGATGGATTGATTAGATGAAAGGTGAGATGAGGAAGATGATGCAAAATGATGGACAAGAGATGATGATAAGCAATAGGATATTGGGAAGAGAAAATGAGAAGAAAGAAAGCACAAATGGATTAAAAAATAAGTATGATGTTGCCCCAATCAAACTACAAGCCGAGTTGGATTGATGATGATGATGAGAGTGTTGTTGATAAGGGAAGGATACATTTGTATGATGATAATGATGAGAGTGTTGTTGATAAAGGAAGGACACATCCTAGAACAACACAAGGATAGTGAAGGATACATCCCGATGATGATTATGATGATCAAGGCTTGTAGTAAGGCTAGGAACAAGACCAAAGATATGATTAAATGATTTGTGCTAGATTGAATGGATTGATTAGATGAAATTGGAAGAAATGATTGGATGGATTGATTAGAAGAAATTAGAAGAAGTGATTGGATGGATAGATTAAGATGAGATTGGGTGATGCTTTATGATGATATGAGATGGATTTTATTATGCAAATGAGATGCAATGGATATGATAATGCTCATGCACAAACTAATATGGATGCAATCTATCTAATATGCAAACTAAAATAAAAGGTTTCCATTTGATTTATTGTGCTTGGTATCATTATTGAGCTTATTAAAATGTTGAAAGTTAGTACAAACATCGATGGTATAATTAGACCATGATGACTTGAGTACAACTTCCATACAACTTCTGTTGAGATTTGATAGTGCAAGATAACACAAGCATAAATTTATAATGAGACTGAGATGACCTGAGCATCACTTTTGTAAGCATACAAGAAATAATCATTTTCCTATGCAAATTCGGAATGTCATCAATGATACTTTGTAGAGCATGTCCCATGACAATTTGCATAGTAATACTAATTAAATCATAGACAACAAATAAAGAAAAATATAATTCTCATTCCTAGCCCCTCTAGTTCCAGACATCATCGAGGTACTCTAGAGAAATGATAACAAAAATGAAGATAAAACAATTGAACATACATGTTAAAGTGATCAAACCATGATTCAAAAGAGATTATCCAATGAGAGTTGATTTGTTTTGTTTTTGATGTTGATTTGGATGGTCGATTGTTTGAGATTGATGTTTAGTTTGATGTTTGGGATGATTCTTGTTTTCAGTAGGTTTCCTTGTTGTTTTCTTGTATGTTGTTTTAAGCTCAATGTTTATTTGCCCCTAGTGAGATTAGTATTTTTCCCCTAGTGAGAAACAAACCAAAATTTATTACAGATATGTACAATGATAACCAAGCCAAGGTGGGACACAACCACAACTAGATATGGATATGAAGCTCGTTGTATGATAGGAATGAATGCACAATGATAGAAAAATGTGGACGATCAACCCATGTTCAAATAGATGGAGAAGTCGGCTTGTTAACAAATAGCGCCTAATTGCTAGGTTTTCACCACTTGTTTTTATTGCACTTTTTGAGATTTTATGAATTTTTTGTTATTACCAAGATGCCTATTTGCCAGGTTTTCATCAAGGCAATGATTTTTTGGATTTTTCACCTTTTTTGTACTTTTTCCTTTTTCTATTTTTTTTGTATATCAAAAGAATGCCTGGTTTCTAGGTTTTCACCCTGATAACAATTTTTTCAGGACTTTTTCTATTGTTTTTGGATTTTTTCAAGAATTTTTATGTTGTTTTTGGATTTTTTTAGGAATTTTTATGCTATGCTCTCTGAAGCTAGATGTAGAATTGATAAATGCTAGATCCATAAGCTACCTTGACGATGCCCAGTTCTTGTGTGGATGACCATGCTAGATGAAAAGACCCAATCAAAATGAGGAGTACGAGTGGTAAGATGATAAATGTTATAGATTAAATAGGCTATGATAGGATCCCTAATATGCACAATACATGGGCGATCAAGCTTCAGTCGAAAATGAGCTTGGGCAACCCATGGATCACAATACGTGAAGGGGTTTCCGTCAAAGACACCTTGAAAAACATCACCAATGGTTGTGTAACGATATGATGGGTAAGTGAAAATGGATGCATGTAATGGTATAGGTGACATGGATGAAGACCATAGATCAATAAATTCTTTCTTTATTTTTCTTCTTTGATAGATGCCTCTAGTGATTTTTAAGGGAGAGACATGTTTGGAGATCAAATTTCGCTTACTTTTATTTTTAATTTTTATTATAGCTTTTTATTTTGGCTAGGGGACTCTGTTCGATCTTCTTTTTCTTTTGATACGTCCAATAGATTTTTATGTTGTCTAAGGTACTTTTCTTGATGTTTCTTTCTTTGCAAGCTTTCTTTTCACTCTAGATCTCCATTGGGAAAAGGCATTTTTATCTTTGATTCTTGAGTTACTTCCTTTACATTCTCTTTGAGAGATATCTATTGATCCATGTCTACAAGGTGGATGAATGTGGGTGAGATGGATGAGGGGGGAGTTGTAATGTCGTCAATGAAATCTTTGTGACTATCCTTTTCAGTACTGTTAACATCAAAGAAGGCTTACACATCCTTAATGACTTGGAAAGATGGCATAATAGAGGGAATAATAGGAGATTCATACTCTAGCCTAGGGTAGGTGGGATGGATGGATGATGATAGGATATCTTCTGCAGGGTCTTGATAAAAAGGTGGATTATCATAGATATCTTGGTCAAATAGGGGGTTATCGGTGATATGAAAATTTTGAGTGGAAGTAGGTGTGGAAGAAGCAAGTGTATTATCTGGATGAAAAGAGTTTTAATCTAGGCATGTTATCGTTTTGCATCCCTTTTGTAGCTACCTTGATGTCATTATTGGAAATCTGACCTTTATCAATGATTGCAGTAGTTTTTTTATCAATGGCTTATCCAAATGGTATTCTCCACATCCCAGATCATGGATTTGGACCATGGGGTTTGATAGTCCAGTGATTGAAGTGGGTGCCTTTATGGATTCAAGATGAACACATGATTAGGAAAGTGGTGTTTCACAATTGATAGGAATGAGGATTTTAGCTTTAGGGTTTAGATTATGTCCATGCATGAAAGGATTAGGATCCCCTTCTATGTCAATTTCAACTCCATCGTGCGAGAATTTTAAGCATTGATGGTATGTAGAGGATAATGCTTGCATTTCATGCATCGAAGGTCTTCCAAGGAGGATGTTATAGGCCAAGGGGAGATCAAGGACATGACAAACCATATCCTTCATCATAGGGACAAATCTAATTGGTAGTGTAACCGATCCTTTGGATCAACGTTCTTCTGCATCATATGCCTTCATGGTGATCTTTTAACTGGAGTCTATTACATCTTCTGAATACCCCAATGCAGTAAAAATTTTTAGGGTGCAGATATTTAAACCAAATCCTCCATCTATTAAGACACATTTGACTAGGCATTTATGGATTAGAGCCTCGATATGGAGTGGAGCATTATGTGGATGAGTAATTGAAGTGTCATCGTTTTCCAAAAATGATAGATAATGGGATGCAAGTAGATGTCCCTCCATATCTTGGGATTTACAAAATTCCAACTCAAATGGTACTGGAAGGTTGTTTAATTTAATTTTAGTCTAAATGACACTACTTTGATTATGAAATATAGAAATGTTAAGAATGGAAGTATCTTGGACATTATTCATGCTTTTCCCTTGAGTGTTTGGTGAAGAGGATTCCCCTTTTTTGAAGTCGATGTTTGTTGTAGGTTCCTCAATGTCTATCGCTTTGCTATCAATCAGATCTTGGACCAAGTGCTTCAACTACATGAAATTATTTGTTTTATGACCTTTGCATCTATGGTAATTGCAATAATATGAGTCATTCCATGATGGTGGTTTGACTCATAGCTCATAATATTTCCACGGTGGCAATGTGATGGAATTTTCATCCAAAAGCTCTTTGAGAACTGATTCAAGAGATTGGCCCAGAGGAGTAAAACTCCGCCGATTTGAGAAAAAATGTGATTTGGGCAGATTTGAATTTTGATTGCTGCAAAGATTATTATTGAAATTACCATGATTATTGGCCATATTTCCTTGATTGGCATTGTTTCCCTAATTAGAATTGTTATTGCCTTGGTTAGTTGAGTTTCTAGGATTTGTGTCATTGTGTTGTATACTTGATAGATTGAGAATGGTTTGCTTTGATTTCACATTGTTGGCATCTTTAACCCCATCATTTACAAAATTCTTATTTCTAGTCCAAAATCTTGATTTATCATTATTTTTGTTGTTATGATTATACGAATTTGTACTATATTTTTCAAGATTTATTAGTCCCCTCTTGACTAAGGCTCCTTCAATATTGATCACGTTTTCAATTAAATTCTCAAATGTTTGAGGGAAATGAAGGTTGAGCCTATAAATCATTTCTTGATTAAGATTGTTAATAAAGATTTCCATCTTTTCCTTTTCAGGAACTAGATGACAATATCTTGCAAATATTCTTCTCCATCTTTGCAGGAATGTGATGAAGGGTTCCCCCATATTTTTCTTTTCTTTGCACAAATCAAGCATGGTTATTTGATGTTGTATGTTGTGCGAGTATTGAGATATCAAATTATTGATTAACTCCTCAAACGTTTTTATGAGGGGGGTGATTTTTTAAAGCCACTCCATTGATTATCCACCTACACTCCATGGAAACAATTGCATCAAGTATGTATCTTCATGAGGAAATTCCAGGCTCATATTTCAAAAGTCTCTCACATGATCAATACGATCCATTTTCCCTTTGTATCTGTCAAACTTCGGGATTTCACAATGCTTTGGAAAAGGAATCATGTTGAGATTCCTATCAAAGGGATATGGGTAGATATCTTCAGAAACATATTTCTTGGTTGTACCCCCTTGTATTTATTTAATTTGTCCTTGTAGTGCTCTTATTTGTTGAATAAGAGCATGAAGATCATTAAGGGGGTTTCAAATTTTTCTGGATCCTCTCTAATATTTTCCATATCAAAATCAGAGGGTAGTTTAGCTCCTTGGTTAGCTAGCAAAAGAAAATATCTTTCTTTATTCCTCTCTAAAATTTTGTCCAAGAGAGTATGAAATTGTGGATCCTATTTAGCTTCTTGAAGCAACTCCTTAGCTATTTCATTGTCATTTGAATTATTCCTAGTATGAAACCTATGCAAAGGATTTTCTCTATCATCCATGTTGGCAAATGGATTTTCCCTTTCATCTTCTTCTTGATGCTTTTGGGATCTTGTTACAAAAGGCATATGCTTGTACCAAATTTTAACTAACTTTGATCATGAATGGGAGAGTGCAATTTTGTTGAATGCCTTAATCAGAATAGAATGATAGATTCTATTGATATGACTAAGGAAATTTCTACTTTTTAGCTTGTGATTCCTCGGGTTGAAGGATGATAATCCTATTATGGGAATTAAACTAGAAATTAGAAAGGGATGTGATAATGTACTCTGTGATGTTTTGATCTTAGTTTGAGAAAATGAGGAATTTTGTGAATGCCTAATGTTTCCAAGTTCTCTATTGCAACACTTGATTAGGACGGTTGGAATATTTAATTGCAATTTGTAGGATGAAAGAGGGGGGAATAGGTTGACTGTGATTGTGTATTTGCGAAAGAGGTCTTCATTGAAAGAAAGCTTGTGAAGATAATGGATTTAAAGAAAAATCATCGTTAAATCCCCTAGAAAAGTCATGATATCAGTGAATGAAATTTGATGCTCAAGAAAAAATTTCTGACTTCAGTATAAAAATAGTCTCCTTTTCAAAAGTTTCTTGTAACTAAGGAACCTTTTTGGTTTCTTGATCCCTTTCTCAATGGATTTCTTAGAAAAGGTTGCAGATTTACAAACCCTAAGCATAGAAAAGACTAGACTTGGTGGTAGATTGTGTTAGAAAACTCTTTTGACTCAGAAAATAGATGAGCTACACTATTTAATGGATGCGCTAAATTTTTCAATGAATGTGCTAAAATATCAAATCAATGCACTAGACTATTGCATGGATGCACTAAAATAGAGCATATATGCATTATAACAGAGCATAGATGCACAAGAATAGAGTAGGAATGTGCTAGAACAGAGAAGGGATGTGCTAAAACAAAGAGGGATGCGCTAAAAGATCTAGTCAATGTGTTGAAAAAGACATGTTTTGACAGTTTTCTGAATTGGATGATCTTTATGTGAATTAATGTTTGAAAACATGGCATGTAGTAGGAAAATGGTTGTTTTAAAGTCCTAAAACTAAACAATGAGTGTATTTTCTTGAAATTTCCACAAGTATTCGAACAAAAAAAATCACTTCAGGAAGTCTCACTCAAGTAATTATCAAAAAGTTCATCATAATCATCACAACCCACATCTTAGAATTGTGTCGACTCACACAACCATGTCACCCCCTAGAGGGCACCCATGTTTTTGTCTTTTCCAAGCGTGTACTCAAAGTTAGTTCTCAATCCCTCGAGCAAACGGTCCTTGGAAATTATATGGTGAGTGTCTTGGGGGAAAATTCTTCCCTCCCCTTAAACTGTGAGTATTGTAATGTTTGGCTACTGACTTGGTTGGCTTCTACACTAAAGTTTGTAGTAAGGGTTTTCATTTAGTGCGAAAAATGATATATCCCTCAGGAGACCTCCCAACCTTTAGAACAAAGGATTTGGGGATGGTTATCTCGCATACTACTATCAAGTGGATTTTCATCAACAACTCACTTTTGATTATAGTGGGTTGGAATCCTTGGCTTTAGGAGTTCCCACTTAGGTCATTCCTCTTGGGTGAGTAATTTTTCCCACAAGAGTAGGCCTGCTAAGGGTTTTAATAAAACATAAAATAAATAAAATGAAAAGATGAGTCTAGTGTTTTGATCACCCAGTTAAGGGGAGAAAATAGGCCTATCACTTGACAATCACAGTAAAAAATTTTGTTCAATTTTAATCCCAAATGACAATTTGCTAAACTAGGTGAAGATGTTGCTTCACAAAAGACATGGGATTCATTTTATCCAAGATATTTCATTTTTTTGGTGACTATCCTAGGATCGGTATATTTTATATGAATGTCTACCCTAGGATTACTTCATTTTAACCTTATGCAAAAATTATTAATCTTTTTCCATGGATGTGTTGGAATCAGGATTAAAATTTATAGTCCCCTGGATGTGCTAAAAAAACACATAAATACGCTAAAAAAGAGCATAAATGTGCTAAAAGAAATCCCAGGTATGTGCTAAAATAGAGAAGCAATGCACTAAAAGAAAATAGCTATGCACTAAAACAGAGTACTAATCCGCTGAAAATAACATGGATGCGCTAAAACGAGCCTCGTATGTGCTAAACCATGAGTCAAATTTATAACCTGCCAGAAAACTCGCAATAAAAAAAATTAAAAACAGGGCAAGGGCCCAATGGTGGGTGCCAAAAATGTGTCTGTGAATAAGTGGAATAAACTAAAAAGTTAAACAAACACACCAATGCGACATTATATTAAAGAAATCTGCATGAAAGATAAACAAACTCTCAACACAACAGATTCTTCAAAGACATCCCACTGTCCTCTATCTCCAAGGATTCGTTGTAAGGTATTGGCTCTCAGATTGTGTAAGTAGTAGCCTGGCAAAATGACAACCTAGACAATGAGATTATGCAACATGCATTTCTATGCTAAATGATATGAGATGATGAAATTAAAGTGCTATGCTATGCTCGAGAAAATAAAATTGCTAAATGTTGGATAAATGCAACTATAATGCTCATGCTATATTTGCTTGAATGCTAGATCTAAGATCATTTTCAAATCACAAAGAGGCTATATTTATAGACTTTTGGAGGAAAAATCCTAGTTGGCAAAGATCGACAGTTGAAATTGAACTTGGTAAGATGAACGATGGAAGATTGGGAAGTTGAGAGAAAGATGGAAGCTAGAGAGAAAGACGGGGAATGTTTCCTCCTACACAACCTCTTCCATTAAAAAATGAAGGAAATTTTCCATTTGTCACTTTTAGTTTTGAGTTAGTTGGTAGTTGAGGATAAATCCATAAATAAATAATTAACTTATTTAGTTATATGTGGCATGAATTTAGAAGTTTCCATAATTAAATAATTAATATTTAATTATGTGTGAAGTGAAGATTTAGAACTAATGATGAATTTATAAGAATACCTTTTATTTGAAGGTGAAAATTAAAACTTAAAGCAATATGATAATTAATTTAAATACATTATAAAATTTAATTAATTAATTAAGGAAAATAAAAAAAATGATAATAATTAAATAAACTTATTTATTTAATTAAAATAGAGGAATTAGAAAGTGAACAATATAAATAAATAATTAAATTTATTAATATGTAGATGCATCACATTTGACGATTAATTAAATAATTTGTATTTAATTAATTACTAGGCTTGATTTAATGTCACCATTTTTAGATGTATACATTTTTCCCCTCTTTGAAGTGATGTGCTTTACGCATTGCTTCAAAGAATTAAAAAGTTTTCCCCAAATGTGAATTTTGGAAAATTGATGCCTGCATGCCGCCTCGAGCGATGAATCAGATAAAATTTTGAATTTTTTGGAATATTTTGATGATTTTTGAAAATTTACATTGATTTGTTGTTTGATTCATCGACCAATAAAGATGATTTGATGAAAACCACTATTGAAAGATTGATATGAAATGATGATGATGATGATTGACCTCATGATAGGTGAGGATCAATGATAGGCTGATAGATGATAGATTGATTAGATAAAAGGTGAGATGAGGAAGATGATGCAAAATTATGGACAAGAGAGGATGATAAGCGATAGGAAATTGGGAAGATAAAATGAGAAGAAAGAAAGCACAAATGGATTCAAAAATAAGTATGATGTTGCCCCAGTCAAACTACAAGCCGAGTTGGATTGATGATGATAATGAGAGTGTTGTTGATAAGGGAAGGATACATACCAAAACAACATACGGATAGGGAAGGATACATCTAGATGATGATAATGATGAGAGTGTTGTTGATAACAGAAGGATACATCCTGAAACAACACAAGGATAGTGAAGGATACATCCTGATGATGATGATGATCAAGGCTTGTAGTAAGGATAGGAACAAGACCAAAGATATGATTAGATGATTTGTGCTAGATTGAATGGATTGATTTGATGAAATTGGAAGACATGATTGGATGGATTGGTTAGAAGAAATTGGAAGAAGTGATTGGATGGATAGATTTAGATGAGACTAGGTGATGCTTTATGATGATATGAGATGGATTTTATTATGCAAATGAGATGCGATGGATATGATAATACTCATGCACAAACTAATATGGATGAAATCTATCTAATATGCAAACTAAAATTCAAGGTTTCCATATGATTTATTATGCTTGGTATCATCATTGAACTTATTAAAATGTTGGAAATTAGTACAAACATCGATGGTATAATTTGACCATGATGACCTGAGTACAAATTCCATACAACTTTGATTGAGATTTGATAGTGCAAGGTAACACAATCATCTAGGTATAATGAGACCGAGATGACCTGAGCATCACTTGCATAAATAGACAAGAATTAATATTTTCCTATGAAAATTTAGAATGTCATCAATGATACTTTGTAGAGCATGTCCCATGACAATTTGCACAGTAATATTGATTAACTCAAAAACATAAGACAAAGAAAAATATCATTCTCCTTCCTAGCACCTCTAGTTTTAGACATCATCGAGGTACTCTTGAGAAATGATAATAGCAATCGAGATAAAACAATTAAACATACATGTTAAAGTGATCAAACCATAGATTAGAAGAGATCATCCAATGAGAGTTGATTTGTTTTGTTTTTGATGTTGATTTGGATGGTCGGTTGTTTCTGATTGATGTTCAGTTTGATGTTTAGGATGATTTTTTTTTCGCTAGGTTTCCTTGTTGTTTTAAGCTCAACTATTATTTTCCCCTAATGAGATCAGGAGTTTTCCCCTAGTGAGAAACAAACCAAAATTTATTACGGATATGTACAATGATAACTAAGCCAAGGTGGGACATGATCGCAACAATTGGATATGGACATGAAGCTTGTTGTATGATATGCATAAATGTGTAATGATAGAAAAATGTAGACAATGAACACACGTTCAAATAGATGGAGAAGCTAGCTTGTTAACAAATAGCACCTGATTCCCAAGTTTTTAGCACTTGTTTTTGTTGCACTTTTTGAAATTTTATGATTTTTTTGTTGTTACCAAGATGCCTATTTGCCAGGTTTTCATCAAGGCAATGATTTTTTGGATTTTTCAATTTTTTTGTACTTTTTTATTTGATTTTTTAATATATCAAAAGGCTGTCTATTTGCCAGGTTTTCACCTTGATGATGATTTTTTCCAGACTTATTTTGCTGTTTTTGGAAATTTTCATAACTTTTTCTGTTGTTTTTGGATTTTTTCAGGACTTTTATGCTGTTTTTGGATTTTTTTAGGACTTTTTATGTTTTTTTGGCTTTTTTTAGGAAATTTTATCTTGTGCTCTCTGAAGCCAGATGTAGAATTGATAAATGCCAGATCCATAAGATGCCTTGATGATGCCCTATTCCTATGTTGATGACCATGCTAGATGAAAAGACCCAATCAAAATGAGGAGTACGAGTGGTAAGATGATAAATGTGACAAATGAAAGAGGCTATGATAGGATCCCTAGTGTCAACAATACATGGGCCATCAGGCTTCAGCTGAAAAGGATCTTGGGCAACCCATGGGTCAAACTATGTGAAGGGGTCAGCATCAAAGACAACTTGAAAAACATGACCAATGGTTGTGTAACGATATGACGAGTAAGTGAAAATGGATGTATGTAATGGTATAGGTGACATGGATGAAGATCATAGATCAACAAGTTATTTTTTTCTTTTTCTTCTTTGATAGATGCCCCTAGAGATTTTTAAGGGAGAGACATGTTTGGAGATCAACTTTTACTTGCTTTTATTTTGGTTAGGGGACTCTGCTCGATCTTCATTTTCTTTTGATAAGTCTAATAGATTTTTATGTTGTCTCAGGGACTTTTCTTGATCTTCCTTTCTTTTCAAGCTTTCTTTTGACTCTGGATCTCCATTGGGAAAAGGCATTTTTACCTTTGATTATTGAGTTACTTCCTTTAAATTCTCTTTGAGAGATATTTTTTGATCCATGTCTACAAGGTGGATGGATGTGGGTGAGATGGATAAGGGGGGAGTGGTGATGCCATCAATGAAATCTCTGTGACTATCCTTTTCATTATTTTTAACATCAAAGTAGGCTTACACATACGTAATGACTTAGAAAGATGGCTTCATAGAGGGAACACTAGGAGATTCATACTCTAGCGTAGGGTAGGTGGGATGGAAGGATAATGATAGGATATCTTCTGTAGGGACTTGATCAAAAAGTGGATTATCATAGGTATCCTGGTCAAATAGGGGGTTATTAGTGATATAAAATTTTTGAGTGGAAGCAGGTGCGGAAGAAGCAGGTGTATTATCCAGATCACAAGAGTTTTCAATCTAGGCATTGTCATCATTCTGCATCACTTCTATAGCTGCCTTGTCGTCATTATTGGATATTTGACCTTTCTCGATGACTGTAGCAGTTTTTTTATCAACGGCTTATCCAAATGGTATTCTCCACATTCCGGATCATGGATTTGGACCATGGGGTTTGATAGTGCAGTGATTGAAGTGGGTGCCTTTATGGATTTGGGATCAACACATGATTGGGAAAGTGGTGTTTCACAATTGCTAGGAATGAGGATTTCAGCTTTAGGACTTAGATTATGTCCATGCATGAAAGGATTAGGATCCCCTTGTATGGTGATTTCAACTCCATCATGTGGGAATTTTAAGCATTGATGGTATGTAGAGGATACTGCTTGCATTTCATGTATCGAAGGTCTTTCAAGGAGGATGTTATAGGCCAAGGGGAGATCAAGGACTTGAAAAACCACATCCTTCATCATAGGGCCAACTCTGATTGGTAGTGTAACTGATCCTTGGGATGAAATTTCTTTTGCATCATATGCCTTCATGGTGATCTATTGATTGGAGTCTATTATATTTTCTTAATACCCCAATGCAGTAACAAGTTTTAGGGTGCAAATAGTTAAACTAACTCCTCCATCTGTTAGGACATGTTTGACAAGGCATTTTTGGATTAGAGCCTCAATATGGAGTGGAGCATTATGCAGATGAGTAAGTGAAGTGTCATTGTTTTCCAAAAATGATAGACAATGGGATGTATGTACATGTCCCTCCATATCTTGAGATTTACAAATTCCAACTCAAATGGTACTGGAAGGTTGTTTAATTTAATATTGGTCTAAATGACACTACTTTGATTATGAAATATAGAAATGTTAATAATGGAATTATCTTGGACATTATTCATGCTTTTCCCTTGAGTGTTTAGTGAAGAGGATTCCCCTTTTTTGAAGTCGATGTTTGTTGTAGGTTCCTCAATGCCTATCACTTTGCTATCAATCAGATCTTGGACCAAGTGCTTCAACTACATGAAATTATTTGTTTTATGACCTTTGCATCTATGGTAATTGCAATAATATGAGTCATTCCATGATGGTGGTTTGACTTGCAGCTAATAATCTCTCCATGGTGGCAATGTGATGGCATTTTCATGCAAAAGCTCTTTGAGAACTGATTCAAGAGATTGGCTCAGAGGAGTAAAACTCCGTCGATTTGAGAAAAATTATGATTTGTGAGGATTTGAATTTTGATTTCTCTCGAGATTATTATTTAAATTACCATGATTATTGGCCATATTTCCTTGATTGGCATTATTTTCCTAATTGGAATTGTTATTGCCTTGGTTAGTTGAGTTTCGAGGATTTGTTTCATTGTGTTGTATACCTGATAGATTGAGAATGGTTGGATTTTCTTTCACTTTGTTAGCATCTACCACCCTATCATTTACAACATTCTTATTTTGAGTCCAAAATATTGATTTATCATTGTTATTGTTGTTATGATTATACGAATTTGGACTATCTTTTTCAATATTTATTACTCCCCTCTGGACTAAGGATCCTTCAATAGTGATTACATTTTCAATCAATCTCTCAAATGATTGAGGGAAATGAAGGTTGAGGCTCTAACTAATTTCTTGATTAAGGTTGTTAATAAAGATTTCCATCTTTTCCTTTTCAAGAACTAGATGAGAATATCTTGCAAATAGTCTTCTCCATCTTTGCAAGAAGGTGATGAAGGGTTCGCCAGTCTTTTTCTTTTCTTTGCACAAATCAAGCATGGTTATTTGATGTTGTATGTTGTACGAGTATTGGATTATCAATTTATTGATTAAATCATCAAACATGTTGATGGGGGGAGTGGTTTTGGAAAGCGACTCCATGGAAACAATCACATCATGTATGTATCTTCATGAGAAAATTCTAGGCTCATACTTCAAAATTCTCTCACATGATCAATAGAATCCGTTTTCCCATAGTATTTGTCAAACTTCAAGATTTCACAATGCTTTGGAAAAGGAATCATGTTGAGATTCCTATAGAAGGGATATGGGAAGATATCTTCAAAAACATATTTCTTGGTTGTACCCCTTTGTATTTCTTTAATTTTTCCTTGTAGTGCTCTTATTTTTTGAGTAAGAGCACTAAGATCATTAAGGGGGCTTTCAAATTATTATGGATCCTCTCTAATCTTTTCCATATCAAAATCAGAGGGTAGTTTAGCTCCTTGGTTAGCTAACAAAATAAAATATCTTTCTTTATTCCTCTCTAAAATTTTGTCCAAGAGAGTATGGAATTGCGGATCCTATTCATCTTCTTGAAGGAACTCCTCAGTTATTTCATTGTCATTTGAATTATTCCCAGTATGAAACCTATGAAAAGGATTTTCTCTATCATCCATGTTGGAAAATGGATTTTCCCTTCGTCTTCTTGATGCTTTTGGGATCTTGTTACAACAAGCATATGCTTGTACCAAATTTTAACTAAATTTGATCATGAATGGGAGAGTGCAATTTTGTTGAATGCCTTATTAAGAATAGAATGACAGATTCTATTGATATGACTAAGGAAATTTCTAATTTTTAGTTTTTGATTCCCTGAATTTTCAAGGATGATGATCCTATTATGGGAATTAAACTAGAAATCAGAAATGAATTGTATAATGCACTTTGTGATGTTTTGATCTCAACTTGAGAAAATGAGGAATTTTGCAAAATCCTAATGTTTCCAAGTTCTCTATTGGAACACTTGATTAGAATGGCTGGAATATTGAATTGCAGGTTGCGGGATGAAAGAGGGATCGATAGGATGACTGTGATTATTCCTTTGTGAAAGATCTCTTCATTGAAATAAAGCTTGCAAATACAAGGGCTCTAATGAAAAATCATCAGTAAATCCCCTAGCAAAGTCATGATATCATTGAATGAAAGTTCGATGCTCAAAAAAATTTTTTTAACTTTGGTACAAAAAGAATCTCTTTTTCAAAAGCTTCTTGTAACTAAGGGGTCTTTTTGGTTTCTTGATCCTTTTCTCAAGGGATTTCCTAGCAAAAGTTGCAGATTTACAGACCTTGAGCATAGAAAAGAATAGAATTGGTGGCAGATTGTGTCAGAAAAATTGTTTTGAGTTAGAAAATTGATGCGCTACTCTATTCAATGGATGCACTAAAGGTTTTAGTGAATGCGCTAAAAGATCAGATCAATGCACTAGACTATTACATGGATGCGCTAAAATAAAGCATATATGAGCTATAATAGAGCATGCATGCACTAAAATAGAGCATAAATGTGCTAGAACATAACAAAAATGTGCTAGAATAGAACAGGAATGTGCTAGAATAGAGGAGGCATCTGCTAAAAGATCTAGTCAATGCACTAAAACATACATGTTTTGACAGTTTTCTAAATTGGATGATCTTTATCTGAATTAATATTTGAAAAACATGACATGCAGTAGTAAATAGTTGTTTTTAAAGTCCTAAACTAAACAATAAGTGTATCTTCTTGAAATTTCCATTGGTATTTGAACAAAAACAAGCATTTCAAGCAGACTCACTCTTAATTTTCAAAAAGGTCATCATAATCATCACATCCCACATCTTAGAATTGCGTCAAATCACACAGTCGTGTCACCCCCTAAAGGGTGCCCATGTTTTTATCTTTTCTAGGTGTGTACTCAAAGTTAGATTCTCGATCCCTTGAGCAAACGATCTTTGAAAATTATATGGTGAGTGTCTTGGGGGAAGATTCTTCCTCCCCTTGCATGTGAGTATTATAATGTTTGGCTACTGACTTGGTTGGCTTCTACACTAAATTTCATAGTAAGGGTTTTTTTTTAGTGCGGAAAATGATATACTCCCTTAGGAGACCTCCCAACCTTTAGAAAAAAGGCTTTGGGGATGGCTATCTTGCACACTACTATCGAGTGGATTTTCATCAACAACTTGCTTTTGATTATAGTGGGTTGGAATCCTTGGCTTTAGGGGCTCCCACTCAAGTCAACTGAAATGAACTAACATGCAACTAAAGATAACTAAAACATAACATAACTGAACTGAACTAAATTGAACTAAACTAAACTAAACTAAACCTTGTACACATCAATCCCTATTTTATAGGTACTCAACATGCATAAATCAGAATCCCTATTTTGTAGGAACCTAGGATGCATTTATGAAGTGTACTCAATTCACCAACTATTTAATTGAACCAAGGTGGATTCCACCTCCCATGTGGGTGCCTATGTGCTCCTATTTTGTGGGAGCTCACTCCAAGGAATCCCCAAATACTCCTAACACTTATAAATAACTACAAATGTCAAATTTAATGTTTATTTCATTCCAAATTAATCTCTTCCTAATCATAGTGTTGTGCAACACATTCCAAGGACTTAGGAGATACATGAAATATGTTTAGAATGCAATTAAATTACATCCTATCCCCAATAGGAAAAGGATGTGGGATTTGATAAGGAAGAAATGATTTAAAACATAGTGAGTTAGATGCCAAAAAGTAGCATGCTAATAGTTCCCTAATTATTGATGTCAAAATATAGTTGTATTATTGATTGATTGCAAATATGACTCCATTATTCTCTTAGATAGGGAATTATTTTTTCCGTTAGTTTATCTTATGGTTGGCTGAACTGGTGATGAACCTGGCTAGAGACTTAGAATGGGAATGAATTCATAATATACTTTAAATCACACCATATCAACCTTTAGTATTAGCACATTCCTTGCAATAATTAGCAATTTTGTGAGAAGCCTATCAAGCCTTTGATGATATTTTTTTAGTTGCACTTCCTTAAGGAATACATATGTAATTAGAAATTCTCTTGATTAGGTATGGATATTATGAGCATGAGTAGGATTACCCTCTTGGGTCTCATAGAGCCCGAAGAGAAGAAGTGGGGTTCTAATTACTTCGCTTAAGTGTTGGCCAATCCTTGAACTTGCTAATAATTGAGTTCTGGTAGATTTATAGGTAAGGGGATGAGATTAAGTTTGGTTCTAAAAAAATAACTAATAGAAATGGCAACTCCATTGGGGAGTATTCAGAAATTTGGTTGTAGATGGTCTTATCAAAAGTGTCATTCAAATTTTTAACCAGTGAATGAAAATAATAATGTCTCATTTTCCCATTTGAGTCACCAACATAAATGGTGACTCCACTAGGGAAAATTTTAGAATTTCTAATAGAGGATCATCTAGCCCTATGAGTCATTACAGTTTGTAACCAAAGATTGACAAGAGTGGATTCTCATTTTCCCATCCAAGTCACCAAAATAAATGGTGACTCTACTGGGGAAGACTTGTGAGGTATCTACAATAGATAATTTTTCCTTCATAAGGGCATAGAGGTTCTTAATATGAAAGTTCTCACTAAAAGTGGGTGGCGACTCCGAAGAACTTTGTACCAGTGAAAATTGTTTGAAGAAGAATTTTAAATTAAAATCAATTGGTGAAAGAAACTTCATATAGTTGAAGTCTAGTCATCTACAAAGGAGGTGGTGACTCTCTAGAAAGAACTTGATATAGCTCAGAATGTCTGCAAATATATCCAATTATTTTCCCCTATTTCAATTGGAAAGAAGAAATAATTCTATATAAGAGTCATTTTAGAGATATGGAAGGAATATTTTATTTCTATTTAAGTGAGTTAAAGCACTAAGGAAGGGAATTGTGATAGTCATTTTGCATACATCTAAGTTGAAATTTGTAATATCTAAATGGAATGGAAGAAGTATGCTTGTTTCTGTAATTTTCCTTTTTAAAGGTATTAATACATAAGGTACATTTGAGTTGGGTATCTTTATAATCAAGAAGAGTTAGTTCTCATTTTCCATAAAGTTAGTATTTGAATAATGAATAAAGATACAAGAGAAATATACCATATCCCTTTATTTTTTGGTAAAACATCAAGTACAAGCATGTTGGACATGCAATTCCCAAGATACCCTCAAAGGAAGTTCTTTATTGAGAGATATAAGTCTTTAAGTTTCAGAGGTATTAAGGGTTTTCCTAACAAGATTCTTTATGATGTTAGGAAACATTTACCAAAATTTATAGGGAAAAATTTTGAGTCAACTTCCAAACACTTAAATGCATTCATAGATCTAATGGGTGATTTTAAAATAAATCATGAGGATGTTGTCATGAAGTTGTTCACTCAATCATTAAAAGAGGATTCCCAAGACTAGTACTCATATTTACCCAACTATTCTATAGCTTCATGGGATAATTTTATGATAAAATTTATAGAAAAATTTGGTGAAAGGATTAGTCTAAATGAAATAAGAAGAATACTTAGGGAAATCCAACAAGATGAAGAAGAGTAAGTTCATTCTTTAAATCTCAGATTCATGAAAGAAGTAAATGATATTCATGAGTATTTAAGACCTGGTGATGTAGAATATTTAATTACATATCTAGGTAGTTTTGATAATAAGATGAGTTATTTGATAAGGGATAAGGAACCTACAACATTGCAAAAATCATATTATATTACTATGGACATTGAAAATACTCTTAAATACTCAATGATGAAAGGGTATATGGTTGCAAGTGTTTGTTCTCCAAATACACATCAAAAGGATGATCAATGTGATGGAATTTGTGATGTCTCATTTTGTTCATTCTCACAACATATTGATCTTGAGAAACATGAGGATAGTTTTCAACACTGTTCAGATAATAATGATCAAGAGTTGTTAATTTTAAGATTGTCTAGCATGAATAGGTATAGAGAGGAACCACCATATGAGTTACTAGCAAGGTTTTTGGATTCCTTGTTAGAAATACCTAAAAGGTTATGACCCGAGGATTTAGTTTGCATTGATTTATTCTGTGACATCTATGAGCTAGGGCTCAATACCCTGCCTAAGGAATTGAAGCCTTGAGATTTTGATCAAATAATTGGTTGGATCAAAATTATTGAGGAAGCAAAGCATGACTATGAACAAACAATGAGGTTTCAAAATGACAATAATGCTAACCTTCATAACAAAGATCAAGAGTTTACTCAAAAAATGGATAAGGATGTGTCTAAAAGGGAATGTATGCATAACAGTACGAATGGTGATGTTGTTATACTTGCAAATATTGTTGATGTATTTTAAAAGTTGATAACCAGGGTAATGAAAGTGAAAAATTTAATTACTCTCATAAGGAAGACAAACCTTTGTGTAAGGAAAAATTGAAAGCACTTTTATTTCTCAGGGATTCTAACTGTGCCAGTACTCATGAAATTTTGACCTCACTAGTAGGTAATCATAATGCATGTGATGGACTCTTGCAAAGTACTATAACTACTTCAAAATTAGAACATCTTGGTGATCTAATTGGTGTTAAATTTGAAGACAAGAATGTCTATATTCAGACTCTGGAGCCTAATTTTAATGATGGGATTGATAGAGGCAGTCACCAGGGTTGGGTTTCTAAATTTTTACATGAAGCATTAGTAGGATATGTAGATCTTGTGATAGAGATAGACATGGTTGTTCTTCACCAAAGTTCTATTATGGAAGGAAATGAAAAAGTCTACTTAGAATAAAAAGAGCTATGTTCAAATTATCACCATGAATCAGTAGACCTATCATTTGAAAATACAGTTGAAAGTACCACTTCTGATCATATCAATTCTGAGTTAGTTGATCCATATTTTGAATTTTTTTGTTTCCAATGTTAAGATGATGGCTAGAAGGAAGAATCAAATTATGGTATTGATCCTAAAACAAAAATTATTTCTAATTTCTGGAATGATATGAATGATTCCTTTTATAAGAAGGATTTTTCTTTGAGGAAAATTGAATATGCCCTAGATTATGAGAAATTAAATTTTCAAGAAAATGAAGAAATTGGCAACATAATTGATTTATATTGTTTTGAGGAATATGAACACAAGCTTGAAATGGAACCTATATATCAATGTTTCTAGTTTATTACACAAAATGGGTGTGATGTTTGTCCTAGTGAATCTGACATCAGTCAAATGGAGTATGAATTTTTCATTTTCCCAAACCAATTAAATGAGAATTTGGTGAAGTATAATGATAATTCGAGTCAGGTGGAGTGCTACACTAATCATATATTCTAGTTAATACTTGATTACAACATAGGGAGGGACATGAATGAGAGAGATAATTTCAAGATCAGAAACATGTCTATAGTGGTTGAATGCAGTAATTGCAACATGATCAACTAGTGGATTCTTCATGATAATGCTTCTAGCTTGGGCATGATGAAAATGGTGGAAGATAGGATTTTTGACAGAGGTAGGCACCAATTTTAGGATTGGTTTTCCCATGTAATTTATGTAAATATTACACATATGGTTTTTGATTTGGTTTTGGTTCTCATGCTTTTTCCTTGGTTTTTTTATCTGTTCTTGGTCTACTTCACTTGAGATTCTAGATCCTTGCTTTGATATGGAGAAACAGACATCCCCAATTGGAGCCATTGATGGAAATTTCAATTTTTTTATGTTCCATCTCAAAATCTTGTCACATATTAAATATTGGGTTGGTGTATGAGGGCATAGGTTTTGGATTGTCATCACTATTAATAGGTTATTGTATTAACTTGCAATCCATCCTTAAGAAACCCTTGGATATGAACACTTGCAAAATTTTATTTTGTTGTTGACTTCCTGTTGCCCATTGTCAATCACATTAAAACATCTTATGTCATTCACCGTCATAGGGTAACTGGTCCCCCATGCTTGGGTCTGAGTTTCTTTTATTTTATAAGGTTATGCAAAGGGCCTTTTAAGCCTTTACATCCTTTGCATTTCATGACTTAGAAGCTTTGAGCCCTTCTGTCATGCCATCCTAGAGGATACCCTTCATTAGAACAACTTATGAGAACGTGCTTGAAAGTTTTCACTTAAGTTTCATCGGCCATCTCTCTTTATCGTGTATCATGAATTTCTTCTGGAGTATATGTTTTGAACTAGCAATATGAAATGAGAAGTTTTCCTTTTATCGCTCATCATAGATAGCTTTTGTAGCTCCTAATTTCAATGAGCGATGAATGATGCTCTTTTGTTTCTCCTTGTATCGTTGATCGCTAAAAGGATTTTGAGCTTTAAATTTGTAATAGCGATGAGCGGTGGCCTCCAGTCTTATGTTCTTCTCTACATCACTCATCACGAATGGTTTTGAAAAGGTAAATTGAAAATAGTGATGAGTGATATGATAGATCTCTCGAGCTTTGCATATCATGGATAGGTTTTAAATAATAAGGTCTACATTAGCGATATGCAATATGTGTACTCAATGTCATCACAATGATCTCTCATCAATAATTGATTGCAAAATGTATGAGGAGGATTAGCAATGAGTGATTTCTTGGTGCTTTTATATTTTCTTGCATCACTAATCATATGTTTATTCCAAGGCTTAAGTTCCAAAAGAGCAATGAGCGATGGAATTCTCTGTTCAAGTTTATTTTGCTAATTTGAATAAATATTGTGTGATGTCTTTTGTATCATTGATTCTCATGTAGGTGTATGTGTCTTAACCTAGCTTCTTCACTATATCTCCCACCTCTAATAGGATCCAAAGTGTGAAGTTACATTAGTAATGTGTAATGGGAAGATGATTTTGATTGAGGATGGGCCATTGATCCAAGGGCTAAGGTTTCATCGCATGGATTCTTACATCAGTAATGGAACTAGTGAAGGAGGACATGCATCAGTGATAGGTAATGGATACTTCTAGAAAAGGGCAATGTGAAATAATCTTGAGGACATTGCATAAAGAAAAAAAGGAAAGTAGCTAGATGAATGGAGAGTCATTGATATGATCTTAAACCAGGATGATCCAATAGACTGAACTTCATCATGATAATACTCTCATCGCTAATTGCACCCTAGAATTTGGGGCAAGTCTATGATGAGTGATTAAGTGTATAAGAAATTGTTCTCTTCAAAGCATTAGTTTTATCTACTTCACCGATATTAATGAGGAGCATAGATTGAGTTGGCCATCCATGGTAATTTTCAAATTACGTATGATTAATCAAGGTTAAGTGGAGAACATGACAGTATTTGAGGTGGCATCGCTAATTTTCATGAAATTTTTGCTAAAGGCCAAAAAATGATGATCATGATCACCATGGATAATCCTTTAAGATTGATGACCCAGATTAAAAGCTGAGCTGCTAAGTTATCAACATGCTCACGCAAGGAGTTCTTTAATCATTAATTTTGTATGCTCCAAATTTTCTATTTAATGCAAATTGCTTGTTGTTCATTTTCACGATCTTTCAAGTTTGCAGTGAATGTGAGGTGTGGGTTAGTGAAGAAGTGTGAGAGTGCTAATTCACCCTAAGTTGAAAGATTTGATTTAGAAGCTTTTGGGTTATCAATTTCTACTCATTTTAGAACAGCTAGTTTTCATCTTTTGTTCTAAGAGATGGGAAAGACTAGTATGCCAATTCAGTGTGTTAGGAGGTCTAGTTGTCTTAATGTGTTTGCGTGCTATGAGGATATGTATTTAACTAAGCAAGAAAACCAAGTAGTCTCTGAGTTTTCAAAGGGTAAGAGGAGGGCTAGAGGTCACAAGAAGAAAAAAATTGTCTAGAGTACTTACAATCTAAGAAAAATGACCCTTCTCGAATAATTGGTCAAGTTAAAGGGCAAGGAATAGGCTAAGCCTATGAAGAAGGTTAGAAGAAAGGACAAGAGTTATAGTTCCTATCTAGGGAAGCATAATTCTTCCATTGTGCTCTCTAATAGTCCTTCAGATACTGAAGGTGACACTGACTCAAGGTATGGCTAGTATCTTCTCTCTCTAGTGCCATATGAGAGCTTTGGTGATGATGTATTGATGGTTCATCCAATTTTATCATGAACGAGTGGTCAAGCATGCTCAGATGCTAATGACTAGGAATAGAGTCTGCTCCTTTTTCTTTTTGATGAAACTATGGTCTTTGCATAGGAGGCATTCTTATCAATATATTTGTGGTTTTGTTCTTTTACTCTTCCATGCTGATGTGCAAGGCCTTCGACTAATATGATGCAAAATATTTTTGTTCAATGTGGGTGTGGCAACAATGACTAGCAGTACCCTATGCATGTGCTATGTCTTTTTTCTTCCCCTATTCTCAAATGATTACATAAAACCACCCAGGGATTTTTTTGAGAACCAGATGAAATTAGGTTTTGAAATGAAATGAAATGAAATTGTAACTTTGTTGAATTCTTGTTTATCCCTTGTTTATAAAGGGGATTTCATGGCTAAAAATAGAGTTTTCAGTGAAATTTTTGAGTCTAAAAGGTCTAGGTGAAAGGTATGCTCGTAGAGAAAAAGAATGCAAATAGATAGATTAGTGAATATATCAGAGGCTAGTTGAGGGCATATGTCATACTATATGATGATCTTAAAATAGCTTTACAAAGCAATATCAGTAATGAAAGAAAATATTAGTTCTAAAATATGTCCTCTGTTGTGTGTTTTTCCCATGAATCATGAATGAAATTATTAATTGTATCTTCATTTGTCTTATCTCATTTGTGCTGAATGAATGGGTTTATTTTTGCTTCAATTCAAAGAGTTGATTAAATACTAAAATAAGGTCATTAGTCTATGGGAAAAGGATGTGTGTTTTGATAAGGAAGCAATGTTTGAAAACACGGTTAGTTGGATGCCACAAAGTAGCATGCTAATAGTCCCTTGATTATTGGTGTTTAAATATAGTTGTATTACTAACTGATTGAAAATATGACTTCATTATTCCCTCAGTTAGGGCACTAGTTTTTCCATTAGTTTACCTTGTGGCTGGTTGAGCTAGTGATGAACCTAGCTATAGACTTAGAATGGGAATGAATTCATAATATAATTTAAATCAAACTATATCAAACTTTAGTATTATCGTATTCCTTGCAATAATTAGGAATTTTTTAAGAAGCCTGCCAAGCGTTTGATGATATTATTTTATTTGCACTTCCTTAAGGAATACATTTGTGATTAGAAATGCCCTTCGTCAAGTAGGGATATTATGAGCATGATTAGGATTATGCTCTTGGGTCTCACAAAGCCTGAAGAGAAGAAGGGGGGTTAAAAGTACTTCACTTAAGTGTTGGCCAATCCTCGAACTTGCTAATAATTGAGTTCTAGCAGATTCATAGGTAAGGGGGTGAGGTTAATTTTGGTTCTAAAAGAATAACCAACAGTTTCATCTAGGATAAAAAACAACTCTTCCATTTGTCATAAAATTTGTTAAACCCATCTCACAAACAACTTTTGGAACCTTGGAAGTATCATATATGCTAGACTTTTGGTGAATCCTTACATAAAAAACAAAATCATCTTGTTTGGATACATGTGTGGGAATGAATCCTTTCTCACACATTTACTTAAATTAGCACCCGTTTTGGAAAAGTTTACCTCAAGATCACATCCAACATCTTGGGATATACAAGTTCATTATCCAAATCAAATCAATCAAAATAAAAAAATCCTAAGGTCTAGTATTGATCCAAATTTCTCAAAAGTTCAAAAATCCACACCATTCACCCTTCATTTATCATCATCATCATCATCATTTGATCCTTAAACGTCCTAGAATTTATTTTTGTGCCAAATTTTTAGAAAAACCAAAGGATTTAGAGATTCATTTCCCATATTCCCAAATGGTGATCCCAATTTTATGGTCCAAACAAGGTCACAACACAAGAAGATCTTGGAACAAAATGAAGAAACATCAACCTCAAGTGATTTAAGTCAAACATAATTCAACCCTAGGATATCCATCAACCTTCCACTTAATCCCCCTAAAATACCTCAAGATCCTCAAGAGGGAGGTTTCCAAGTAGAGGACATCACAAATAACTTCAAGGAGATGTCTCAAGATGAAATACTTGAACTAGTTCAAAATATTGAAACTCACAAACTTGTCAACACATTCATGCAGTCAAATCCTACTCAATACATGTTGGCATTGTCAAAAGAAGAGGCTAAACTCCCTTTCGATTTTGATGTGAGAACTATTGTTGAAAAAACCTTGGGGAAACATGACTCAAATATTATTTACACCTTAATTGATAGGTATCATCCAACCAATCAACCAACCTTCATCATCTCATGCCCCAAGTCAACCAATGATAACAAAGGGAACTTCACTACTTCAAGCCCTTCAAGGGCATCCACTTGTCAACAACCAAAATTTAGAGGCCAACACGATCTTGGGTATACCTAGCACTATCCCACAAGACCCTAAACATCCATAGAAGCAACTCATTTCCCATGATACAAACAACCCCTCCACCTTTTTTGTAACACTGACATACCCTCTCGATACACAAGGCTCTCTTCCCACCGTATCAAAAGTACAAGTGGATTTATTTGGACAAATAGGTACTTTCAATGCTTCATCCTCACTTCCACAAGGGAATACACCACAAATATTCCCACCATTCCCCATATTAACATCATCATCCACATAAGGTATATGGAAAATCCCTTCATCCAACACATTAATCCAAAATCAATCGAACCAAATCAACCCCCTAAACACAAATCAAATCACTGTGCCTATCATACCAAATCCTCCAAATATGTTACTGATATCACAACAACAAGTGGAACCAATCCAAATCTCTCAACCAATCATCACATCATCTATCACACCCCAAACATACCAAAATATAGTCTCCCAAGGACTAAGCATATCAAGCATACCATCCACCACACAACCCCTTGTCATCAACCAATAAAAACCTCAAGAAATGCCCCAAAAACACCTCAATGACTGCTTGGCATAGCATCGTACACCATCCCACAAAATCCACCACCTCCACCTCCAAATAGAAATATGAAAAATCAATACACCATCACATTACAAGTAGCTCAACAAGCCTACAAAAAGGCCTTGCATAAATTCCAAGCAAAACAATCTCAAGCCCAAGCGCAAGCTCAAGCACAAGCGTAGGCACAAGATTTTCTCCAACATAAACAAGTTGCACAACAAGCTCAAGCACAATAAGCCATGTAAGCTCAAGAACATACACACACATAGGCTTTGCTATAGAAACAACAACAACAAGCACAAGTGAAAGCATTACAACAATATGCCTATTAGTAGGCCTTACAACAACACCAAGTGTGGAAACATGTAGCCCAACAATAGGCCCAACAACATGCATGATTGGCCCAACAAAAAAAACAACAAAAAACCCAACAACAAGCATTATTGGAACAACAACAACAATAGGCATACCAAGAAGTGATGCTTGCATGATGAAGCTTCCAACAGCCTTTCACAAACACATAGAAAAATTCTTTAAATATTAACATGCAGGCCACCCCATCTATCACCCAACCATCCATACCATCCCAAAACACATACATTCCGCCACCTAATCCATAGAATATTTTTCCACACAAGTCAAGTTACTCTCGCAATAAATACAAGACATACAATTAGGAAAGACAAGGAAATTTGTGCCCCTATCTATTTGATAGAAGCATTTTTATGGTTCCATTTCCACCAGGCTTTGAAATACCAAAATTTGATAAATATCGAGGAAATGGAAATCCTAAAGATCATATTAGGGAATTTAATGTACATTGTATGGAAGTAACATATGACGATTCTTCTCTAATGAAACTCTTTCCTCAAAGTTTGGATGATCCAGTAATGGAATGGTTCTTCTACTTAACCCATGGAATTAAAAAGTTCCAAGAAATTATGGACTTGTTCATATAAAATTATTCATTTAACTTGGGCATGGAAGTGAGCTTACAATAATCATCAAGCCTAAAAAAAGCCAAGCGAGAAAAATTTCTAGCTTTCTTACAATGATGGTGATCCAAAGCTAGCAAAAGAAAATGGTTTATGATAGAAGAACAACAAATCAAAACTATCATCTCCAACCTTGAAGGTAGCTTTTCCTTCCATCTAAAAATGCAATGCATCACAACATACGACCAACTAAGACCCAAATCCCTCAACATAGAAAGATCCCTTATAGCGCAAGGGGGCACACCTATGTACCAAGACAAACAACCATTGATGAGCTCTAATGAAAAACCTCGCACAAGGGCTGAAAATAAAAATGTAACCAACGATGGTGTTGTGGATGCCAAAGTTGTTATTAGTGCCATACACTACAAAAAACATACACACAACCACAAAACAACACACAAAACACCCTGCAAACCAACACATCACAAAAATAAACCAATAATCAAGAGGTGAACAATGTAAATTCTCAAGGGGGACCATCCCCAAAGAACAAATACCCACCAAAATGAAAATATACACCACTAGGGGAACCTATTGAGTCTATTATGCAACAGTTAGTACAAGAAAGCCTTATCACACTCCCTATTTACAAAAAAATTCAAGATCCTCAAGTTAAACCACCATGGTATAACGAGAAACACCTCTACAAATTGCATAAAATAAAGGGACATACAACATCTAGATGTGTGAGACTTAAAAATCTTATACAAGATCTCATCGACGATAATGTTATAACCATTAAAGAACTAGTCAAGAATCAAGATCTCAAAATATCATGAATCTTATGCCAAATTACAATAAAGGAAACAAAAATGGAAAAGGAAAGTACACCAATGTGAATAACATCTATGACCATGTAGTCGCATTTTTGGATGAATAGGAAACAACTTTCAATATCAAAGGACCTAGAGCCGAGTGTGGAGTCACCACACTTAGCGGTATAATTTTTATCCTAGGACCTTCACAACCCCCCAAGGCACCAACTACAAATCCAAAATCAAATCCGAGTGGTTATAGTGTGTTGGAGCAACTAAAAAAGTTCCCCGCCCAAATCTCCATCATGGAGTTGCTAAACATATCATCTACACATAGGGACATCCTAGAGAAGGTGTTGGTTGCATCCTTCGTCCCCATAGACCTTAATGAAAACCAATTTCAAACTATGGTTGGACATATTACTACACCTCATCTCTTCACATTCTCCAAGCATGATCTCCCAACCCAACCATCTCATAATTGTGCACTCCATCTAGAAGTCTTAGTCCATAAGATTAAAGTCAAAAGGGTCTTGGTGGATGGGGGTTTATATTTGAATATTTGTACTCTAAAGCTAATAAAGAATCAAGGTTTTTCAGGAGATGTCATCGAAAAGGGAAAAGGTATCACCATCAGGGCCTATGATGATAAAGAATGAGTGTCCGAGGGCACCATTCAACTCCCCATCCAAGTGGGGCTAGCAATCATGGAAACTATTTTCTAGGTCCTTGACCTTGAACTCCCCTGCAATATTCTCCTAGGGTGCCCATGGATCCATGAGATGCAAGTTGTCACATCCACATTCCATCAATGTGTAAAATTCCCTTATCAGAATCAAGAAGTCATGATCCATGGCGACCCCAAACATTTTTATTATTACAAAAAATTGGAGGCCAAGTATTACAAGATCCACCAAGTTCCAAAAATTGATTTGGGGACCACATCCCCTTATGTCGACCCATCCACCTTAGCCTCAACCTCTAAGACAAATACACCTACCATTTAGAAAATCCTATATGTCAAGGTTGTAATCCAAGATAACGAGTGTGGGGTGTTAGTGTAGGTTTTTTTAATATTATTTTTCCTACACATTATTAAGCATACCTTAGGTTATAGGAGATGTGGTTCATGTGAGGACATGTGGCATAATCCATCGATTACATGTGTTGCTCCCACTCACACTTGGGTGGTTGAGTTTCACACCCTCTTTTGGCCTTATATGCCACCTCACAAAACCACTCATCTGTCTCTTTTTGAGTAGGTTATGCCACCTATTTGGCATTTTCCAAGTAGGCATAACTCCCACCTAATTTGGTTATTTGGGAGTTATTACCCCTCTTGGAATTATTTGCCCATATTCTACTATATATTCTGCACTCACCTCTCCCTCCTAACTAGTTCAGGTCTAGCTCCTATCTAGTCTAGATGAGTTCATATTAACTCAATCAATTCAAGGGAGAGTTGAGGCATATTGTATCATTTAGTGTGTGATATAACATCATTTTGTTATTGCACTATATTCCTGCATTCTATCTCTTGCTGCTCTTGTGTGGAAGGTTTATCTTGGTTTTGTAGGTGATCCTGGGTGCTCGAGTTCATCAATAACTCTTACATGGTATCAGAGCGTCAGATCTGCAAGCCCCTTCTCAAATTTGAGAGATTTGTGAGTAATTTAATCAGTATTGCAGGTTGCAGCATGCCTTTTCTTGTCTTAAGTAGTTGATTCTACCTTTTCATGTCATTTTTTTGGTTGTTGGGGTCGTTTTATGTTTCTAAAGGCGTTTTTTTACACTAGATCCACATTTTTTGTATACTTTGAAGAAAATCCGTCATCTGGGTTTTGTTCGTAGAAGAAAAAAACCATCTGGGTCGTTGCTATTTTCTGCATAAAAATTACATATTTTGCAGAAACTAAATCGGAACATTTCAGTAGACCCCCTCTTCAATTGCATTTTTGATTTTGCAGTCAGGCTTTGGAGGGCCATAATTCAGTCATACGAGCTCTTTTTTCAAAGAATTTTTTTTTGATTTGGGGTAGAATTTCGCAGGCTTTGCAGTGGTGTGATCCATTTTTTCTCAAGTAATCCGGATGTTTCAGAAAATCAGTTTTAACAGCAGATCTGAAGGACAGTTCTCATTTTTTGAAACTTCAAACGGCTATAACTTTCAGATATGACCTCGGATCGAGGTGATTATTTTTTTGAAAGTTGATATTTTTTTGAGTACTATACTTTGGTGCTATTTTGAAGTTCTAATTTGAGATTTAATTATACTTTTAGTATTTGAGTCCATTTTGGACACTTGAAAAACTCTGGAAAACAACTCCAGCATTGTAAACGCACTAATTTATAAAGTGCCAAATAATTTTTTGTTGGGGGGGATTCTTCTTTGAGTGAAAAAGGGGGGTGTCTATGTGTGTTCTTCTTGCATTTTTTCTCTCACATTGCTACAACAATCTAAAATGGATAAATCGGTTCCTCTACTCACACCATACAATTAATTTGAGTGGAAAAATGAAATGGAAATTCACTTAAGGAAGTTAAAATTGTATAGAATAACAATGGGTATTGATAAGGAACCTACAGAAGATGAAGATAAGCCTAAATGGTTCAATAAGTGTGATGAAGCTTTTGGCACCTTATGCATGGTTGTATCTCCTGATCTACGCTTTCATATTATGTCTGCAAAATCACCAAATGAAGTGTGGAATACTTTGAATACTCTCTTTGGTAAACAGGATGATTTGAGAGCACATTCATTGGAGAACGAGCTCATAGGATTGAGCCCATGCAATTTTGATACCATTCAGGATTTCTTTACTAAATTGAATGCCATAAGATTGCAGTTAGAGCAGTGTGGAGTTAAAAAGGATGACTCACAATTGATTTTGAGTATTCTTTCAAAACTTGGTCCTGATTATGCAGTGTTTGTTTCTACATTTCATGCAATGAAAAGAGCCTTAGGAAAAGGATTTACTATGCCTTCTCTAAGTGAGTTTGCAACTGATCTCACAAAGGAGCAAGATAAATTGATTCAAATGGGCATTATTAAATCTTCCAAATCTCAAGCCTTGACTGCAAAACAAGGCACTAATAAGCAAAACAAGAAACAACAGAACCAAGGTGATAGAAAGAAAGATTCAGATAAATATTCATCTACTTCTAAAGTAGACTCTAAATTCTCTTCAAAAGAGGATTCATCTAAGAAGGAGAAGCTCACTTGTGCATATTGCAAGAAATCTAGGCATGATGAACATCAATGTTACTTAAAACAAATTGATGAGTTGAAGAATCTTTTAGCAAAGAACAACATCAATTTTCCTTCTCGAATGGTTGATTCAGCTTCTTCTTCTAATTCCAAAAATTTAGAATTTGATAAGGAAAAGGGCCATACTACAGGTGCAGGTAAATCAAAAGGTAAAGCTCTTTGTGCTTCTACAGGTCTTGGATCAAGGAGATGGCTCCTAGATTCTGGAGCGTCTCATCATATGGCTTCTACACAGTCTATGTTCTCTTCTTTTGAGCCTTGTGCTATGCCACCTATTATGATGGGAAATAATACATACATGGATGTAATTGGGAAAGGATCTGTTGATATTGGAGATGGTACTTTCAATGATGTTTTGTGTGTACCTCATCTTTCAAACAATCTTCTTTCCATCTATCAAATCACTCATGGTGGAACAGGGAAGACTGTTGAATTCACACCTGATTTAGTTATCATCAGAGACTTGGAGAGCAGAGAGATAATTGCTACTGGGGTGGTTGATCATGCATCTCGATTGTATACCTTTTTAGACTTTGCACCTGATGATGGTTCTAATCCTTTGGTTGTTGATCACACTCCTAGTGTGAGCTTTGATTTTGAGGAGAACTTGGGTATTCTCACATGTGATCCAGTTCTTGAGCCTTGTATTCCTTCTCCTCCATTTACTATTGCATCTGAAGATACTTGCATTGCTACATTCATGGTTTCTTGTGATTCAGTGCAGCAAGATACACATTGTCTTCTAGACATAGCTACTTCAGATGACTACTTGACAGACATTGCAGGTTTGTTCATAGAGTCTCATATTTCAGACTTGGGAGACATTATTCATGACATCCATCTTCTCTTTGATGAAGTTGATTCTTCTTCAATTGTTATGGAGGAACCTCTGGATCCTTTTGTTCATTCTCCACATTATCATTCATCACATTTTGACATGAGTGAGGATACTTTTGAGCAACATTTGGAGGAGGCGCCTTTGTCTTCAAAGGAGATATCTTTGTCTTCAAATTTTGTTCTACATCCATCTCCACTAGGTTCTCGATTTTCATCTTCTACAGTGTGGCCTAGAACACTTGATTTGATGGTGACATCTTTCAACATCAACATGGAGACACTTGAACAGAGTTTAGAGACTTCATACATTTTCATCATTCTTCCTTCATATTCCTTTCAGGAATGGGAAGACATTCTTCATACACCTTTGGTTTTGTTTCTTCCTAAGGGGAGGAACATTGTTCGACGATCGTGGACCATGTTCTACATTCAGCTTCGAGCTTCAACCATTGGCATAGTTGACTACTTTGGGGAAGGCTACATGGTCTTTCCTATCCTTTCTATTTTGGAGGGGACTTCTTCCTTGCATGGGATTCTTCTTGTGTTGGGAAACTTGTTTTCTTTTGGGGAGGAGTTTTGTCCCACTGGGTTTTCTCCTTTACTCCATTTGTGAGAGAGTATTTTGTACATGGGTACCTAACATGGCCTAGTAGCCGGGACCCATATTTGCATCTTTGCATTCTTTCATCCTTTCACCCACCTAAGCTATGCTTAAGGGGGGGTGTTAGTGTAGGTTTTTTTAATATTATTTTTCCTACACATTATTAAGCATACCTTAGGTTATAGGAGATGTGGTTCATGTGAGGACACGTGGCATAATCCATCGATTACATGTGTTGCTCCCACTCACACTTGGGTGGTTGAGTTTCACACCCTCTTTTGGCCTTATATGCCACCTCACAAAACCACTCATCTGTCTCTTTTTGAGTAGGTTATGCCACCTATTTGGCATTTTCCAAGTAGGCATAACTCCCACCTAATTTGGTTATTTGGGAGTTATTACCCCTCTTGGAATTATTTGCCCATATTCTACTATATATTCTGCACTCACCTCTCCCTCCTAACTAGTTCAGGTCTAGCTCCTATCTAGTCTAGATGAGTTCATATTAACTCAATCAATTCAAGGGAGAGTTGAGGCATATTGTATCATTTAGTGTGTGATATAACATCATTTTGTTATTGCACTATATTCCTGCATTCTATCTCTTGCTGCTCTCGTGTGGAAGGTTTATCTTGGTTTTGTAGGTGATCTTGGGTGCTCGAGTTCATCAATAACTCTTACATGGGGACTATATATTAAAGAAGAGTGCCTTTGTGATATGAGAGTTATCTCAATCTCCTAGATCTCATGAAAAAATATAGCCAATTGACACAACATCTTAGACTTTTAAAGTAGAACCTACCACCTTCAAAAAGTGGGGAGATCTAAGCAAAGAGGTCGTGGATGAAAAAGATGTATCAAGCCTATTGTATCAAGATGAAAGACCCGTACCTGATCTTCCCATTGAGAACAAAAACAAAGGTCTACAATTAATGTTCAAATGGGGCTACAATAAGAATGAAAATATTAGGAAAAATGATAATTTCCTATTAGAACCTATCATTCCTGAGAAGCACCTTAATAATCTTTGCCTTGGATGTACCCCTAAGAATATAACCATACTTGGCAAATGTGCTACGGTAAAAATATTCAAAGCTTCCTCATCAGTACCTGTATCGCTTAGTAGTCCCTTTGAGCATCCCATCTCTGATTTACCCATGCTATTTGAGGATTCCCCTCTTTTTATAATCACCACCATATCCTTTGAGTCCCACCAAACTAAAATTTGTTTACCCCCGGCTTATTAACTATGACCAACGAGGACCACTGATCTTAGATACGTTAAAAAATGATGAGGATCTCTCAAAATTCATGGGACTAAGGGATAATATACTGTATGGAGATCACAAAGTAGGGTTTGACATAGAGTTGGATACTCATGCATACTATTTGGAAATGATTGAATCTCTTAGTCACAAAATAGAAAATCTAAGAATAATGTCTAGATCCTTAAGTGAAAACCACGTTGTGGCACTTTTTGATCCCAAAATAATAAAAATAAAGGATGCATCCAATGGTGAAAACCTCTCTAAGTTACCAAAGGATGAGGGATTCAATCTTCCCCTTAGTGCCATCCATTAAGAAAAATTAGTTGTACTGGTGGAAAAATGCAACCCTATGAGCTTGGGAACTAAAGAGACCCCACACATCATTTTCTATGATGATTCACTCTTGACCGAGGAGCAAGAAAATCTAGCTGCATTTGCAAAAGAAAGGAAAGTAAATTTTTCATGGACATACTCCAACATTGCAGGCCTTGATCCAGAAGTTGTGGTCCATCATCTAGCATTCTATCTAGAGGAAAAGCTAGTAAGATAGAAATGGAGAAAGATGCATCTACAAATCACTCTACTCATCAAATTTGAGCTACACAAAGTCCTTGACACTAGCTTCATATGACCCATTGATTATCTAGAATGGGTTTCCAAACTTGTACTTATTTCCAAGCCTACTGGGGGAATTTGAATCTATGTCGACTTTAGGGACCTAAATAAGGCATGTCCTAAAGATTATTTCCCCCTCCCCAACATAGATATGATTGTAGATCTGACAACGGGGCATGAAATGCTATCATTGATGGATGGATTTTCAAGATATAACTAGATTATGTTGCAAAGGATGACCAATATAAGATAGCCTTAACCTATCCATAGGGCACCTACTATTGGAATATGATGCCATTTGGGTTAAAGAATGTTGGAGCTACATACCAAAGGGCTATGACTGATTTTTCATTACATGATCCACAAATCTGTAGAGGACTATGTGGATGACATACTAGCAAAATCAAGAAAGCGTCAAGAACACATATCAACATTGGGCCCAATCTTTGATAGAATGGAAGAATATAAGGTACAACTCAATCCCAAGAAATGTGTCTTTGGAATTACATCAGGAAAGAGCCTAGGATATATTGTATCAATGAGGGGAATCGAGATATACCTTGCAAAATTAAAAGCCTTCCTTGACATAGAAGCACCATAGACATTGAAACAGTTAAGAGGTCTACGAGGAAGGCTTCAATCAATCGAAAGATTCATAGCACAGTTAGCAGATGAAACCATCCCATACTCTCATCTCCTTCACAAGGGAGTGTCCTAAAAATGGGACTAGAAATGTGATCAGGCATTCAACCAAATCAAGGAATACTTACTAACACCACCAATCCTCATGCCACCGATCCAAAACAAACTAGTGATCTTCTACATATCAGCTATGAGAGTGGCTCTTGGTGCTCTTCTAGCTCAACATGATGAAATAGGGAAGGGGAGAGCCATCTACTAAATCAATAAAACATTGGTAGGACACGAGCTAAACTACACATTCATTGAAAATTCTTGTCTCACAATAGTGTTTACCTCACAAAAGTTTAGACACTACATGCTTTCTCATCAAATAAAGCTAATCACCAAGATGGACCCCCTAAAGTATCTACTCTCTAAAGAAAAACTCACAGGATGAATGGATAAGTGGGTCATGATCTTGACATAATATGAAATTGAATATGTGGAGCGGAAGGCCATCAAGGGATAGGTAATTGCAGATCAATTGGCCAAAGAACCTCTATATTTTGAGAACCCACTGGTATCAAAGTTTCCAGAAGAATAAATTTTCAACATAAGTTTAGCAGACCATTAGAAGGTATACTTTGACAGATCATTTACTTGGCATGGGTCAAGAGCATGAATCCTCTTTATCACACCACAAGGGAATTGTATCCCAAAATCATACAGGTTATCTTTCACTTGTACTAATAAAATTGTAGAGTATGAAACCCTTGTCATTAGACTTTAGATTGTAGTACAGTGGAAAATCATGGTACTTAAAGTCTATGGGGACTCACAATTGATTATCAATCAAGTCAATGATGAATACAAAACTAAGGATGATAAAATTACCCCACACAAAAATCTAGTGTAGGACCTCAATGAATTCTTCATTGACATAACATTTGAGAAGATACCAAGGGTAAATAACAGAGTATCTAACACTATGGCTACAATCGGATCAATACTAGATATCCCTAGGAACGTACATAAACATGAATTCCTTGTAGAGAAACTTCTCATACTAGCTTTTGAGGTACCATAATCTAATTTTGTATGCAAAATCGTTGGTCCTAGTGATCCTTGGTACCATGACATATTCACCTACTTAAAAATAGAAGTCCTCCTCACCAAAATCACTCCAAATCTCAAGTGAAAATTTATTAAAAATCCATCCCATTTCATCCTCTTAGGTGATACCCTCTATCTTAGGAGTATCGAAGGAACATTTTTGTGATACCTTAATCTTGAGGAAGCTTTGAATACTTTAACCGAGGTACATGATGGTATTTGTGGTTCACATTCGAGTGGTATTACCTTGGCCAAGAAACTACTGAGGACTAGGTACTACTAGCCTACGATGGAGAAAGAAGCCCACAATTATGTCTAAAAGTGGATTCAATGCCAACAAGATGGAGAACTCATCCATGAACTAGCTCATGAGCTCCAACCGATTGTAACACCATGGCCATTATTACAATGGGGGCTCGATCTCACTATAAAAATCACACCCACCTCATCTAATGGACACAATCTCATTATCACTACCATAAAATACTTCACAAAGTGGGTAGAGGCCATCCCCATGACCTATATCATAGGGAAGAATATCTCTAAATTCATCCTGAATTACCTCATTCGTCATTATGGTTGTCCCCAAACCCTTATCTTAGATAATGGGACACCTTTCAAAAACCAGAATGTTCACGAGCTATGCCAAAAACTCAATATCCAACATCGCTTCTCCACCCCATATTACCCCACGAGTAATGACCAAGTTGAGGCTATGAATTAAACCATTTTGAAAATCCTAAATATAATAGTCAATGAAGTTGACCATGACTGGTACCTACAGTTGAACCATGTCTTATGGGCCTACCAAATGAGTATCCACACACCTAGAGGTGCAAACCCTTTCTCCTTGGTCTCTGGATCAGAATTCATCCTTCCCATTGAGATCAAGCTCCCCTCCCTCAGAATATCACTGCATAATCTTATTAGTAATGAGGAGTATCGAGTGTCATGGTTGAATGAGCTGTAATTACTAGATGAGCGGCACATGGATGATTTGAACCACTTACAATTTCATCTGAACCATCTCAAAAGGAGCTACAATAAGAATATCAAGAGTATATCCTTTCAAGTTGGAGAGCTCATGTTAAAAGAGAATTAGAAGAATGTACCAAATTCAAACAACTAGGGAAAGTTTGAACCCAACTGGTTGGGACCATTCATCATCATGACAAGCTACAAGTCTGGGGCATGTAAGTTGTAAACACTAGAAGGAAAGCCCTTGCATGAGCCCATCAATAGCTCCCATCTAAAAATACAAATAAAAAAATAAAAAATACAAAAAAATCAAAAAATGATAAAATCCAAAAAAAATAATTAAATAAAATTAGAAAAAGGATTGAAAATAGTAAAGAAAAAAATCATCCTCTAGTGAAAACAACTTCAGTGGTGCTTTGGGAAATTACCTTGGTGAAAACTTGGAAATTAGGTGCCTTGTGTAAATAAGCACTTTTCTATCCACCATGGATTTTTGGCTTGTTCTGCATCACTTCCATAACTTTCCATCACATTCACCCATCACGTGTCTATATCATAACTTGATCTTGTGTCGGTACCATGTTCCATCTTAGTACTACTTGGCATACTTCTAAGGTTAGTTTGTCCTACCTATATTAAGGTAGTCTATTGCATCACACTGGGGGCATATCCTTTTACCCATATCAGATTAGATTTGTGGATATCTTTGAAATCTTCCAAAACATCACAAAAACCAAAAAATCCAAAAACACCCAAAACATACCAAAAGTCCAAAAAATAGGTCGAAAATAGAAAAAGTCAAAAAAGATAGTCATCATGTCAAACTACAAGGCCTCTACGTGTATAATTTAGGCAAGGATAATCTTTGATCAACCCCTAAGGCCCCTAGGATAGGCCTTTTAGGTGTCCACCATAATAAACTGGCACTTCATTTGTTCATATATCATCAATAAACAAGTCTATGCCAGTCAAACTACGAGGCCTCTACATGTATAATGTAGGAAAGGCTATTTTTTTATTAGCCCTCGAGGCCCCTAGAATAGGTCCTTACATTAGGTTCTTGGTCAAAGTCTTGGAAAACACCAAAAAATTTGGAAAATTTGAAAATCAAAACATTTGTAAAACATCTCAAAAAATCCCTAAATAGCCTCAAAACATTTCAAAATACCAAAAATGATGAGAAAACCCCAAAATCATCAGTCCCATTCCAATATTCACCTACAATAAACATCCACTCACAATAAATCAATTGTCATCTTCAACCTTTGGAAAAACAATAAAAAAAAAAGTATAACAAACTGAATGTGTGAACTCCAACATACAGGTCTTAATTTTAGGTTAGTAGGTCAACAAGTTGGTCAACTCTTGGTATCACTAGCCCATCATCCCATTAGTCTCAAAATCATTTGATAAAATCATGTCCTAGGATGCATCCTTCCTACAATGGACATCAACATCAGGCATCACCATAGATTAGTCGTGGCTAGAGCTATGAAGAACATTATCTTTTTTGTGTACTTGATCTTTTCTTCTGATTTATCTTATTTTGCTCATTCCAATGAGCTCTCAATGATGTATAATCAATACGATTTAGAGAGAAATGAATGGGGCATTGATCATTATCTTTTTTTTGTCCTGCTTGTGGGATATTCTTGTAATATAACTATTGGTGATCATGATTGCACCCTTAGCCAAGTTAAACTTGCCTATCCTGTCGCAACATGAAAATTTTCTCTGATTTGTGGGTAAATCAATGAGTGAGAGTGAATCTCCAGAGTGGGTTGGTTCCCCCAATAAACCATCTAACCTAATAAACCTTCAGGGAGAAGGGTAGAAAGAAAATCTAGAAATAGAAATTCTAAACTAAGGTGATTCACCAGCAATAAGAGGACTCTGACAATTTTCCCATTCACAACAATACCTTAAACCTTTTTTTTCACAATCTCATCACACAGACACATAAATCGAAATTGATTTGCATAGAGATCAGCTAAACATAACATATAATGCAACCCAAATCACATGAAAACCTTGCAACAAACCTACAATTGACAAGACATAAGAAGGATTCCACACTTGAATCACAACTAACATCAAATTGCAACTGCAAATCTGAACAGGTACGTGAGAAAGGAACTTTGTTCTTTTATTACATTGAAGAAGTAAAAAATTTATGAATCTAAGTACATCAATTAGTTTACAAAACTCTCAATGGATAAGAGAGCAAGAAACTATGAATATTAAACTCGAGAAATTAAAATTTATCAAACTTATATCCATTAAGTGACCCCAGTAGTCCAAAATACAAAAATCAGGCTCACTGCTTCTCCAAAAAGCAACTCATTCTGCAATTTCAAACTTAGGGAAAAATCCTGAAAAAGAGGGCCTCAAACTGCTCCAAAAAGTACCAAAAGGATAGAAACTTTCCATCTCCCAAGGGTTGATCCAAAATTCGACAAAATCAAGTGCAAACAACTAGAAATTGAAAATGGAAAGTTCAGTTTGTTATCTTTTTTCCAAATCTGCCCAAGAACTCCAACTCAAAAATATAATTTTTTGGTGTCAACTCAAGTGCACTATCTAACTGCATTTAAATAACAACTAATTAACCAATCTATAGAAACATTGCTTCATTAGTGTTTTACAACTTTGCAGTTTCTGAATTACAAAAATATAAATTCTCCTTATTTTATTCATTTTAAATTCAGATATTTTGATTCTTTGTAGTTTGAGTAAACATTAATATTTGCAAAAAATAAACACTATATGAAAGCTCCTATCCCTTTGATTTTCCTTTAAAAAAATCATAAAAATGGATTATGAGCCCTAGACCCAAAGAAAAAACTAAGGCATGGACAGTTTGACCTAGTGAGAGGGGCATTGTGTATATGGACCGCATGAAAAACACAAGGGCAAGGTATGGTTTTTAATTTTATTTTCTTTAAAAATCACTAAAAATGCCTAAGGCATTGGTTTGACCTAGGCAACATAAGAGGCACGGTATTAACAAGGCATTTGAAATTTAAAAGAATGTGATAAAAATCAAATTCAATCTTATGCATGGGGAAAAACCTAGCCACAAAACTGCCTCCAAACACTCATTTTGGTTGTCATTGTCATCGGCCAAGTTTGGGGAAAATAGCGCTTTGCGGGGCACCGCCATGGAAGTTAGGGTTTGAGCTGAAAACTCCACCATTCAAACTGCTTTCAAGTTGTTTTTTGTCGAATCTTCTCCTTCATTTGATGGTAAGTCTTTTTCTTTCATTTTGATCCTCTTTTGACTCCATTCAAAAGAGAAAATTGGGCCTCTAGGCTACAACCGTGACTGGTTTTTTAATGGATTTTTTGTTTTCATTGTGTCAACACCCTTGCCACTCTTTGTGGCCATCATGAGAGAGATTTTTCGAGCTATTTGGAGGCTCTATCCATACACTTGGACTAGATTTCTACTTGCACAACCATGGTAAGGTCAACTTATTTTATTTGATGCATTTCTCTCTTAAATAAAACTTGACTTGAGCATATTTCATAAAAATAATGAAATTCTATGGGATTTTTCTAAGTTAGGCCATTATATAGGTTGTGGCCTCATTGTATGTGTTCTTTTATTTCTACAAATAATAGTCTTTTCAGGCTCAACCCATGATGCAAAATGATTTCAATATTGAATGGAAGGACTCTCTTGCATTTTTTTATCATTTCTTGGGCTTTGAAAACCCTTCATGGTCATGGCTATTGATTTCATTGTCTCCATTTTTTGAGAGATTTAATGCTAGTATAAGCTTGAATCTTTGTTGTTTCCTCCTGTACTTGCATTTTGAACACAAAACCCTAAGTGGGTATCACCATTTGTGAAAGAAAAACTCTCCTAGGTCATGGCCATGAGGGTACCAACTAGGTCTTCTGCATTCTTGTACAAAATCAAAGCATCCATTATCTCTGCATTTTGAAAACTCACAACATAAACCTATGTGAGTTTCCTCTTAAAACCTTGAACTAGGCACCATTGCACTTGTTTCTATTTTCAATTCCTAACTTACTATAGCATAAGCTCACTGTTTTTGAAAAGAAAAAGGTTCCACAATATGTGCTCATTATTGTAGCCACTTATAATTCTATGTTTTGATGGGAGAAAATTCCTTTTGTACTCTTCATGCATTTTAATTTCTCTTAGAGAGAAAATGTTGATGTGAAACTTGATCCTTGCATAAAATATTTTTGAAATACAAACATCTGATGATGATTCTTGGAAGCTTCTCCATTTACTTTAGTTATCATTTGATTTGTAAACAATGAACTATGTATGCCTGTTCCCTATTTGTAGACATGTAAAATATACATGCACCTAATCGTGGTTTACTAACATCATTTCCTCCTAAATCACATTCTCAGCTTATCATCACCTATCATGTCTTAATTAGGTCAATCATTATTTATCTAATTAGGTTTTCCCCTCTGTTGATTAAATTAATCAGTCTAATTTAATTAACCCTAAAAATCCCTCTTTAATTAAATAATTCATCTTATTTGATTAAATCACTAAAGTATTCTTATTAAATTGAATAAATTAAACCTTATTTAATTTAATCTAACATTGTCCCCTTTAGTTAAATAAATCAAATCATTTATTTAAATAAATCTTTCTTCACAATTCTTGATTTAAATTAACTCATAAATTCAAATCAAAGTTGTCACATCTCCTAATTCCTCAATACATTAATTAATCTTTGATTAGTTTAATCTTAAATCATGTCCCATCCTCTAGCTTTTACCACTTGCACATGAAAATAGATTTAATTCATTTATTAAATCTCCTATTTTCCCTCACATGGCATAAAAGGGGAATATTCCCTCAAATTTGAATTCAAACTCAAGTGGGCTTGGTCCTTCCAACACGGCATTTAATGCCTCTTACATGTCCTTGGCCTTGAGACAAGTGACATTAACTCCATTTCTTTCTCCCTCCAACATGTCACATTCAAATTTGAATCTCATAGCATTTATCATGCACATTAACCAAAATGTGCACAACCATCAACCATTCACATCTTGACAAGTGGAACTTGGCCATTGGATGTTGAATGATCCCACATTGCTCAATTCCACTCTCTTCCATTTTGGAAATCTATATGAGAGACTCTTCTTCTCATTCTAACGTACAAAATTTGAGTAAACTTATTATACTCAAATCCATCTTCAAGCATAACCATTTTGATCTCTCTATATTAAGTTCTTAGCTAGGTTATTGCATGTTTTCTCAAGAACTCATCTTGTTCTTCATCAACAAAGTGGATCAATCTCCATCAAATCAAAAAACTTACAAAAGGAGTTGGGAAAGGGCCAATTTTGACACATCAATTGGCACTAATTCCCCCATGGGATCAAGAGTTTTCTTTTGGAAAATATACACTATCACATTTCATGATGATGAACTCCTTATGATGATCCACTTGAGCAATTGATCATTTATGATCTTCAATTGATTGCACCTTCAGACTTGACTATCCTAAATGATCAATTGCTTGGGTTCTTATGACACTTGATGTGCTCCTTTAGATGCATATCTCTTTTGAGAAATTTTGAATTATTTCATTTCTTAACCCCTCTTTTGAATGCTTAACAAGTAGCATGCTAGGACTCAACCCTTGTGGGAGCCCGTATTACACCACATGCTTTAAATTCTGCAAAAAAAATCAGTAACATGGTGTTTTCCTATACCTACACATGAAACAAACAATGTTAGATTAAAATATTATCGAAGTTTCTTATGATGTCTCCTCCTTGGTATTCTCTTGCACACTTATTTTCTATGCTCCATTAATTCAATGCATTATAAGTAGTTTTCTACATTATTGTTGATGGATCATCTAGGAGAGGTCATAGTATGAGCTCTAACAAAACTTTATAATCACTTGCAGGTTCACTTGGAGCATAGAAGCAATGAAGGATGCACAACTCTAAAGGCAACTTGAAGGAAAAACTAGGCAATGACGATTATGAAATCTCTTACATGCTCCTCTCCTTTTATCTTTAGTAGTGTAGTGTACTCCTTATGATTCATTACCTCAGCTATTCCCATGACTTGTGTGGGAACTTGATTCCTCTTTTATCCAATGAATACAAAAATAATTTTGTGTAATCCTCTTTTAATTCTATACTTTTCTCTTGCAAACAATGTATGGAAAATTATGGAATGAATAACTGAATATAGAATGAAAGCACTTTCATTTTAAATTTCATGAAATACTATGCTGCAAATGATGAATGGAAAACTAAAAGACATTGTACCTTTCTAAAACTCAAAACTCAAATATATGAAATTGTTTAAGCAACTGCAGAAATAAATTGAAACTTTTCACCTTAAAATGAACCTTGAGTTAATCAACTATGTAAATTTGATAATATTCTTGGTGACCTCTACTAGATGCTTCTTGCTAAGCATTAGGCTAGTTTCCTTATCAAGTCCATTGGGAATGGAGTCAAAATTTTCCCCTCCACAACTCAACAATCCTCATGAAACAAAAACTACACTCCTCCAAACAACAACACCAAACAAAAAAAACCAAACCAAAGAAAACAACTAGGCCTTGGTGGCTAGAAAACCATGTGTAGAAACACTTATGAAAGAAAAAATGAAATGAAATATGCTTCAAGAGAACTTATTAGCAGCAACTAATCTATTATAATACAGGGTAGAATTTCAAACCTCAAAAAGAATGCTTTATGTGAATCCCACTAACTGGGATTGGAAGCACTTCTCCGTTTAGCTTTGAGACTCTTTGCATTCTATTATTACAAATAGGCCATCCTAGAAGGCATCAAATTTAGAATTCCTCCTTGGTTTACTCTTGTGTTGATCCCATTTGAGCACAAAGCTCCAACATAAAATTATCTAAGTTTTATCTCACATAATTCCTTTATCATGTTATCATTCAGTTCTTCATTTGGCTGAAAGTTAGCCTTTTGGGATAGGATTTCTTCAAAGTACTTTTCATAAAGTGTTTTCTCACCAGCAAACATTGATTCCATCGTGGTCATGCTTCTTTGAATTTCAACATCAAAATTGGGCAATCCCTTTGACCAATCAGTTGGGAGCGTTGGTTCATCCGGGCATGTGCAAGATCACGATGGGCCAAAAAGTGATGATATCTAAGTGATATGATGGCCCATGTGGCTAACGACTTTTTTTGACCCAAAATTGATGAAACGAAAATGGTTTTTAAAGGATTTTCTTAGCTTTCCACCAATACAAATTATGCTTTACTTTGAATTTAATAAAGAATTATTATTCATTTTTTATTCGAATTATGACTAAAGTCATAATTGAGAGGATGATTGAAAAACATCTATAGCTTTCAAACAATATCACATTTATTGAATCTGAAACATGTGTCACATTCTATGCTTGACATACTATAGGATTAAAAGAAAAGAAAAATGAATTTCATGAAGTTTTGACCAAGTTAAGGTGGTCAGACATACAAGTTTTTATATTTTTAAAAAGTTGTAATAAAAAATTCATAATTAATTATTTTCTTGTAAATAATAACAAAAAAATATGCATCACATCAGGACATGATTCCTCTACTTATATCTAAAATATTATCATTTTATTGTGGTTAGGGTGGTTAGAAAGACACCTATGTTTTTTTTCCCTGAAATTTAAGTACTACTACATTGAAATTTCAAATTTTCACCAAATAGATATTTTATTTTTAAAAATAAACCTAGTATTTTAGAAACTATATTCAATTTGATATATATTCTATTCTTAGATATTTTGAAATAATATAGATAACTTATTAAAATTATTACATGAAGTTGTCTAAGTCTTATTTTTTGAATTTTCATTGCCACTTAAGGGCCTACTTTTTCCATGATGATCCTGCACATACACATCCATGATTATATCTTTATGATTTTCAACGGGGAACTCAAAATCCTCTAGGAACAAATTCTCTATATCTCTACAATTTTCCCTCTCGAATTAGTTTTCAATGGTCGTACTTACCTCATCAAGAAATTCTCCTTCAAAAACCTCCCCTTGCTTCAAGGTTTGATCATCATACCAAATTTCCATCCATTCTTGATCCACCTCTCTGTATTCTTTGAGACCCTCTTCTTCTCGATCCAAAACTTTGTTCTCAAAAAGCAAACTCATACATTCTTGAAGAGATGTTTTGTCTTCCCCATGGTCTTCCTCTTGGTTTGAAACTTGACCACCAAAGAGCAACTCCTTCCATTATTCAATAACCTCTTCATCTTTCAGGAACTTTGTGTCACTATCTGAAGGTTGATCTTGGCCTTTAACCAGGTTAGGGACTATTGTACTAGGCTCATGAATTACATAGATTCCCAAACTTTCCTCCTCATTGTGGGTGAAATGATCAAGGTTATGATCTTGGGTAGCCCACTCACCCGAGTTTTTTTCTTTGTTGGTTGCATTGGGACCTGAGGTGATGGGTTGGTTCACTAGCCCATCTGTGGTGTATAGGTTGGCATTTAATGTGTTGGGAATGTAGGGTTCAATATGGTCTTTGGCTAGAGGCTAAGACTTTATGGTCACTTTGGTACCATACCAGGTTCTAAAAACTAAGTGGGATGAATTAGCTGATAAGAAACCTCCTAGCTTAGCGGTAAAGTATCTAGGGAGGCAAAGTGCAAAATGGGGAGAAAATTCAATCACATGAACATCTTGGGGCACAAAAAATTTGGGGCAAGCGTGTAATGTGAGGGCTAAATTCTTAATGATTCCTACTGTTTGAATGAAATCATCCAATTGTACCACTCCTTTTGTCACGGGTTCATAAACCAAACCTAAGTTGTCTATTAAACTTTTAAGCATCATTGAGCTACTAGCTCCCAAGTCTATCATATAGTTATAGATAAGTTTATCCCTGATTATGAGGCTTAAGTAAAATGGTGGAGGTTTTACTTCTTGATTCTGTTTTCAACCTTTTACCTCTGAGTTATTAGCAAGTACAATTTTTCTTTTTTCTACAATAACAACAACTAGAGATGAAAGTTCAGATAAGCCATTTTTCAATAAATCTTTCTGGCCTAGGATATGTAGTGCATCCATAATAGATTTAAGCTAATTGTCCCTTTCTTTAAGTGCTCAAATACATTGAAGGAAATGGGATTTACCTTATGTTATCTTGAGGATTCGACAACATCACTTACTTTTTGTTGTTCTCTTTGTAGAATATGCATCTTCGGTTGAGCTTGTTGTTGCACATTTGCAACTTTTTGTTCTCTATGTAGAATATGCATCTTTGGTTGCACTACTGGGATAGTTTGAGATGAAGTGGTATGATTTTGGTCTCTTACAACTTGTTTTTATGGATTTATAGCTTGTTATTCTACTTCAACTATCCTTCTCTTTGACCTTGTATTCATTGCAATGGGCGAACCTTGTCGGTTCTGGCCTTGGAAATGGTTAACTCCACAATATTGAGTCTTTTCCAATTTACTAAGGAAATCCTAGAATTACCTTACTACTCCACATTTTCACTTGGAAAACTTCCTGAGCTAGCATAACTATTATGCACTACAAGAGCTTGGTTCTCCATCCTACTCATGTACGCAACTTGATTGTGTGGCTAATTGCATGGGTAGAACCAATATTTTTTTTGAGCCAAATTATTTTGTGATATGAGTTCCTTTGATGGACCTACAAAATTTTGGTTGTATGGTTGGAAGGGTTTAGCATTAAAGTTCCTTCTTTGGCCTTGGAAGTCATTATGAAATGGTGGTCTGTTTTGTTGATTTTGTTGGTGTGGGGCTTGGTGAGGTCTTTGTTCCTGGCTGACTTATTTCTTGAGCCTCACAGACTCATTTCTAATGGTCTTACCTAAGGATTGCAGTATATTCTTTATTTCTTGAATTTCTCTATTCTGATCAAGGATGGCAATTTCCTAAGTGGCAACCTGGTAACCTATTTCCAGTACTAGTGGTATAGAAGCTATAGGAAGCATATTCACAAGTGGATAAATCTTGAGAAAGATGGGCATGGGCAGTCTCGGGGCAATCTTATCAGCTTGAATGAGACAATTCTCTTCCCTTATCATGATATCATAGGAATTTGGCAATGTGAAACCCCCATGGACTATATCATAATTGAGATTTCAGTATTTAGGGCTTTTAGGAAGAAAAGGAAGGCATGTTTAGGTGAGGGCTTAACTATTAGAGGGATCCTATCCTAGGTTTTCTGAAAATGATAGTTAAAATCATTCACATGTTCATGTGGAGCCTGCTTAATGGTGCTTAGATGCTCTAGTAACGAATGGTGGTTTGACTTATCCATGAATTGCCTATGTAGGACATTGCCAAGCTAGTCCCATGAAAAAAGACTAGAAGCCCTCTAAACCACTGAAGGTATTTTCCTTTTAACGAGGCAGCCATAAATCTTAAAGCCACTTTCTCCTTCGTTACATCATGCACTGAACATAGAGTAGTCACATCATAGATATGCTTGATTCAATTAGTTTGGTCTTCGCCAGTGAAGTAAGCCAATCCATTTATGAAAGGAAAAAAGAAAATAGTGTGGAAAATTCCTTCCTAATGCAAAATCCTTAGAGGAGAAGTGCAAAAAATAGTTTAAAAATTTTCATACATTTGAGACACACATTCACATAACAATAGGAGAGACAAAATAAATCACACACATAGAGATAACACCAGATATATGTGGGAAAATCCTTATGGGAGAAAAACCCACCACACCAAGTAAAGTCACTTTGTATTACAGTAAATCGATTACATCGAGAGTTATAGACTTCAATCTTAGATGTTAGCTCACTACAACATCCCCTTGGTTGACCTCCAATCACAGAATTCAGTTCATTACACACTCACTATTACAATGCTTGTAAAGCATACAATGAATTATAATCTCTCTTCACACTCTCCAACAACCATTATGGTATATTTATTTTACTTCACTGACAAGATTCCTTCATTCTCTAGCTACACTCACAACCCTACAACACACATCAGGCTGCCCAACATTAAATTCGGTTACAAATAATTTACTATATGTGCACTCTGTAAACCCTCGAGTCAGAATATACACTCAATGCAAATCTATCGCTAACAAAGAATAAATATTTTGGCCAATGATTGTTGATTTACAACAATGATGTAAAATCAAAAAATGACATTGTTCCACATGTCGAAACATCATTTATTCATCGCTTTGACTATCATACCAAACCTATCAGCTATTCCTTGTTCTCCTTCCACCATGCCACCACTAGCCATCCAATAGACCTCTGAGGTAAGGCAGTATACCATGCTACTATGTGATGGGTGTGAAGCCCTCATAGTATGATGATATACATTGCACTACCACATTAGAGGTTGAGGAAACCCATGGTAAAGTGGTACCCCACACTTCCGCTAGGAAGTCAAGGGACCCCTGCGATAAGGTAGTAAACCACACAACTTCCAGATAATGATGGTGCCCCGTGCTACCGCCAGGTAGTATGAATTCACTCGTGGTATGGCGGTAACACTACGCTACCATCGGGTAGTCAAGAGACCCCCATGGTATAGTGGTGCTCACCACACTACCACACCTCTTCCATAGACACCTAGTGATATTGAGGTAAAGCCATGAACACAAGGGGAAATTCAGCAAGTCCTTAATCAGAAGTTCAAGCTAGCAAGTTGAGGCACATTTTTTCAACAAGCTCCTACTTGACGAAGAATTACTAGCTTCATCCAAACTTGAACTTAATGAAGATCATAGGCCCCAAGGCCCATTGAACTAGCACGCCACCTATACTTGTTTATGCTCATGGGCTTTGTTAATGCATCGATGAAATTCTTCAAAGTATCCACCTTTTCTAGATTAACCTTTCCATCATCCACCATATCAAAAATTAAATGATATTGTACATCAATGTGCTTCATCCTGGCATGGAACGTGGGATTTTTAGCCAAATAAATAGCACTCTGACTATCACAACAAAATTTTAATCTACCCTACATTAACCTCAATATTTGAACATGGATGCCTAAGACAAACAAATTATTTGCAGGAATGTGTTGTTGCCATATACTTTGCCTCAGTAGTAGATAAAGTGACTATATCCTACTACTTGCTCATCCAACTCACTTCTCCACCAAATAACATGAAGATGTATCCACTGGTGGATCTTCTTCTATCAATGTCCCCTACACAATCAGAATCCACATACTCATGAATGCTAAGAGATCTTTGTGATCTTGCCGAGTTGCTATGATAACATAGAGAAAACTCTAAGGTACCCTTAAAATATCTGAAAACCCTCTTCACAGCATCCCAATGTGTCCTTCTTGGGTTAGCCATAAACTAACTAATAAATCCCACTGCTTGGGCAATGTATGGCCTAGTAAAGACCATTGCATCCATTAAACTACCAACAACAATTACATATGGTACCTTGGTCATGTCCTTCATCTCAACAAAAGACTTTGGAAAATCTTCATCAGATAGATTTGTTCCTTGCAAAATGGGAACAACTAGCTGCTTGCAATCAGTCATACTAAATCTCTCCATGATAGTATTAATATACTTACTCTGGCTAAGCTAAAGATTTCTTCTCTTTCTATCCTTGGTTATTTCCATCCCCAAAATATACCTTGTTGCACCAAGATCTTTCATTTCAAACTTTGCACACAACTGAGACTTAAGATCATAAATCATAGTCTTACTATTACCTATGAACAACATATCATCCACATATAAGCACATGATCACTTTTAGTTTTGTAATACACACAATGATTAGATTTTGATCTCACAAATCCCAACGATAACACAAAGGTGTCAAACTTTTGGTATCACATTCTAGGCAATTTTTTCAAACCATACAAAGATTTCTTTAACTTGCAAAGCAAAGATTTCTTTACCTTTTTAAATGAAGTGCTCAGGCTGGGACATACAAATTTCTTCTTCTATCTCTCCATGGAGAAACGTTGTCTTCACATCCATCTGCTCGATCTCCAAGTCATACATGATTGCAAGTGACAAAATAAATCTGATAGATATCAACTTAGCTATAGGAGAAAATATTTCTCCATAATCAATTCCCTCCACCTAGGAATACCCTTTCACAGCCAAAAGAGCTTTATACTTTTCAAAACTACCATCTAGACTAGTCTTCTTCTTAAATACCCATTTACAGCCAATAGGCTTTTTCCCTTCAGGCAAAGGTACCAAATCCCAGGTTCCATTCTTCTTCAATGATGCCATTTCTTCATTCATGGCTTCCAACCAAGAATTTGAATCAGACATATTAATCGTCTCTTTCACAGTCCTAGGCTCATCAATGTTATTAATTAAAGTATAGGCATAGTTTGAATCTAACATGGAAAATCTATACCTATCAGGTTGACGATTTTCACATGTAGACATCCTCATAGGTTGAGGCTGAGGTTGTGGTTATTCTTCTTGAGAACTCTCAGAGTTGGTTGAACCCCCCTTAGTTTCAGGTACACTATGTAGTTCATCTTTTTCTAGAGTTTGAGGAATTTCAAATACATCATTCTTTTCCCTTTTATATCTCTCTAACTACGGATCAACTACTGAAGGCTTCATCTCATGAAAGATTACACTTCTACTATACAAAACCTTCTCAGTAATAGGATTCCAAAGCTTGTATCCTTTCACACCAACACCATACCCAATGAAGATACACAACCTTGTTTGCCAACATTGATCTTTTCTCATTTCACACATATGCATATGCCTCATAGCCAAAGACACGAATATGTCTCAGAGAGGGCTTCTTACTAGAACATGCTTCTAAAGGTGTTTTGTCAACAAGATCTGAACAAGGTGAATGATTTACCAAGTAACATGTTGTAGCCATAGCCTCAGCCCAAAAAATTTTCTCTAGACTAGCACCGCTCAACATACTTCTTGCTCTTTCCATTAGCATCTTGTTTAACCTTTCAACAACTCCATTCTGTTGTGGAATATAAGGCATAGTTTTATGCCTTTTAATCACATGGTCTTTCTAGTACCTTTCAAAATCTGCAGAACAAAACTCACCACCATTATCCATCCTCAAGCATTTGATTTTCCTTCTAGTCTGATTCTCTACCAATTTTTTAAACTCTTTAAACCAACTGAACACTTTTGATTTACTCTTATGAAAGTATACAAATTCCCTTCTTCAATAATATTCAATAAAAGATACATAATATCTAGACTTTGATAATGAAGGAACATGTATTGGACCAAATACATCAAAATGAACATAATCCAGTACACCATAAGATCTATGAGGACTCGAATAAAATGAAACATGATGTTGTTTTCCATAAATGCAATGTTCACAAAAATTGAACTCAAGGTTGCAATCTACAAGCCCTTCAACAATATTTTTTTTTCAAGTTTTTTAAACCCTTTTGGCCTATGTTACCAAGTCTTTGATGCCACAACATGGTATTCTCTAGTAGGAGTTTCACCTCCAAGGAATTTTCACCCAAAAGAACTTCATTCTCCTTCTCTACATGAGTAGCTTTGCTTGAATTTACAGAGATGTTACATTGAATAGGATGTGCATCCATCTTGTAGAGAGTGCCCATGCTTACCCCTTTAGCCAACACCATTGCACCTCTAGTCATCTCATAGCCTCCAATTGATAAAGAAACTTGCACACCAACATCATTCAGCTTACTGACCAAAAGAAAGTTACGAGCCAAACCTAGTATGTGTAGTACATCACCAATCCCTTTGATTCTTTTGTCAGGAAATTGGATTTTGACTCTTCCATGACCAACAATCTCTAGAGTTGAATCCCTTTCCAGGTACACCTTTCCACCATCATACTTTTTGTACTTAGTGAACCGCTCTCTGTGAGATGTCATGTGAAAAGATGCACTTGAGTCAATAAACTAGACATCATTTGATGCCTAAGTCACCAAGGATTCAATGAAGGCATCTGCTTCACTCTGAGAAGAGTCATTTTCTGAAGAATTATTCTTCTTCTTCTTTTTCTCCTCCTTACAATCCTTTCAGATATGACTAGACTGCACACAGTTCCAAAATTTCACCTTGGACTTTTTACCAGGAGACTTTGATTTCCCTTCATATTTGGATTTAGAATTCTTGTCCTTCTTCTTTCCTCTCTCCTTCGATCTACCCTTAATAGCAAGAGCCTCTTTGGCCATCTCAAAAGACTTACTCTGCATTTCTTCTGACAACAGTGAGGAAACCACGTCTTCCATCTTGAAAGTAGTAGTTGTAATTCCAATAGCCATTACCAGATGGTCTTGAGTGTCAGGTAAGGAACATAACAAAAGCATGCAATGATCCTCCTCCTTTATCTTCACACCCACATTTTTCAAGTGTGCAACAATCATATTAATTGAGTTCAGATGGTCTACAACAAATGCACCTTCTTCCATCTTGAAGGAGTATAACTTATTCCTCAGGAATAACTTATTCACTAGAGACTTTCCCTGATAAATGTCACCAAGTTTCTTCCATAATGAAGATGCAGTCTTCTCCTCATGGACATTCAGGAGTACATAATTGGCTAGAAAAAGTCTTATCAACCCTCTATCTTTTCTATCTGCGAGGTCCCAATCTTATGGTTTCATAATTTGTGGCATAGTTCCAGACACAACAATCCAAAGGTCTCTATCCACCAACAAGTCTTCCATTTTGAGTTTCCACAACTCAAAATTACCACCATTGAATTTTTCAATTTCTACTCTACCTTATGTACTTTCCATCTCAAACAGTAAACTAAGAAAATGGTTCTTCCTTTGCAAGAATACCACTAAAAATAGGATTAGCACAAAAAACCAGCCCTACTCACAAGGATAACACAACTGGACAGGCTCTAATACCACTTGAAAGGAAAAATAGAAATAGTGCAAAAAATGCCTTCCTAATGCAAAATCCTAGGAGGAGAAGTGCAAAAACTAGTTTAACAATTTTAAAAAATTTGAGATGCACATTCGTAGAACAACATGAGAGACAAAATAAATCACACAAACATAGATAACACTAGATATATGTGGGAAAACCCTTACGGGAGAAAAACCCACCACACCAAGTAAAGTCAATTTGTATCACAGTAAATCGATTACATACAAAGTTACAGACTTCACTCTCAGATGTTAGCTCATAGCAACATCCCCTTGGTCGACCTCGAATCACAGAGTTCAATTCATTACACACACTCATTATTATAATGCTTGTAAATCATACAATGAATTCCAATCTCTCTTCACACTCTCCAACAACCATTAGCATATATTTATTTTACTTCACCAACAAGCTTCCTTCATTCTCTGGCTACGCTCACTGCCCTACAACACACATCGAGCCACCCAACATTAAATTTGATTATAGAGAATTTACTATATGTGCACATTGTCAACCCCCGAGTCATAATATACATTCGATACAAATCTATCACTAACAAAGAATAAATCTTTCAGCCAATGATTTTTGATTTATAATAGTGATGTAAAATAAACAAATGAAATCATGCCATGTGTCGACACATCATTCATTCATCGCTTTGACTATCACACCAAACCTATTAGTTGTGCCTTGTTCTCCTTCCACTATGCCATTGCTAGCCATCCAGCAGACCCTTGAGGTAAGGTGGTATACCGTGTGACGGGTGTGAAGCCCTCATAGTATGACAATATTCACCACACTACTGCATCAGAGGTTGAATTAACCCATGGTAAAGTAGTATGCCACGCTACCACCAGGTAGTCAAGGGACCCCCGTTGTAAGGCAATAAACCACACAACTGCCAGAAAATGATGGTGCCTCGCACTACCGCTAGGTAGTATGAAGTCATCCATAGTATGGTGGTAACATGACATTATTTTTGGACAGTCAAGAGACCCCCACGGTATGGCCGTGCCCACTGCGCTACCGCACCTCTTCCACAAACACCTAGCGGTATTGAGGTAAAGCCATGAACACATGAGGAAATACACCAAGTCCTTAATCAGAGGCTCTGTTGGAACTGTGAAATTTTGATAATCTCATTGACCCTTCATGCTTATTAGTTTCCTCAGGAGTTCATAGTATAGACATAAAATTTCCTCATATAGCATTTTTTCACCAAAGCCTAGGTTCAATTTTGTCATATAGCCCCATAAAACTCATCTGACATTAAATCTTTAACATTTGAAAATATCGGCATAAGTTGATGCAAGTCTCACCGATAATAAAATACATTTCTTCAATATATCGGCAAGACATCAAAAGTGTCATACCTATCAGGATATATACCAAGAGAATGCATGTTTACATTTCCTATCGGCAAGACAAAAGGTATCGACGTGATGATGTGAGGTCATATCGAGCTAAGTTTATTTTTACCAATTGGAATATAATAAAGTGTATGGGCCAGACTATGGTAATCAGAGTGAGATTTCAAAGTACTTCTTGAAGCATTACTGGTCTTGCCGATAAAGAAAAAGGAAGACTCATTCGGTAAGACAATGATGTCGGGGAGATTTCAAGGAGTCTTACCGACCCCTATTGTTATACCGGCAGAACCAAGCATATGAAGATAAAAGATGTCGAGAAGACAATATGCATGGTCTCGCCGAAGAAAAAGTGTATCGGTGAGATAAGTCTCAATGGGGAGATCTAAGAGAGGTCACAGCGAATATCATCCCGTCGATAAGACAATTACCTAGTCTCAGCGACATAAGCTAAAAAAGTGAATATCTTGGTGAGACAAAGAACTTTCAGAGTAAAGTGAAGAATCGTTAGCTCGATTCATTAAGTCTAGGAGATAGTTTGCTTGGGTGAAAGACATGGTGACATAAAAAACTAAAAAGGAAAACTATCGGGAGACTTGTGATGTCGGGGGAACTACAAGACATCTTAGCGGATGGGTGAACATTGAATAGACGGATCAGATAGAGATTTAAAATGTCTTTCTGATATGATTCCTGATGTGACAACAAGAATTTAAAAAAACTTGCTGCATTCATGTCTCAGTGAAGACATTAATGGTGCCACAAAGAATAAAAGATTATGCAAATCAGGGTGAGCTCAATTGAAATCATTATTTCAAAGAATTGGCAACGAAGGAGAGCAAGGGAATGAGCAGAACAATTAAGGCATTCATCTAACTTGGATTTGCAGGTGAAATACAGTAAGTTTCTCATCCTCAAAAAATTTGTGAATTTTGAAAATGGAAGGCACTAGTTTAGAAAAGATGAAAGGAAGAAAAAATGGGGAGGGTAGTCAATCAAAGACAAAAAAGCAAAAAAATGAAACACGACCAGAGGGCACTGAGAGAAAATTGAACCAAAATCTCATAGACCAGCTACCTGGTTCATGACCTAAAGCAAGATGTTTCACACAACTTAAGGTAGAAGTAGATAAATTGGATGAAAAATGCAAGTTCATAGGAGATTTTTGGACCCCAATCAGAGGATACGAATTGTTCAATTTCCATTACCATAGAAGAAATAGTTTCGAACTAGTATGTAACCCATGGAGGCTCAATTTGGGAAAACTGGTGTGCCCTAATGTTTTCGTTGATGTCGAATTGGTGAAATTATTGGCCAGTCATTATAATCTAAAAAATAAAGCTATATGTGATTTATCAGGGAAACCATTGATACATGTATCTAAGAATGCAATAAGTGAGGTTTTTAAATTAGAAGGAATATGCAGTGAAAAGATAATAAGTGAGGAGCTCGATAGTGAATTCAGAAGAATGGATACCATTTACAAGGGCTCGAGGTTACCCCTACATAGAATTAGGTGTCATGGAAACCAACTCCGATGGAAGACAGCGAGGGACCACCATTTCATGTGGATCTCTTCGAACCTTACCTAAAGTACACTTATTTTTTAGTGGGACAGGTATTGGGGATGGAAGTCCCAGAGCATATGACAGTTATACCCATGGTGATTGTTGTGGATGTTCAATATCATAATTCTAGGTCTTTTGATTATGCTTCACATGTATTTAAAGAGCTATATGTAGAGTTGATAGCAATAAAGAATGGAGCCTCTCTCCTGCACCTTAGGAATTATTCATTGTTGATTCTCTTGGTGCTATATTTTAGATAGGAATTAAGATTTTGGCTAGAGGAGCTGAGGATTTCGCAATTTGATAAGGAAGGCAAGCCATTGCCTATTCAGTTGTGGATTGTTTTTTGGGACAATAGGTTTGCTAATTCTAATTTCTTGCATTCTGAAAAATACTTTGTGAAGCCTTTGTATAGGTTTTATAATCATCCTTGTGACTATTCCTTGTCTAAAGAAATAAAGAGGTTTCTTAGGCCTAAGGACTATAATGGACCAATTAGCCACAACTAGGGGGATTGGTATTGTTTAGAAAATGCCACTATGATTAGGGTTTATGGTTTTGAAGATACTCCATTTATTTTTCCTAGGACAGTTCCAGATAGAATTGCATACTTGGAGATTGTTAGGCAAATGGATTTATCCAGTGTCATGAACTTAAGTTCCTATGGGGAGCAAGATTTTATGTCAAGTACACTATGTTTTGGTGATTTTACTGTGTTAGCAAAGGAGGGCTACAATTTCATTCTAGATAAGTTATTGCATTATAACATGAGAAAAGTGCCATCAAGGAAAAACTTTGATCCAGAGGGATATATCCATTCTGCGAGATAGAGGATAAACTTTGGAGGGTATCAACATGTGCCCTATCAATTTGATGACATAATCAGAAACTTGGATTTAAAAGAAGTAGAAATGGTGATTGAGAAGCATGATCAAGAATTGATAGATGTTGAGTTGTTGTCTTCCAATAAAGAAGTATTAGAGGCTGATAGGCCACAAGTCCCATTTGAGAAGGTATCGAGGACAAGGACTCAGGATTACACCTATTCTGCCAAAGAGATAAATATTGAGGAAACTATGGATGTGGATACAAGACATGAAGAATATAGATCTTTTATAGTAGATGATGAATTTGTGAAAACCTCAGAATTCAAAACATTTTTATGCAAACAAAAAGGAAAATAAATAAGAGGACTAGTTGACAATGTCACACCAGGAAATGAGGAACAGTTGTTAAAAGACTTGAGGGATGAGTTGGATAAATAGATGACAAACATGACCCCTAAGAAATCAAGAGAGATGTTAGAAAAGGCTGGTGTCATGATTTTCCCAGGGCTAGATCTCAATTCCGCATTGGTTTTTGACAATTTCCTGAAGGAAAACAATGCTACACATAAGCTCAGTATAGAAAAGGTCACAGAAGTGTATACAAGATCAAGATACAATCATGATGAAGATATATTAATGATTTGGGGTTTACATACCCTTCACAAGAAGTTAGTTGTCATTGATACTGAGAAGGAATTTGGACATGTCATGACTTTAAAGGCTGGAGAGGTTGATCCAGTTGCAATTGTGGAAATTGGGATCAATATAGCAAAATTAAATAAAGCCTAGATACAAGCATTGATCAGAGAGAGAGAAATGTACAAAACCAATAATGAGAGAATGCTAAGAGAAAATGAAGGTTTAAAGGAATGGGTAGGTGCTATAACGGGGCTAGCAAAGATGCTCACCCAAGGTGAAATTTCATAGGTGAAGGACCATTGGGAAGGGTCAAGTGCATACTCTCAAGGGAAAATGGACACACTTACTGCAATAATCAAAAGGAGGTAGGTCACTTTAAAGACTTGGTGAAATAAACTTTTCGGAAAACATTCACAATACATGGATACAATAAAATAACATAGAAGAGTGGATGATAGAATCCAAGAGAGAATTGAGGAGATGAGAAAAGATACTACTAATGCTGTAGGAATTGAAAATGCTAATCGTATCATGGAGAAGCACAGGGAATTCTTTGAGGAATTACAAGGGGATGCACAGGGATTGATAGAAGCCACTGAAGACAAACTTAATAAGTTCTGTGATGATGAAGGAAAATTGAAATAAATGACTACATGGAAGAGCGAAGGAGAATCAATACTCCAAGAGATATCGAAGACAACCACTGTGAAAGATATAACGTATGATGAAGCATGTGAGAAGAATGAACGAATGATGATGATGGAGATCATGATCCACGATGTGTTAGGAGATGTAAATACACATAAGCACCAAGATTACACAAAGAACATGTCTGGAGTTCATTTGTTGCTTAACAAAAATTAGTTAATGCTAATTCTGTTAGAATTTTTATGCTAAAATTTGTTTTGAAGGGACATGTCCTTCCCCATACTAAATGTATAAATATTCGTTGGATAAGTAGAAGATAAAGAGAATTAGAATAGGATAGATTTTTTTAAGCACAATATTTTTAGAATTATGGCATTTAGGAAGACTATGATGCATGTATGAATTTTGAGGAAGATAATGAAAGACTACTAATTTGGTGATTTCATTTTGGTATCAATTGTTTGTTGGATTTTTGCGATTATTTGATTGTCTCCAATCTGATGTTTCTTGATTGTTTAAATTGAAGTATCATGTATATGTTCAATTTATCAGTGCATATTTGTTGTTTCTATGTGATTTGATTTATTGGGTTCTTTAATGAAGAATTAAATTCCTTTCAATCAATTATAGTAATTTGGGAATATTATTTGGATTAGTAAGAAGAATCAAATAATTAGATTTGATATTTTGCCTCAAGTAGGGTTTATCAATTACATCCTTGCATGTTTATACCAGTTATAAACTCATAATTGTATGCCAAGCGATTAGAGAACTTGCTAGATAAAAACCACTCATCGAAGGCTTTCATTTGACTCCGTTTTACCCAATAAGGCATTGGTCTCCCTTATTTTCATTACATTAGCTTTATTCATTTCATTTGACATCTCTTAATTGAACATATAAATTTTCACTTTAATATTGCATATACAATTTATACCAAATTAGGATCATATCTTTCCACTATCAAATTGCCATTTGTGGATAGTTAGGTCAAGTAGGAAACATAATTCAAAATTCAAAATCAGTGTCATTCATATAGGTGAATTAGCCTAGGTTTAGAAAAGCCTTAAGAGTAGAAGGTTCAACCATATTGGTTGGCCTTGTTAGTTGGCCAATAACATAGTGAGAGTGTGGCAAGCTCTCCTGGTTCATTCAAACCAGCGTTTTTGAGACCCAACAAATTGGCGACTCTACTGGGGAAAATTGAGAGAAGTATGGTGGTAGACAACCTTTACATATAGATTCATTAAAAGAAGACCATAATTAAAATTTGAAAATCAACTCCATTGGGTGAAATAATAACATCTTTTCTCACTTTTAGAAAATGTGGGTGGCGACTCTGAATGAACAAAAGCATTGAGACTGATACAATAAGATACAGATCAGAAAGGAATCAACCTAGAGTTCAGACCATCACAGTTTCTCACAACATGCAAGGAAGGAGATCTTTGTACAAGGAGGGGGATGGTTTTAATGAAAAAGGTAAGCAAACCTTTAAAAATGATTAGGGCAAGAAGGTATTCAATGACCTAGATCCAGCCACAAAAAATAGAATATCAAAACCACCAATGGAAACACACAACTCATACAAGGCATTGAAAAATGAAGATAGCCCATATAAAGAGCTTCACACTCCTGAAGAGAAGAGAAATCCCTTCCATCGAATAAGCCATAATAAAGATGAAGAGCTCATGGCTGAATTTGAAGCTGAGAAGAGGAGATAATTTGAATGTGATCAGAGAGCTGCACTCTTTGAGGAAGGACTTGAATATGAGGCAACATCTGAAGAAAATCATGAACTCATGACCCAAGATGAGACAAACGCACAATGGGAACATATGAGATAAGAAACAAAAAGGTCGATGATAGAATATGAGCAAAGGCTTCAGTCCATGAAGGAATTTGAGAAGTTGAAATTATAGAAGGCTTAGGTTAAAAAATCAATGGCTGATTCACCCAAATATACGCCCCCTCATAAGAACAACAATATGAAGCCATCAAATTCCCCACAAGCCCACCAAAACCAGCCAAGGAATCAATATAGAAACACAAACGCTCCACCACAACACCGAAATATTCAGCCACCTCCTCATCAGTAGTATGTACCCCCACAAGGTCCACAATATGTGGCAAATACTAACCCAATATACCAGCATCAACATTTCCAAAATCCCCCTCCACAATACACAACCATGATTAGACAATTTGATCTTGCTAGATTTGAGATATACCCTCTGGACAAGAATTGGAGGGACCTAGTCCCTAAGTTCACAAGAAGTAATGTAGTTACAGCTGAGGACCATCTGACAAACTTTAAAGAAGTCATTCAAGACTTGGATATGCAATATGAGGATGTACATATGAGATTATTTATGATGTCACCGATTGAGGATGCCAGGGATTGGTTTAACAGTCTACCAACAACATCCATCTATTCCATTCATGTATTCCATGAACAATTTCTTCAGCAATATGGGAATCAGTGTGCATCAAATTTTTCTTTGAATGAGTTAGTGACTATCCAAAAGCATCAAAATGAGTCAGCCTTTGATTTTAACCAAAGGTTTGTTAAATTACATAATAAAATACCTCAGGGATCCAAGTTGGATGATCCTGCTACGTTGAGTATCTATTTGAAAGCCTTTGATCCCAAGACTAGATATGAATTGAGAAATAGAGGTCCTAGGAATCTGGCTAAGGCCCAAAAGATAGCATTAACTATTGAAAATAATAGGAAAGCTACAGGGATGTTTTCTAAAAGGGAAAATCCTAGGGTTCCCCAATATGTTCCCCCAAACAGACAAGAGAACACATATAGGAATGGAATACCAAGGCTGCATGACATGCCTTATAATACAAACTAGAAGGATGGGAAGCCGGTAAATGATAGACCAAGAAATAAAGAAACACCGAATCCATTAAAAAGGAAGGGAGCATATATGGTAGATAAGAGTCCCTGGTGCTCAGTCTGTTACACACCACATTCTCCAGAGCATTGTGTAACAACTCAGTCAATACCAAAAGAAGAGACACTGGAAAATGATGATGGTGAAGACCAGAATGTCTATCTAACTTCCCACACTCTTAACTCTTCAGAGTGGGAATATGCATCTTCAGAGGAGGAAGGATATGAGTATAATGTTGATCACCAAAAATACAATATTCACATGGTAGAGCAACATGTTTGTTCTGATCATGAAGAAAGTGATAATGAGCAAAATCTCCTTGTTGCATCAAGTCAGACTAATAGATGTGGTGTAAGGAGACTGAGTGAAGAAGAGATTAAAATATTGACAATTGCAGCAATAGAGGAATCTAGAAACAAATATCATTTGAGGAATAGAACATTGAATAGAGATGAGGGTGTCCCAAGGGGAATATTTGTAAAAAATAAAAAAAGTATCAAATAAGACATCAAAAGGGACAGATGATAAACAACAGGACAAAAAGGAGCATAAGGGATCTCCTAAGGAGGAAAGTAAATAAATTCCCATTGAGAAGCAAAAGCCAGATCAAACATCCAAAAGGGAAAGAGAAGAGAACAAAGGAGAATTGATAGAACCTAAAAAGGTAATCAGAACTGAAAGTACATCCTTTGACTTCATACAAGCCTTATCTCAATTGAAGATGTTTGTCCCATTAATTGAAATGATGAAGATCAAGGAATATAGGGAAGGTTCCATACAATTAATGTCCAATGGGAATCAAAATATGAACCTTGGAAATAAAGAAGTTTCTAAAATAAATAATAAAAGGAAGGAGGTAAAAATTCCAGAGGCCTGCCTAATGAACACACCACAGATTGACCCATTCTTTACTACTTTACTCATAAGCGACAAACTAGTAAGAAATTGTATGATAGACTCAGGAGCCTCCATGAATATCATGCCAGTAGGGGTAATGAAGTAGCTTGGTATGTGGATAGATGTGGGAGGAGGTAAATGCTACACCATGGATAGCAGGCCTATTCTGCTTGTGGGAATAATGAAGAATGTGGAAGTAAGATTAGCAACTTACCCACAAGCTACCTACAAAATTGACATAGCCGTGATTGACACACCTCCCCATTTTGGAATGCTTCTATCAAGATAGTGGACTATAGCAATAGGAGGCAATGTACAGTTTGATTTATCATATGCCACCATACCAGTGAATGGAGAAGAGGTCAAGTTATATAAGGAGCGAAGAATGAATCAAATTGTTCAATGTGTTCCTCAGGAACAACTTAATTGCTTCTATGATGTTGATTTGGGGAGTTTTAGAGTGGAACTATCTCAACTTGAGTTCATAAGCAAAGATCCAATTAATAAAAAAAAATTTGAAAATCAATAAGGGATATGGAAAATGTACTTTGATGGAGCATGCAGCCAAGAAGGTAATGGAGTTGGGATAGTTTTTATATTACCTGATGGTTCAACTTTTAAATATTCAATTTTTTTAGCATTTGAATGTACAAACAATGTGGCAGAATATGAAGCTTTTTTTACCAGATTGAATTTAGTTGTTAAACACAAGATTAAACTCTTAACAGTTTTTGGAGACTGGGAGTTGGTTGTGTCTTAGATCAGATCAAAATATGTAGCAAAAAATAAAAGGCTGAAATAGTACAGGAATGCAATATGGGATACAATCAAACTATTTGATGCTTTCTCTATTGATTGGGTGGACAAATCAAAAAATATAATGGTAGACTTCCTAGCCAATGTAGCATTAAAACAAGATGACATCACACTAGCAAGAATATCCCAACTTGAGTTCAAATCAAGACCCGATGTGCCTGACAATGTATATAGTTGGCAGGTTTTTAATGATGACACTGATCTTTTAAAATTCCTTCACTGTATAGACCAGTATGAGGCTCAGGAAATTGATTTCAACGTCTTTGTGGAAGAAATAAATGGAGAACATTTAGTATTTGGAAAGAAGGTCTAACAACTTAAGACTAATAAACTTCCCAAAGGGTTAGTGGCATTGGAAAGAGTATATGATGGAAGTGATCGATCCCTTATGAAACAAACACCAGTCAAAAGGGAAGATATTGAAGAAATAAACTTAGGGACTGAACTGTCACCAAGGAAGGTATGTAGTGGGAAGAAGATAAGCCCTACTATCTGAAGGATGCTAATTTCATTGTTAAGAAAATATAAACATGTGTTCGCATGGTCTTATGAGGACCTCAAGGCATATAGGGAGGATTTATTTCAACATGAAATTCCATTGAAAGCAGATGCAAAACCATTTAGACAAAAACAAAGGCCTATTAACCCCACACTAGAACCAAAAATGTAGGAGGAATTGGCCAAACTTAGAGATGAAGGTATCATTAAACCTGTTAGGCATTCAACATGGGTGTCAAACCTTGTTCCTGTTAGAAAGAAAAATGGAGATATCATATTGTGTGTGGATTTCAGAAATCTGAATGTGGCATCCCTCAAGGATAACTACCCTCTGCCTAACATGGAAGCTATACTGCATAAAGTAACCGGGTGTGATCTTTTGTCTATGATGGATGGTTTTTCGGGTTATAACCAAGTTAAGGTCAAGGAATCTGAGCAGTACAAAATAGCTTTGACAACCCCATGGGGAACATATGTCTATGTGAGAATGCCTTTTGGTCTCACAAATTCGGGAGCAACTTTTCAAAGAGCTATGTACTTAGCATTTGTTGACCTAATTAATGCTATAATGGTGGTGTATCAAGATGAACTTACTGCTTACTCAAAAAGAGTTGAAGATCATGTAGAACATCTTGAAAAAATATTCATTAAGGCTTCAGAGTATGGCATTAGTTTGAACCCTAAGAAATGTCATTTTGTTGTTATAGAGGGAAAACTCTTAGGACACATTGTGTCAAAAGAGGGAGTGAGGATAGATCCTGAGAGAGTTGAGGCTATAGATAAGGTCCCTATCCCTAAAACTATAAAAGCCATCTAATCATTTTTTGGACAGATTAATTTTGTTAGGAGGTTTGTGTCGAACTTTGCTAAAATTGTCAAACCCATATCGAAGATGCTAAGGAAAGGACAAAAAATTGAATGGACCCCAAAAGCATTAGAAGCCTTTGTATCCATTAAAAGAGCCATTAAGGAAGCCCCTATCCTCAAATCTCTTGATTTCACAAAACCTTTCCAAATATTTCCATTCGCTTCCTTGCACACAATAGCTTTGGTATGTTACAAAAAAATGAGGATGATCATGAGCAACCTATGTCCTTTTTTAGTAAATTTTTGCAAGGATCAGAATTGAAGTATGACATAATGGAAAAACAATCCTTTGCACTGGTAAAGGCCACAAAAGCCTTGAGACCTTATCTTTTTGGAGCCAAAGTGATTGCTTATGTCCCTCACACAATAGTCAAGGACATTTTGACACAGTCAGAAGTAATAGGGAAGAGATGCAAGTGGATTAATAAAATTCAAGAATTTGATATGGAAATATATATTACTAAATTTATAAGAGGCCAAGGATTGGCCAAGTTAATGGCAGAAGCAAACATTGAGGAAAATCACATTTGCAATGTAGAAGAAGAAGGGGATGCAATTGAAAGCATTGAGCATACACCCTGGTATACAAACATCATGCATTACCTCAAAAACAAAAAGTGCCTTGAAAGATTTAATGATAACTAGAAGATAAATTTGAAACTATAGGCCTCTAAATATGTATTCATAGAAGGTGATTTATTTTGGAAAAATAGAGATGGAATGTTGTTGTTATGTTTAGATGAGTCACAAGTTGATCATATTCTGAAATAAATGCATGAAGGAGTCTGTGGAGGCCATTATTCCGCAAAGAAAATTGCACATAAAATCCTCAGCGCAAGTTATTACTGGCCAAAAGTTTTTAATGATTCATTTTCATATGTAAGGAAATGGGAAAAATGAAATATCAGGGAGCTTTACCACTTAGACCTATGCAGGTTGAAGCCCCTTTTCATCAATCAGGGATTGAATTTATTGGGGAGATACAAGAGAGATCAAGTGGAGGACACAGATGGATACTAGTAGCCACTGATTACTTTACCAAATGGGTAGAAGCAATCCCAACCAAATAGGCGACAAGTAAAGTTGTGATAAATTTTTTGATGGACAACATTATTACCAGGTTTGGTACACCACTAATATTGATCATAGACAATGGGATGTGTTTCAGATCATATGAGTTTAAAACCTTTTGCAGTATGCATGGTATTGCTATCTCTTATTCTACCCCTTACCATCCACAAGCTAATGGTCAGGCAGAGTCTAGTAACAAAAGTCTTCTAAAGATTATTAGGAGAATGTTGGGTGGAAACAAGAAGATATGGGATTCAAAATTGAAATTGGTTGTATGGGCTGATAGGATCACTATCAATAAGGCAATTGGAAAATCCCCATATGAACTAGTATATGGAACACAAGCCAGAATGCCTTTACAAAATCTATTACCAATTTATAAATTTATTCTTTAGGAAGACATGGAGGTTCCTGAACCAATGGAAGAGAGAATGAAACAATTAACAAAACTTGATGAAATGAGAATATTAGCCCAAAACCAGAACATGAAGTTGCAAACACAAATGAAGTGTTTGTTTGACAAAAGGGAAAAAAATAGAAAATTTGAGGAGGATGATCTGGTATTGATGTGGAATGTTAGGTTCCAAGAGAAAGGAAAACATGGAAAATTTTAGGCTTTGTGGTTAGGACCTTTTGTTGTTGTTGGCAAGCAAGGAGAGGATTCATATTATTTGTAAAATATGAGTGGTGAAGAATAGGAGTTGCCTGTACATGGGCAATTTCTAAAGAACTTTTTCTCCTGAAAATTACAGAAGATCAAGGGTTGTCAGTGCATGGACAACTCTTGAGAAAGCTTCTCATAAAACATTTGATGCACAATAGTATATGAAGTGAAGGATATAGGAAATTGCTAGTACATGGACAATCCTGGAAACCCTTATTTGATCTTTTCTCCATGTACAATAGTTTAGGATCATGTTCATCTCCACTTTCTTTCATCCATAATGTTTGGTCTACTCACCCAAAGATCTAGATCCTTGCAATGATCTCACAAAAATTCATCCCCAAACGGAGCCACTGTTGGAATTGTGAAATTTTGATAATCTCATTGACCTTTCATGCTTATTAGTTTCCCAAGGAGTTTATATTACAGACATAAAATTTCCTCACATAACATATTTTCACCAAAGTTCAAGTTAAATTTTGTCATAAAGCCCCATAAAATTCATCTGACATTAAATCTTTAACATTTGAAAATATCGGCATAAGTTGATGTAGGTCTCACCGATAATAATATACATTTCTTCAATATATCGACAAGACATCTAAAGTGTCATACCAATGAGGATATATACCAAGAGAATGTGAGTTTACATTTCCTATCGTCAAGACAAAAGGTATCGGCATGACGATGTGAGGTCATATCAAGCTGAGTTGCTTTTTACCGATTGGAATATAATAAAGTGTATCTGCTAGACTATGGTCATCAAAGTGAAATTTCAAAGTACTACCCAAAGCATTACTGGTCTTGCCAATAAAGAAAAAGGAAGACTCATTCAGTAAGACAATGATGCCGGAGAGAGTTTGAGGATTCTTACCGACCCCTCATGTTCTACTAATAGAACCAAGCGTATGGAAATAAAATTTGTCGAGAAGACAATATGCGTGGTCTCGCCGAAGAAAAAGTGTATCGGTGAGATAAGTCTCAACGGGGAGATCTAAGAGAGGTCACGGTGAATATCATCCTGTCGGTAGGACAATTACCTAGTCTCAAAAACTTAAATTGACAAAGTGAATATCTCGATGAGACAAAGAAATTTCAGAGTAAAGTGAAGAATCATTGGTCCAATTCGTTAAGTTTGGGTGATAGTTTACTTCAGTGAAAGACATGGTGACATGAAAAACTAAAAAGGAAAACTATCAGGGACAATTGTGATGTCGGGGGAACTACAAGATGTCTTAGTGGATGGGTGAACATTGAACAAATGGATCAGACAGAGATTTAAAATGTCTTGCCAATATGATCCCTGATGTGACAGCGAGAATTAAAAAAAACTTGCTGCATTCATGTCTCAGTGAAGACATTAATGGTGCCACGAATCATAAAATATTTTGTAAATCAGGGTGAGCTCAATTCAAATCATTATTTTGTAGAATTGGAATCAAAGAAGAGGAGGGGAACAAGCAGAACAATTAAGGCCTTCGTCTAACTTGGATTTGTAGGCGAAATACAGTAAGTTTCTCATCCTCTAAAAATTTGTGAATTTTGAAAATGGAAGGCACTAGTTCAGAAAAGATGAAAGCAAGAAAACATGGGGAGGGTAGTCAACCAAAGAAAAAAAAGTAAAAAATTGAAACGCGACCAGAGCGCACTGGGAGAAAATTGAACCAAGATCTCATAGACCAGCTACCTGGTTCAGGACCTAAAGCAAGATGTTCCACACAACTTAAGGTGGAATTAGATAAATTGGATGACAAATGCAAGTTCATAGGAGATGTTTGGACCCCAATCAGAGGATACAAATTGTTCAATTCCCATTACCATAGAAGAAATTGTTTTGAACCAGTATGTAACCCGTGGAGGCTCAATTTGGGAAAACTGGTGTGCCCTGATGTTTTTGTTGATGTTGAATTGGTGAAATTATTGGCTAGTCATTATAATCCGAAAAATAAAGCTATATGTGATTTATCATGGAATCCATTGATACATGTATCTAAGAATGCAATAAGTGAGGTTTTCAAATTAGAAGGAATATGCAATGAAAAGGTAATAAGTGAGGAGCTCAATAGTGAATTCAAAAGAATGGATACCATTTATAAGGGCTGGAAGTTTCCCCTACATAGAATTAGATGTCATGGCAAATCAACTCTGATGGACGACAATGAGGGACCACCATTTCATGTGGATCTCTTTGAACCCTACCTAAAGTACACTTATTTTTTTGTGGGATAGGTATTGGGGATGGAAGTCCTAGAGCATATGACAGTTGTAACCATGGTGATTGTTGTGGATGTTCAATATCATAATTCTAGGTCTTTTGATTATACTTCAAATGTATTTAAAAAGATGGATGTAGGGTTGATAGCAATAAATAATGGAGCCTCTATCCTGCACCTTAGGAATTATTCATTGTTGATGCACTTGGTGCTATATTTTGGACAAGAATTAAGATTTTGGCCCCAAGAGCTAAGGATTTCGCAATTTGATAAGGATGGCAAGCCATTTCCTATTCAGTTGTGGACTATTGTTTGGGACAATAGGTTTTCTAATTCTAATTTCTTGCATTCTAGAGAGTACTTTGTGAAGCCTTTGTATAGGTTTTATAATCATCCTTGTGACTATTCCTTGTCTGAAGAAATAAAGAGGTTTCTTAGGCCTAAGGATTATAATGGACCAATCAGCCACAACTGGGGGGATTGGTATTGTTTAGAAAATGCCACTATGATTAGGGTTTATGGTTTCGAAGATACTCCATTTATTTTGCCTAGGACAGTTCTAGATAGAATTGCATACTTGAAGATTGTTAGGCAAATGGATTTCTCCAGTGTCATGAACTTAAGTTCCTATGGCAAGCAAGCTTTTATGCCAAGTACACTATTTGTTGGTGATTTTAATGTGTTAGCAAAGGAGGGCTACAATTTAATTCTAGATAATTTATTGCATTATAACATGAGAAAAGCGCCATCAAGGAAAAAATTTGATCCAGAGGGATATATCCATTCTGCAAGACAAAGGATAAAATTTGGAGGGTATCAACATCTGCCCTATCAATCTGATGACATAATCAGAAACTTGGATGCAAAAGAAGCAGAAATGGTGATTGAGAAGCATGATCAAGAATTTATAGATGTTGAGTTGTTGTCTTCTAGTAAAGAAGTATTAGAGTTTGATAGGCCACAAGGCCCATTCGAGAAGGTATCAAGGACAAGGACTCAATACCTATTCTTCTAGAGAGATAAATATTGAGGAAACTATGGATGTGGATACAAGACATGAAGAATATAGATCTTTTATAGCAGATGATGAATTTGTGAAAACCTCAGAATTCAAAACATTTTATACAAACAAAAAGGGAAATAAATAAGAGGACTAGTTGACAATGTCACACCAAGAAATGAGTAACAATTGTTAAAAGAATTGAGGGATGAGGTGGATAAAGAGATGAAAAACATTACCCCTGAGAAAGGGAGAGAGATGTTAGAAAAGGCTAGTGTCATGATTTTCCCATGGCTAGATCTCAATTCTGCATTGGTTTTTGACAGTTACTTGAAGGACAACAATGCTACGCATAAGCTCAGTATTGAAAAGGTGACAAAAGTGTATATAGGATCAAGATACAATCCTGATGAAGAGACATTGATGATTTGGGCTTTATATCCCCCTCACAAGAAGTTGGTTGTCTTTGATACTGAGAAGGAATTTGCACATGTCATGACTTTAAAGGCTGGAGAGGCTGATCTGGTTGCAACTACAGAAATTGGGATCAATATAGAAAAATTAAATAAAGCCCAAATACAAGCATTGATCAGAGAGAGAGAAATGTACAAAACCAATAATGAGAGAATGTTGAGAGAAAATGAATGTTTAAAGGAGTTGGTAGGTGCTGTAACGGGGCCAAAAAATATTTTCACCCAAGGTGAAATTTCACAGGAGAAGGACCATTGGGAAGGGTCAAGTGCATACTCTCAAGGGAAAATGGACACACTTATTACAATAATCAAAAGGAGGTAGGTCATTTTAAACACTTGGTTAAGTAAACTTTGGGGAAAACATTCACAATACGTGGATGCAATAAAAGAACATAGAAAAGTGGATAATAGAATCCAAAAGAGAATTGAGGAGATGAAAAAAGATACTCCTAATGCTGCAGGAATTGAAAATGCTAATCGTATCATGGATAAGCACAAGGAATTCTTTGAGGAATTACAAGGGGATTCATAGGGATTGATAGAAGCTGCCGAAGATAGACTGACTAAGTTATGTGATGATGAAGGAAAATTGAAAGAAATGACTACATGGAAGAGCGAATGTGAATCAATACTCCAAGAGATATTGAAGACAACCACTGTGAAAGCTATAACATTGGATGAAGCATGTGAGTAGAATGAATGAATGATGATGATGGAGATCATGATCTACGATGTGTTAAGAGATGCAAATACACATCAGTGCCAAGATTACATAGAGCACATGTTTGGAGTTCATTTGTGGCTTAACAGAACTTAGTTAATCCTAATCTTGTTAGCATTTTTATGCTTAAAACAATTTTAAAGGGACACATCCTTCCACATACTAAATGTATAAATATCCATTGGATAAGTAGAAGATAAAGAGAATTAGAATAGGATAGATTTCTGTAAGCACAATATTTTTAGAATGATGGCATTTAGAAAGACTATGTTGCATGTATGAATTTTGAGGAAGATAATGAAAGACTATTGATTTGGTGATTTCATTATGGTATCAATTTTTTGTTGGATTTCTGTAATTATTTGATTGTCTCCAATTTGATGTTTCTTGATTGTTTAAATTGAAGTATGAAGTATATGTTCAATTTATCAATGCACATTTGTTGTTTCTATGTGATTTGATTTATTGGGTTCTTTAATGAAGAATTAAATTCCTTTCAATCAAATATAGTAATCTAGGAATGCTATTTGGATTAGTAAGAAGAATCAGATAATTAGATTTGATATTTTGCCTCAAGTAGGGTTTATCAGTTACATCCTTGCATGTTTATACCAGTTATAAACTCGTAATTGTATGCCAAATGATTAGAGAACTTGCTAGATATAAATCACTCATCAAAGGCTTTCATTTGACTCCATTCTACCCAATAAAGCACTGGTCTCCCTTATTTTCATTACATTGGCTTTATTCATTTCATTTGACTTTCTTTAATTGAACATATAAATTTTCACTTTAATATTGCATATACAATTTATACCAAATTAGGATCATATCTTTCCACTATCAAATTGCCATTTGTGGATAGTTAGGTCAAGTAGGAAACATAATTCATAATTAAAAATCTGTGTCATTCATATAGGTGCACCCGCTTAGGCTTATCAAAGCCTTAAGAATAGAAGGTTCAACCATATTGGTTGGCCTTGTCAGTTGGCCAATAATGTAGTGAGAGTGTGGAAACCTCTCATGGTTCATTCAAACTAGCTTTTTTGAGACCCAACAGGTTCAAGCCAGCAAGTTGAGGCACATTTTTCCAACACTTTAGAGCAGCAACAAGGATTTCATCATGTCTTGCTAACAACAACCAACTACTCCTGTTAAATGATGTGAAGGAAAATTTTCTAGATATTCAAATGAAACTAGAATAAATATGGTCTAGATCCTTCTCATAAGCTATTAGCACTAAATCTGCAATGTAACCTAAAATTAGGAGTCACCAAGTATACTTTTAAAACCTCTATAGGCAAAAAATACTGCTGCATATACCAGACAACAACTTTAAATTTTGAAACAAATCTAAAGAGAAGACTCGAGAGTCCCACTGGGTGTGACAAAAACTTTTGGCAATCAAGATTGCACCCTTAGCCAAGCTAGACTTTCCTATCTTGTTGCAACATGGAAATGCTCTCTAATTTGTGGGTAAATGAATTAGTGAGACCAAATCTCTAGAGTGGGTTCATTCCCCCAATAAACCACCTAACCTACTAAACCTTCAGGGAAAAGGGTAGATAGAAAAAATGGAAATAAAAATTCTAAACTAAGGTTATTCACCAACGATAAGAGGACTCTCACAATTTTCCTACTCACAACAATACCTTAAACTTTGATTTTTCACAATCTCATCACAAAGACACATAACTTGAAGGTGATTTGCATAGAGGTCAGCTAAACATAACACAAAATTCAACTAGAATCACATGAAAACCTTGAAATAAACCTATAATTGACAAGACACAAGAAGGATTCCACACTTGAATCAAAACTAATATCAGATTGCAATTACAAATTTGAACAGGTAGGTGAGAAAGAAACTCTGTCGTTTTATTGCATTGAAGGACTAAAAATTTTAGAATATGAGTACATCAATTAGTTCAAAAAACTCTTAGTGGATAGGAGAGAAAGAAAATATGAATCTGAACCCCGAGAAATTAAAATTTATCAAACTTATATCCATTAAGTGATCTCAGTAGTGCAAAATAGAAAAATCAAGCCCACTGCTTCTCCAAAAAGACTCATTCTCCATTTTTAAAATTGGGGAAAAATCTTGAAAAAGAGGGCCTGAAAATACTCCATAAAGCACCAAAAGGATAGAAACTTTCCATCTCCCAAGGGTTGATCCAAAAATTCCACAAAACTAGGTGCAAATAGCTGAAAACTGAAAATAGAAAGTTCAGTTTGTTATCCTTTTTCCAAATCCGCCCAAGAACTCCAACTCAGAAATAGAATGTTTTGGTGTCAACTCAAGTGCACTATCTAAATAAATTTAAATAACAACTAATTAAGAAATTTATAGAAACATTTCTTAATTTGTATTTTACAGCTCCGCAGTTTCTCAATTACAAAAATATAAATTCTCCTATTTCTTTTCTTTCTGAATTCGAATATTTATAGTTTGATTAAACATTAATATTTGCAAAAAATCAAAACACTATATGAAAGCTCCTATCCCTTTGATTTTTCTTATAAAAAATCATAAAAATGGATTATGAGCCCTAGACCCAAAGAAAAAGCTAAGGCATGGACGACTTGACCTAGTGAGAGGGGCAATGTGTATATGGACCACATGAAAAATACAATGGCAAGGTATGGTTTCTAATCTGATTTTTGTTAAAATCACTAAAAATGCTCAAGGCATTGGCTCAACCCAGGCAACATATGAGGCAAGGTATTAACAAGGCATTTGAAATTTAAAAGATGTGATAAAAATCACATTGAACCTTAAGCATGGAGAAAACCCTAGCCACAAAATCACCTCCAAACACTCATTTTGGTTGTCATTCTCATTAGCCAAGTTTGGGGAAAATAGGGCTCTGCTAGGCACCGCCATGGAAGTTAGGGTTTGATATGGAAACTCCACCATTTGAGTTGCTTTCAATTTGATTTTTGTCAAATCTTCTCCTAAATTCGATGGTAAGTCTTTTGCTTGCATTTTGATCCTCTTTTGACTCCATTCGAAAGAGAAAATTGGGCCTCTAGGCCACGACCATGACTGGTTTTTTATTGCATTTTGTGTTTTCATTGTGTCAACACCCCTGCCACTCTTTTTGGCCATCATGAGAGAGTTTTTTTTCTCTTTTAGAGGCTCTATTTGCGGACTTGGACTGGATTTCTCCTTGCACAACCATGGTAAGCTCCAGTTCTTTTATTTGATCCATTTCCCTCTTAAATAAAATCTTGACTTGAGGTTATTTCATAAAAATAAGGAAGTTCTGTGGGATTTTTCTGAGTTAGGCGATTGTATAGGTCGTGGCCTGACCATATGTATTCTTTTATTTCTGCAAATAATAGTCTATTTGGGCTCGACCCATGATGAAAAATGATTTTAATGTTGAATGGAAGGACTCTCTTTCATTTGTTTATCATTTCTTGGGCTTTGAAAACCCTTCATGGCCATAGCCATTGATTTCATTGTTTCCATTTTCTAAGAGATTTAATGTTGGTATATGCTCGAATCTTTGTTGTTTCCTCCTATACTTGCATTTTGAACAGAAAACCCTAAGTGGTTATCACCATTTTTGAAAGAAAACTCTCCTAGACCATGGCCATGAGAGAACCAACTAGGGTTTTTTGCATTCTTGTACAAACTCGAACAATCGATTACCTCTTTATTTTGAAAAATCACAACATGAAGCTATGTGGGTTTCCTCTTAAAAACTCGAACTGGCCAACATTGCACTTGTTTCCATTTTGAAACCCTAGCTTACTATGGCATAAGCTCACTATTTTTGAAAAGAAAAAGGTTCCACTATATGTGCTCATTATTGTAGCTTCATTTGCAGTCACTTATAATTTTGTTTCTTGATGGGACAAACTTCCTTTTGTACTCTTCATGAATTTTAATTTCTCTTGGGAACAAAATGTTGATATGAAATTGATCCTTGCATAGAAGATTTTTGAAATACAAACACCTAATGACGATTCTTGGAAGCTTCTCCATTTGCTTCAGTTATCATTTGATTTGTAAACAAGGCATTATGTATGCCTATTAACTATCACATTTCATGATGATGTACTCCTTGTGATCATCCACTTAAGAAATTGATCATTTAAGATATTCAATTCATTCCTTCAGAATTGATTGTCCTGAATGATCAATTGCTTGGGTTCTTATGACACTTATTGTACTCCTTTAGATGCATATCTCTTTTGAGAAATTTTGAATTATTTCCTTTCACAACCCCTCTTTTGAATTCTTGAGGGGAAGCATGCTAGGACTCAACTCTTATGGGAGCCTAATTTACACCACATGCTTTAAATTCTTCAAAACATATCAACAACATGGCTTTTCCTATACCTGCACATGAAACAAATAATGTTAGATTAAAACTATAAATTCAAATTTTCTTATGATTTTTCCTCCTTGGTATTCTCTTGCACACTTCTTTTCTATGCTCCATTAATTCAATGCATCATAAGCAGTGTTCTACATTATTTTTGATGGATCATGTAAGAGGGTTCATAGTCCGAGCTCTAACAAAACTTTGTAATCAATTGCAGGTTCACTTCGAGCACAAAAGCAATGAAGGATGCAAAAATCTAAAGGAAACTTGAAGGAAAAACCAGGAAATGATGATTATGTTCTCTCTTACATGCTCTTCTCCTTTTATCTTTAGTTGTGTAGTGTAATCCTTATGATTCATTATCTCTACAATTCCCACGGCTTGTGTGGGCTCTTGATTCCTCTTTTATCCAATGAATACTAAAAGCATTTTGTGCAATCCTCTTTTAATTGTGTACTTTTCTCTTGCAAACAATGTATGGAAAATTATGGAATGAATAATTGAATACAAAATGAAAGCAATTTCCTTTTACATTTCATCAAATACTATGTTTCAAATGATAAATGGAAAACTGAAATACATTGTACCTTTCTAAAACTCAAAACTCAAATATATGCAGTTGTTTAAGCAACTACAGAAATAAAATGAAACTTTTCACCTTAAAATGAACCTTGAATTAATCAACTCTGTCAATTTGAGTTGTGGTGAAAAATTGATAACAATAACTTTGGTCATGCAATTTTTTTTGGTATGTAGGGAGGATTTTTTAAATGTCTTGTTGACTATTAAATTTTTAGGATTTTCCTTTCTATGTTTTCATTTGAGATATTTGAAATATCTGAAGTACATCCTCATAAGGTTTCGTATGTCGAGTGTGAACAACAATACTCCTATTTTTTTGTTGATTCAAAGTCCATCTCACTAGGTACAACACCATCCCTGTTATTTGTAGCTTGATGCATCATATCTATGTGTGTTATCAAACATAAGGAAAGTTAGGCTTTTTACATTCCCAATCCCTAGATAAGAAATGCATCATCATCTTTAATCATCATATCTAATAAAGTCTTGACAACTCATGGACTTGTTGGACTTCTACATCTTCTTGGATTCAAGGGTTGATCCCTCTCCTTCTTCTATTTTCTCTCACTCTAACATAGTATGGTGAGATTCACAAAAAATATATCTACATCCATCCATAAACCATTTGCATTTATCTTTCATCCATAAACCATTAACATCTTTCATACTCATGCATATCATCATAATAGGAAACATCATCTTTGCATGACATTATCATTTAAGGTATTAAGGATACTATGGATTTGTTATTCTAAGAATCTTAGGTATCATCACATTTTTCACTATCATCATAATCCATACATTATAAAAATATATCAATAAGCATCCATACATTTTGCATTATCATATACCATATGAAAAAGATACTGAAAAAGAAGATAGAACATATCATTACATAACATCCATCTCACATACATTATCATCAACATAATATAGATATGTTAGTCTAATCATCTCATTATATAACATTGCAATCATCATCAAATAGAAATAAATCCATCATAAATTACATATGCATTCATACCATACATCAATAGCATCACATACATCACATCATAAAGCATACACCATCATAGCATAATCATCCATCCATATACACCCATAGCACATAAAGTACAATAAAATAACATCACATCATATAAGAGGCTAACAAAAATTTAACCAATGAATGTATATACATCATATAATTAGGTTGTAGATAAAAATTGTGTCTATAACATATCAATGAATTGAGCTCCCCTCCCTCTGTCAGTCACTGTAGTGACTACCCTAGCTCTAGCGGTGTGAACCTATCGATCTGCCTGATGGCCCTCCATGAGGTCTGCTCAGTGTAACCTAGCTGATATGAGAGAAATCTAGCTCCCAACACTCTTGTGAGCAAGCTTGGTAGTACAAAGTCTTGTAATAGGAGTTTCGCATGGACCGTCAATAGAACTCTATGGGGCCTATGGTCTGTCCCTACGCTTGTTGTGCTACTGTCCTTAGCTGCTATCTAGGTCCAATCTCAAGTGTCAAACCAAGGTATGCATCCTGCCTCATTTGGCACTCCTATGTAACCTCCTATCTCACCTGATCCCTCTCCTAGGTCAGGGTCTAAATCTGAGCCTATGCCTGCTACAACTACCCTATCAACAACTATACCTATGCCTTTAATGCTACTATTTTTCCATCCCATGGATTGATATCGGGTGGTGGCTACTACGGTGCCCTCTATCTCATCAATGATATTAGGGGTAGTACATGTCCATCATGCACATCATTTTTGTCATGCCCATTCTATTTGTACTATCCATCCTGAGGTTGTTATGGTGGCTATTGAGGCACCTATCCAATCTAGGGTACTCTGACCTGTCCCCTACCCATTGTTGTTACTATAGGAAATATCAATCTAACAAAGGCCAAGGCCTGCCAATAAGCATCATAAGCTTGTGTCATCCCTACATTTGGGGGACCATCAAAGTATACCCATGGCTTCATGAGCAACTGCCTAAAATCATTGATGGCTTTCTAGGGCCAAATCTGCTATCCCCAAGCTATCTCCCAAGATTTCCTCACAAAAATAGCTCTATACACTAAGTCAGGTGCATCCCACACCTCTCCAAATTGTCTCACTACCCTGTTTGGAAGGTAGCGCTCAATCTTGTGATGCTCCCAACCCTACATATATCTGGTATGGTTGCAATAGAGCAACTACTCATCATCACCGTGCCATCTGTAATGATCAAGGCCTCCATTAGAAGATCATCATCTCATTGATAACCTGCCTCTAGTGCGGGATCCAAGTGATTCCTGTATAATGGAGGGTAGTCATACCCCCATAGCTATAAACCTCAAGATCAGCATAGCCTACCTAAAAAATTTCTATGGTGGGCCTAAGTTTTGCTATGTGCTTGTATGCCCAAACATGAAGAAGTGTCAACCCGACTCCAATTTTGTGGGCTCCCAAGTATACCACCTGGTGCATGTCATGATACAAGGATGCAAGGATAACTGGCCCCCATGCATATATGGCCATCTCCTCCATCATCAAGGACTAGACAACACTCCATCTAAGGTTGCAACCTTTAGCTTGTCTATCAAGAACAATAACTCCTGAGATTAGTGCACCAATGAATAAATTCAAATCTAGGGTGATCCCTACATACCAATCCAAATCAAGCTACCCATTGTCAACCCCATACCAATCGACTTTGAACAATTGGAATATGGAATTTCCGCCAGCATCAACATAATAAATGATTCACTCACCATGTATGGGGATCCATAGGATCCACCATACGTCCTCCAAGGTGATTGTGGCCTCTCCTGCCAATAGGTGGAACAACAGTGTCTCACTTTTCCATCTCTCCACCAGTGTTGTCATCATAGCCAAGTGTGTCCTAACTATAGGCATTTGTGCCACATGGTTGAATCTAATCAAACTTAGGAAAAATAGAGCATCATCACTCGAGTGCCTCACTTAGTGCAATATCCGACCTCTATGCTCCTTTGAGTGTAGCACAAAAAGAACCTCCTGCATTCAAAATGACAAGGACGTTAGGTTTCATCAAATAGAAGCAATTTGAAAATTAAAAAACCCTAAATAACCAAAGGTGAGTTGGAATTTGCAGAGGCGACACTTTGGTTTTTCACAAAAGTGATGTTATAAGTGAAGGTGGTGCCCTATTACAAATGTGGATCGACATCCTAAGGAAACACTTTAACCTCCTAAGCCCACGCATTGCTTTATCTCAAAGGCAAATCGACATTTCCCTTGGTGCCCTATCTATTTTCGCTCATGTGATGCTCTATCACAAATGGAGGTCAACATTGCACACGCGACCGTAGACCCATCTACATTGCGTGGTGCTATCTTACAAAGGTGGGTTTGCATTGACAAAAGTGATTTTGATGCTACTATTTGTGATGCTCTATAGGGCTACTTTTGGCCGACCTAGTTGGACCCTAATAAATGCACCAAAAATGAAAAATCAAGATTTTTTTTTAATTGAATACCGAAGGTCCTACATTTGGAGGCCTCTAAAACTCTCAAACTTGCTCCATCTAATGCATGGGAAGCTCAAGACCTGCCATTTCATTAGCATCTCAGAGAAAAATCACCAAAAATCTAGAAGGTTGAATGCACAAATGAGTTGAAAATAACCCCTACCCTCTTATTTATGCTAGAAAATTAGGGTTCTTGAGGGTATTTTTAGGGTTTGTGAGCATGTTAATCCATTTTTTTCATAACGAAGCCTATTTTTGAACCTATTTCTTCATTGTGAGCCCATTTTTGCATCATATAGGCTCTTTCTATACTTCAATCCTTATTGAATCCTTTTTGCAAGCTTGACCCAAAATTAATTTGTTTTGCCCGATCTCTCAAGTGGGCAGTGTAGAGGCATAATTCCTTCCACTAGGGCAATAGTGGGGCATCCAAAAAAATAGATTTTTTTTGAATTTTGATACCAGCAGTTTTATTCTTTGAACCAATGCAATAGGTACCTCACTTCAAAGAGGGAAAAAATGTACACTTAAATAAACTTGATTGATACATCTGATTCTAATAAATTAACATCATTTCCTCCAAAATCACTTCGAACTAGCTAATTAATTAAATAATCAATATTATTCGGTTAAATTCATGAATTTATACTATTAATCAAATAATTAACTTTACTAGATTAATTCACCTTTCTTTTGGCTAGTGTTCATCATATTTAATTAAATCAGATCATTTAATTAAATCCTCCTGAAATTCCTCTCATTTGATTAAATAAATCAATTTATTTAAATCAAATGTCACAATCCCCTAACCCATCCAAGTTAATTAATTATGTATTAATTAACCCTAAACCAATTTCTAATCATCATTAACAAATCCTCTATGTTTTTGCTCCTCAAGAGTTAAATCAACCCATGGTCAACTAACTAGGTTGCACATCAAATTTATTTATTTTAATTATCTAATTACCCCATTTATCCTCACAATGCAATATTCCAAGGAATATTCCTCTCAACCTTCTCTTCAATTAATTTCCCTCCAAAAAGCTTTAAATACCTCTTATAAAGGTATTTACTCCTTATATGCCATTTTATCCCTTAAATTCTTTTACACTCTCAACAAAATTCTCTTACATCTCACCACACATTCATTTACTTCTTCTTACATCCTTTCAAATCCTCGAATATTTTCATTTATTTATCTTACATCTCCTTTACTCTTCACATTCCCCAAAATGTGCTCCATCCTCATCCAATAGAATTGTGACAAGTGTCTCATTCCTATTGGATCCCCTTTTATCCCACATTCACCACTTTCTTCTTCAACCATTGAGTCCTATAAGTAGAGGTTTTCTCTACATAATATGGATCCACAATTTGAGGCAATATCACTATAGTCATTTTCACTCATAGCATTCACCATTTTCACCATCTTAGGTACTTGGAATCATCTACATCATTGGAGTTCATCAAATGGATTGGGAAAGGGCTTCTTTCCACATCACAGGAGCACCAATCCCCCTATGGGATGAAGGTTTAGTTGTTTTGAATTGATTACATGCTATCTTTATTTTGTTTGTGCTTTCACTTTCATTTTTTCATCTTCATTTTGGCTAAGAATATCATAGGGAATACTTGATTTTTGTTTCTAACATGATTAACTAGTATTTGTTTGTCTTGTGTTAGAAAATTGCAGATTTGGTGTTCATAGATAGTAATCTTAACTTTAAAATTTAGGAAGATAAAATATTGATAGTAGTTGCATATGTGGATGATATTATCTTCAGTGGAAATGAGGCTGTGTAAGCAATTTGGTAAATAAATGCAGAAAGAATTTGAGATGTCGATGTTTGGGGATATGAATTTCTTTCTTGAGCTACAAATCAATCAAATAGATAAAGGGATTTTCATTTCATAGTCTAAGTATGTCAAAGAGATGAAGAATATTGGAATGGATGACTCCAAACTGGTATGTACTCCTATGGTGACTGGTTTTAAGTTGAGAAAAGATGATGATTCACCTAAGGCTAATAAGAGCAAGTATAGATCTATGATTGGTGAACTACTATATTTGACTGCTACTAAACTTGATATCATTCATGTAGTTTGTCTTGTGGCTAGATTTCAAGAAGATCCTAAAGAAACACATGTTGAAGAAATGAAGAGAATATTCAGATATTTAAGAGGCACATGAGATTATGGCTTGTGGTATCCTAATGATACTAATTTCACATTAAGTTATTATACAAATGTAGATAGGCTTGGTTGTGTTGAAGACAAGAAAAGTACAAGTGGTGGTGCATTCTCTCTTGGATTTAGATTGGTCTCTTGGTTGAGTAAGAAATATGATTTAGTTTCTTTATCCACTATAGAGGCTGAGTATATTGCAGAAGCATCATGTTGTACATAGGTATTATGGATGAGACAAACATTGTAGGATATAAAAGTTGTATAAGATGAACCTATATCTATCTTTTGTGATAAGACAAGTGCAATTAACATTTCAAAGAATCTAGTGATGCATTCAAGGAAAAATTATATATCTATCAGGTATCACTTTTTGAGAGAGAAGGATATGGAGAATGAAACGAAGTTTAAGTATGTTCCTACAAAGGATTAGATTGCTGATATATTTACTAATTCTTTTCCTAAGGATACTTTTGAGTATATTTGGGAGAAGTTGGGGGTTATTTACCCTCCTTTCTTGAACTAGATACATATGGAGATGCATCAATCTAGTGGATCTAAGGATGAATCTCTTTTCTGGATTGATGTTGGTGGATACCTCTAAGGGGGAGTAGGTAGTGCCATGTGTTGTCATTGACTTGTTGATTTAGTTGGGTGTACTCCTAAGGGGGAGTATTCATAGAAGGTATTTTTGGTTCAATGCAAAATATTTTATCCTTTTCCATTGATGTCAAAGGGGGAGGGAGAATCATGTGAGAAAAGGAAAAAAAAACTTATCTACTTAGGGAGAGAGAGAATCATGTAAGGTATTAGGAGAGAGCATTCAAAAATGTTGTATGGTCTTTGGTGGATTTTCACATCTTGTGTTGCCATTAGTAACAAAGGGGGAGATTTTTTCAAGTATGAAGGTGTTGTCATTGACATCAACAGGAAATCTATTGACGATGTTTTCATTGATGTCAACTATGGGATGAAGATGTTGAGGATATTGAGAAAATTATGAAAAAGAGGAAAACGGGTTATGCATGTCTATTTGAGACCTTGAGGAAGTCTTCTGAGTATATGGAACTATCTTTTGTAGAGTTTTAAGGTGAGTTGGAATGAATTAATGAGTTGAGATGATGTCTCCGGTACTTGGTTTCTAAGTGCTTTTGAGAAAATTTGATAAATAGAGTAAACTATGTTGTGCAAGTGTTCATAGTGTGCTCCAGTATTGTGCTTCGTGTTCCTTCTATGATGATGCTATGCTTGTGTGGATCTTACAAGTTTTTCAAGGTTGACAAAGGTTTCTATATTCAAAATTTTGGTTTCTAGATCATTGTACAGTGTGAGATATTTTCACCAGTGTGTGAACCAGTTGTTTAGTAATATTTTCTATGGTTTGGGAAAAATATATTTTCTCCATTGTTTGGATTAAGTTTTAACAGATTTAGGAAGTTTCTTATAATTATTTTATCTTTCAATATTCAAGTTTTTACTTGATTTGGTTTAGTACATAGTAAGTTTCATTTATCAGTATGAAATTAAGGGTTACTAGTTGTTCTGAGTTGAAGTATTTGTATGATGCAATCTTGGATGAAGTATTTGATGAATCTTAAGTAGTTAATGGATTATTCTAGATTGTGGTCAAGTGAATTATGTTGTTCAAAACTTTTGGCTTGATTTAAGGAAGCGTGTACTTAATGATTAAGGTGTTTTACATGGGTATTGGCCAACTTGTGTTGAACACTACATCCAAGGCTTGTAAAATCATGTTGAAGTGTGTTGAGATCTATTTAGGTGATATTTCATTCATATGCACCATAGGAATGTTTAAGTGCTAACCTATTTTGAATTTGTATGTATAACGGCTAGTGGGTGACATTGGAGAAAGCGTTTGAGTTATAGATTGATATAAATATATATGGTGTTGATGCAAGTGAGTGAAAAAAAGAGTAAGAATCAAGATTGATGCTAGTGATGTGTGTGATATGAATGTGAGTAGAGAAGTACGAATTTCATGTCAGGGTTCCTAAAGGCAGTGAGTTGATGGCGTCTATAATTTTTCATGTGAGACTGTGAAAGTGAGCGAGCAATTGTGGTAGAATCTTTGAGAAGTGTTCCATGTGTAACATTCTTCTTTTATCTTCTTGTATTATTTCTATGGCAGTGAGCCCTGGCTATGAGGCTTTTTGGACAATGTGTCCTATTCTGGTAGTGAGCCGCTTTATACCAATTTTTCTACTACTTATATTGTGAGGTAATTCTCACAATGGTTTTTCCCTCATTAGGTTTTCCACATAAATATGGTGTTCTCTTGTGTATTATGTTGTGATTTCAATTTTTCTTATCTACATCTTATGTTTAATCAAACTAACATAATAAGGGTTTAATGAATGCATGTGGATCTTATTACTATTGAGAGTTTTGAAGGTTTAATTTTCTACAACTAATTCACTGCCCCTCTTAGTTGCCTTATTCATTTCAACAAATTATGAAAATCATATTTTGAAAAGGTTTAATATGTTGAATTGCAAATCAACACCAACACTAATTGTCACAAGTTTGAAGCTAAGCTAGGATAAAAAAGGATCCAATGTAGTTCCAACTTTGAATAAGGGACTTGTTGGTAGTCTCATGTACCTAATAGCCATAAGGTTGAACATAATGTATGGTGTAATTTTGATTTCAAGGTTCATGTAGTATCCAAGAGACTCACATTTGAAAGTTGGGAAAATAATCTTAAGATATTTGAGTGGAACAAGAAATTATGGGATCCAATATTCAAGCTCAAATGAGTTCAAACTTATAGGATATATAGATAGTGATTGTGTTGGAAGCATTGATGATAGGAAGAGTAGTTCTAGTTATGTTTTTCATTTTGGAACAGGTGTAGTATCATGGGCTTCAAGGAAACAACCAATTGTCACTCTTTCATCTACTGAAGCAGAGTATGTAGTAGCCACAAGTGCATCATGTCAAGTAGTTTGGATGAGAAGAGTTTTGAAATATCTAAGAAAAGAACAAGAAGAGGCAACAACGACATATTGTGACAACAAATCAGCTATAACATTGTCAAAGAATCTATTTTTTCACAAGAAAACAAAACATATTAACACAAGATATAATTTCATTAGAGAACTAATCAAGAATGGAGAAATATTTTTGGATTTTTCTAAGTCTCAAGATCAATGTGCGGAAATTTTCACCAAGGCATTGGGGAAATAAAATTGTGTTTATCAAAGAGATCGATTGGGCATCAAACATTTCAATAGTTGTGATTAAGGGGTAGTGTTGGAATTAATCCCAACTACATCACCGTACTTTGTTTTCTATGCTACAATGAAAACATTTCCAGCTTCTTTGACATGCCACCATTATGTTCTAAAATTTTCTCTATGCTAAAAAATACTTAAATATTAATTGCAATTAAATGTGTTTGGTGTGCTTTTCTTTTTCTATGTATATTTGTATGTCTTAGACATTTTTGAAGATATATGTATGCAAAAATAAAATAAAAAATAGAGAACATGAATAGTATGTAAGAAGGGAAAAAAGAGAACATGAAGAAGATTGCTATAGCAACAACATGAGCAACCAAAAAATAGGGGATGTTTTTCATGTTATTTCTGAATATATAAAAAGAGCAGTAACTTTGTTTTATGCTCTATAAAAGGAATGAAGTTCTTAAATGTTTGAAATATTTGAAATATAAACATTGTGGCAGCTATCTGTGTGTTTCCATTTCTATTTTATTTGTGCTTTGTTTCCCTCTTCTCTTCAGAACTCACATAGAAACCCCAGGTACACCACAAGGTCCTCATTTACAAAGCATATAATCACTGAACTACTAGACATTTTCAATCTCATTCTTGAAGGAAATCCACCTCTGCCTCCTAAATCTATTGAGCTATTGGGAAAAGTAGACTACCATGAAGATTCACGTCTTTTCCTACAATGTTTAACAAATACCCAAAGGAGTTATGGTAGAGTCCACTACGTTTACATCATTTCGATCTCCCAACCTTGCTTATAATATTAGCTTCTGAAATTTATACTCTAGGCCCTATGAGGATAGAAAACAATAAGAAACAAGAGTTGTGTTGCAGCTATAGTCCCTGCCAAATGAAAAAAGTAGAGTATAAAGGAAGCAAATGCTTAGAAATGCTTTTTGGTGCAAGCAGTGACATTTAAAATTTGCAGTTTCTTTTTGAGTATATGTGGCAGGGTATAAAGATGAAGGAAGAGAGGAAATTATAAGTGAGTGATGTGTTGCAATTACAAAGTAATGTTATAAATCCATTATAAACAGAAGCTTCCAAGATAATTGAGTTATGCAATCCTGAAAACAATTAATGGAGTTATGCTTTATAAAATAATGATTTTATTTTTAAGTTTAAAATTCAAATAATTTCCCATGTGTACTGCTTTTTTAATAGTCCAATGCAACACAAATTTGACATAAATGTTTACTTGATGGTCAAACATAAAAACCCAAAAAAAAACATATTCAAAATAATTTTCTATCTAGAACTAGTCAAGCTAGGATGATAAAGTATATTGTTTGAAATTAGCTAGTTATCTATTTGGATTTTGAACTATAGAAGAGAATTAATATACATCTTTGCAATTCACAATATTAGAATTGCATCCCCATGGAGCAAGATTAGACAATGTTTAGACAATTTCAAAATGTGCTTCTGCATGTATTGCATAGATAAAATGCATCCAATAAGCCAAATAAAACTTATACTAGATGTGCATGACAAGAAGAATTGAACATGCAACAAATAGACTGGTCAAACATCTATTAGATAGAAAAAAATGACTATTAAAGAGGAAAATATGAAGTTGTCTCATAGTACTGCATCCTACAAAGATGGGTGAGGTGATAGACAAGTGACAATACCTACCTGAGATTCCTCATTATCTCACCTATGATGGGTTTAACATATTCACTTAGGGTGTGGGTCGATGTAAGAAGTTGGGTCCGCAAAAAGCTCAAAAAGTGGAAGTGTTTTTGTTGTTTTTCAGAATTTGTCACACTTGGACTGAAAATTTGAGGCACTTACACAATGACTCTTACAAATATTTATTATTATGAAAGTTTTAATTTTGAATCTAGTTTCAAAATATATAATTTATTCAAATACCCAGATGATAGAAATTAAATTTTGATAGGGATGTATAAAAACCTTTTTTTAAAAGTCCCTACTTTTTTACCATACCATGCGCGTGTACGGACACCACTTTTTGACCCAAATAAAATTATTTGTCTAATTCCTTTTGGGGAAAGAGAGCTAACAACATGAATATTGATGAAGAATTTTGTTGGTAATTTGTTTTTTAATATTATTTTTTTAATTAAATTTTTATTGACCTTAATTGTTGTTTTTAAAAATCAATGTGTACGAAAAACATAATTGGACTTAAACTAAAAAAAATTTCAATATTTTTTTTTCATTGTGTAGAGAATTGTCTGAATATTGATGTCATATAATTTTTTTTACAATAAACTTAATAAAAAAAAGTTATTAAAAAATTACAAAAAACTTGATATTTTAAGTTTATGGGCTAGTTTTCTTAGAAATTAATTAAAAATTAACAAATATAATGAAATCTTAATAAAAATTATATATTTGGAAGCTAGACATCATTTTATCTAATGGGTTTTAATTTCATTGATTGACTCAAAAAAAAATTCCATCAACCATATTGCCAAAGTTGGACCTTTTTTTGGCTGAAAATTCCACTCTTCATGGACCCAACTTCTTGCTTTTACCTGTGTACCCCCTACATTTCAAGAATCACATATGGGAATAAAAGATAGAATATTTCTTTTGGCATCAGGAAAATTCATTGCCAACAATTCACCACCAACAATTCACCGTGGGAAATTTCACCGGCATAACAAATTCACCTCAAGGAAAATTCACCACCAATAATTCGCCTCCATGGAAAATTAATCACAATAAAAAAAATTTATATATATTTCCAAAACTTTGAAATTTCTTTTGCAAAAAAATAATTTTCACTCCATTTTTATTATCATAAATAAAATTATTCTTTCCAAAACATTTATTAATTTTCTACGACCGTGAATGGTGAATTGTTGGTGGTGAATTTTCCTTGAGATGATTTTTTCATGATGGTGAATTTTCTTAGACCCTCTTTCTTGTACATCACATGAATTTACAGTGTCAAAATTTTTAACATTTTAGCTATTTCTACAGTGATAAGAACTAAATCACTATAATATATAGAAAATTAATATAATCTACAAGTAGCAAATATCCAAAACTTAAGAAAGTAAATAGGTCACATGTTTGAGAGAAAAAAATAGTTTTTTGTTCGGTGTAGTATAATAATAAGCATTTTCAACACACCATGGTTGATCGGATAAAAGGAATAGGAATCATCTAACAACAATTATTGTTTAGATGCCTAGTTTCAAAGCTCATATTTTGTCACAGGGAGATAATATGCTAACAAAGGTCATCAAATTTGGCTTTTCAGTTGCCAATTGCATGTGCTTGAAATTTTCTAGAGCCTTTTCAACAAATCCTATTTGTGTATGCATTTCAAAGCCCCTGTTGTATCATAGGCAGGGAATACACTAGCAAAGGTCATTGAATTTGGCTTTACAATTTCCAATTGCATGTGTTTGAGAGTTTTTAAAGTCTTTTCAACAAATCATATTTTTGTATGCCCTGCAATATTTGATAGTTCATGTGAACATGTTTCTTTAAGGGATTTTATCAAAACTAGAAAAAATAATTCAATAAATTAGTAGTTAGAATATCAAACTTAAAAAAAATAGCCACTCTTCATACAATCATATCGCAAAAAGATTATGATTCCACTAGAAAAAACCTAATGGGTAGGAAATATAACCAATTGGAAGAAAATTCTAAAACTTGATAACAAACGATCACATCAAATGTTCATAAATCTTTGGACAATTTACCTATTGCAAGTCATGGATTAGGTCAATGCTTCATTCAATATGAGCTTAAATATTGCACAATAATATGCAGGGATTGCATGCAGAGTGCATTTGAAAAGCATAGTATATACACCGAATTACAAAAGAGGAAATTGAATTCAGAAACTACAATCATCTGCAATGGTATAGAACAAATCAACTCTTCCTCTCTAATAACGTAGAAACATTGATACTACATACTAAAGAGACATTTGCTCAAACTCAAAAGGATCATCTTTATCAAGTGGGAGAGTCTAGAGGAAGATCTGTTGGTAGGTATTAATTTATGTTGGAAACATTTATTGTCCCTGAGCCTATTGTTGCTTTACCTACCTATCAGGAGTTTTTTCTTTTCTTTGCCAATTTTGGGATCTTCATCCTTGCAGCTCCTGACTACTTAGAATTGAATGGGGTAGGAATTTTTGAATTCCCAATTATGCTGGTAGGTAGTTTCGAATTTTAGAGGGAATGTTTGTGAAAGACAAAAGGAATGAAGACAACATTGTTTTGTCAGTTGGAAGCATAGAGTGTTAGTCAGTTTTTTGTAGGAGCAAGTGATTAGTAGCAAGAAGTGAAGTTGCATCAGGAACAAAGAAGATTTTGTGTAAGGAGTTTCTGATAGCTCTGGATTGCTCAGAGTTGTTGCAGAGTGTTTGCAGTGAGCAAAAAAATTTCTCTTGATCACTCTGAATTTTCCAGGAACAATAGATAGTTCTAGTCGATTTGTAATAGTGAGCTCTAAGTAGCTCCTCATCATTTATGAACTAGTTGAGTAGTCTTTGATAGCTCCCAGAAAGTTGTAATAGGTAGTTCTTAGTTTGTTTGAAGTTTTATGCTTTATGTATTTTCATTTTCATTCAGTTAATAGAAGAATAAAATATTGCATGTCTCCTCTTGTTTGTTATTCCATATTTTGAGATTTGGGTATTTCCAGCTTGACTGGAAATCAGAGCAGCAACTTTGTGTTTTTTTTTTAATTTCCTACATGGTATCAAAGCTATAGGCCCCATTTCCTTGTGAGTTAGGGCAGTTATTTTTTGTCTGGGTATTTAATTTTTCTCTGTAGGAGACATGGCTGGAGATGAAGCAAAGAGTTGGTAGCAGCCACCGTCCTTTAATGGACAAAACTATGATTATTAGGCCAAGAAGATGAAGACCATAATGGTTGCAAATGATTTGTGGGATTTTTTGATAAATGGGTTTGTGGATGTCACTAACCCAACTGCATTTGTAGCTCTCACAAATAACTAGAGGACCCAGTTGAAGGAGCAAAGAAAGAAGGATGCTAAGGCATTAAGTTTGATTGAAGCAGCCTTAATAGAGGCCATTTTTCCTAGAATAGCAATAGTTGAGTATGCAAAGGAATCTTGGGAAATCCTCCAAATCAGATATAAAGGGACTGAAAAATTCAAATCTGTGAAGCTCTAGATTCTTCGAAGAGAGTTCGAGATCATTGAAATGAAGGAAAGTGAGACCATCTCTAAGTTTCACACAAGGTTCTTAGACTTGTTAAATCAATTGAGAATGAATGGAGAAATGGTGGAGGAGCAGAAGATTGTTTAAAAAATCCTCAGGTGTCTACCCATGAGGTATGATCTAGTTGTCATTTCTTTTGAAGAGGCAAAGGACCTCTCTACTCTGACAATGTAGAAGTTGATGGGTTCTCTTCAAACCCATGAGCAACACCTAAAGACGTCTGCTACTTATTCCCAAGAGAAATCTTTCAAAGTTCAGTCTAATGCAAGATGTAGGGGGAGAGGTAGAAGTGGCTCCTAAAGAGATAGAGGTAGATCCAGACAAGGAAATACTAGAGGAGAAAGCTCAAGATGAGAAAGCAACCAAGAAGGAATGAGAAACTCTTAGAACAACTCCTAAAAATGCATGAAGAACAATAGTTCGAGTGGGATAAGTGAAAAGAGCAATGTTGAATGCTATTACTATCACCAATTTGGACATTATGCTAGTGAGTGCTAGAAAAAAGCACGGTAATAAAAAAATAGAATGTTAATGTAGCTGATTCAAATGTGGTTGAAAGCAATTAGTCCACAACCTTCATCATGTGCAACGTTGGTGAAGAAAGAAGCCCCAAAGTCTAGTATTTGGATAGCAGTTACAACAACCACATGAGTGGAAATGAAAGTACATTTGATTTCATTGATAAAAATGTTAAGTCTGAAATTAGAATGGGGAACAATGTAATAGTTTCAGTCAAGGGAAAATGATCTATCATGATCCACACCAAGCAAGGTGAGAAGAAGGAGGTCTAGAATGTGTTTTTTTCACCGGGGTTAAAGCATAACCTCATGAGTGTTAGACAACTGATCCAAAATGGATACAAAGTGCTGATGGAGAAGGGCCAATGCATCATTTATGACAAAAATGAGAGGATGAAGGTGTTTGTAGCAGTTGCAATGAATAAGAACCAAATGTTTCCATTGAAGATTGAGATGTGCTTCTCATCTCAGTCCATTGCTGCACCTCTCAAGAATAAAAAATGTACAGCAGTACAATAAGCAACCCTCAAGAGCACCATTGAAGACCCCTCTGAGCTATGGCATCTTAGGTATGGACACTTAGGCTATGCTAGATTGAGTATTTTGTCCAAGAGAAAAATGATTGATGGTTTACCAAGTATAGTAGAGCCTAATGTTAGGTGTGAGGCTTGCATTTTGGTCAAGCAACATAGGCAACCTTTTCAATCAGGCAACAAGAGCACCATTAGAGTTGAGGAACATGAATTTGGTAGGCCCTATGCAAATCACATTTATTGGTAATAGTAGAATTTTTTATGACCTTCATTGATGATTTCAGCCATAGGACATGGGTCTAATTTTTTGTAGCATAAGTTTGATGCATTTGATAAGTTTTTATTGTTTAAGGCCCAAGCTGAAAAAGAGAGTGGACACTTCATTAAGCTCCTAAGGTCAGATCATGGAGGAGAGTATACCTCGAATCAATGTTTGAATTTTTGCAAGAAAAATGGCATCAAGAAGGAGCTTATAGCTAGTTATACTCTGCAGAAAAATGGAGTGGCTAAAAGGAAGAATAGGACCATCATGGAGATGGCAACGAGTATGATAAAAGCAAAGGAATGCCCAACTGAATATTAGGGAGAGGTTGTAGCAACAACTATTTATTTGATTAAAATAAGTCCAACAAAGATGGTCCATGACAAGATACCTCAAGAGGCATGGATGAAATGTAGATGGATGATTGAGCACTTAAGAGTGTTTGGTTGTGTGGCTTATGCACATGTGCCTAAAGAAAAGAGGAAAAAATTGGATGACAAGGGAGAGAAGTGCATCTTCATGGGTTATTGTTTAGAGTCAAAATCCTATAGGTTGTATAACCCAATCAACAAGAAAATTATTATTAGCAGAGATGTGGAGTTTTTTAGAAAATCAGTCACGGGATGGAAAAATCGCTTCCGATCACTCCAAATCGCTCTCGATCCTTCTTGATCTTAAAGGAAAGGAACAAGAAGTGTAGAATGATAATTTAGTGGAGCCAATAGTCACTCTTGATAGCTCTGGATGAGCTCCTGAAAATTTTAGAAATCACCCCCGATCGATCTTGATCGGTCTTGATCAAAATAGACAGAAAGGAAAGTAGCCATAGACAACATGAGAATGGGTCGCAGAGAGCTCCCAACAGCTCCCGATTGTTCCTGATCGCTCCCGATCATTTTGAAACCAATATTTTTAGCAGATTAACAGCAGTAGTGAGAGTTCAGACCCCACTCTCACCTCCCTAATGCCAAAGAAGACCGAAATTCTGAGGGAGATCTACCAAGATGAAAGGTATGATGAAGAATTTGATAAAAAACTAGGATTTTGCATTGTTTTCTCATAATGATCCAATTTATTTTGAAGAAGCTATGAAAGAGGATAAATGGTGTGAGGACATGGATGAGGAGAGAGATGCAATAGAAAGGAACAACACATGGGATTTAACTGATTTTCCTCCCAACAAGAAAGTTAGTGGGGTGAAATGGGTCTACAAGACCAAGAGCAATGCTGAAGGAAGGATAGAAAGGCACAAGGCACGTTTGGTGGTTAAGGGGTACAAACAAAAGTTTGGGAGAGATTATGATGGGACATATGCCCATGTTGCAAGGATGGAAATTGTGTGAGCGGTCATAGCAATTACAGTCCAATACAAATGGAAGGTGTTTCAAATGGACTTGAAGTCTGCCTTCTTAAATGGAATATTGAAAGAGGAAGTTTATGTGGAGAAGCCATTTGGATATGAAGTTCTAGGTGAAGAACACAAGGTGTATAGGCTGAAGAAGGCTCTTTATTTGTTGAAGCAAGCTCCACGGGCATGGTACAACAAGATTGACTCATATTTGATGACGAATTGCTTTAGCAAAAGCGATGGTGAGCCCAATCTTTACATCAAGGCAACAAATGGTAATATTTTGATTGTTGTCTTGTATATAGATGATCTTGTTTTTACTGGGGATGATGTTGATTTTAAAGAGGCCATGAAAAGAGAATTTGAAATACTAGATTTAGGTCTCTTAAGTTATTTTCTAGGAATAAAAGTAAAACAAATGCATGATTGTATTTTTATCTCTCAAGAAAAATATGCAAATGAGATTTTGAAGAGATTTAGGATGCTTGAAAGCAAGCCTACCCCAACACCAACAACCATAGGTCTAAAGTTGAGAAAGGAAGATTGCAATAGCATTATGGATCTGATCATGTATAAAAGCTTGGTTGAAAGCTTGATGTATTTGACAACAACTAGGCTAGATATAATGCATGGAGTGAGTCTAATTTATAAATTCATGGAGACTCCAAGAGACACCCATTGGCAAGCAGTTAAGAGAATCCTGAGGTATGTGAATGGTACCAAAGGATATGGCATGATGTACACAACAGCCAAAGAGTATGAGCTGGTTGGATACACTAACAGTGATTGGGGAGGACGTTTGGATGATAGGAAGAGGACATCGAGCTATGTGTTTCATTTGGGTTCAGGTGCTATCTCATGGGATTCCAAGAAGTAACTGTTGTTTCCCTATCAACAGTTAAAATTGAGTATATAGTTGCAAATGCAGTAGCATGTCAGGCTATTTGGCTGAGAAAAATCTTGGTAGATTTGAGAGAAGAACAAGAGGATGGAACAATGATCTTTTGTGACAATGTTTCATTGATAGCCTTCATGAAAAATCCTGTGTTTCATGGAAGAATCAAACAAATTGAAATCAGGTATCATTTCATTCACGAGTTAGTTGAAAATGGTGAAATCAAAATAGATTTTTTTAGGTCTGAGCAACAGCTAGCAGACATATTCACCAAGCCTTTGAGAAAAAATAATATTGAGCGCCTAAGGAGCAGTTTGGGCGTATTTGATTTGGATCAAGATTGATCCTATTTTGCTAGCTCAGGACAAAGGGGGAGTGTTGGAAACATTTATTATCCTTGAGCCTATCATTGCTTTACCTACTTGTTAGGAGCTATTTTTTTTTCTTCTTTGCCAATTTTGTGATCTTCATCCCTACAGCTCCTGATTGCTCAGAATTGAATGGAGTAGGAATTTTTGAATTCCCAATTAATACTGGTAGGTAATTTTGAATTTTAGAGAGAATTTTTGTGAAAGACAAAAGAAATGAAAGCAAATTTGTTCTATCAATTGGAAGCATAGAGTGTTAGTCATTTTTTTGCAACAACAAGTGATTAGCAACAAGAAGTGAAGTTGTAGTAGCAACAAAGAACATTATGTGCAAGGAGTTTCTGATAGCTCTAGATTGCTCAAAGTTGTTGTAGAGTGTTTGCAGTGAGCAAAAAAATTTCTCCTGATCACCTTGAGTTTTCTAGGAACAATAGATAGTTCCAGTCGATTTGTAACAGTGAGCTCTAAGTAGCTCCTAATCATTTATGAATTGGTTGAGCAGTCTTTGATAGCTCCTAGAAAGTTGTAATAGGTAGTTCTTATTTTGTTTGAAGTTTTATGTTTTATGTATTGTCATTTCCAATCAATTAATAGAAGAAGAAAATATTACATGTCTCCTCTTTTATGTTATTCCACATTTTGAGATTTGGGTATTTCTAGCTTGGAAAGAAATCAGAGCAACAACTCTGTGTTTTGTTTTTTTTTTTTTAATTTCCTACCTACCACCAAAAACATTAAAGGTAGAAGCTTCTACCATCTTCCACCAACCATTTCTTTTTTGTCATTCACCGACCACCTAAAAAATGTGTAGTTTGTCTAGCTCCATGTGAAGTTGTTTCTAGACCTTCCCGATCTTTCCGAAGTCCTCTATAAATAGAGGCAATTTTAATCCCTTTCATCCAGGAAATAAAAATCAATTCAAGTGTTTTTTGTGCCGTAGCACTTTGGTCTAGTGTTCATCTTCTATCTCTGCCCACCTACAAGTGCTATTAGAGCTCAATTGAATTTGAGGAGGTGATCCTATCACCATTTATGATAGATGTAAAGCCAAATTGAAGGAGTTTGTTTGCAGCCTTTATGAAAGGAGAGATCACAGATATGAGCCAGTAATAAAGTCATTGAACAAGAGATGAGTTCGCAGAAATCAAAAGGAAGATCACAAGCTATCAAATTTGAAGGAGCTAGGCACAAATATAAAGTCCAAGAAGTTCACAATTATTAATGTTGTTGTTGTCAAACTTTGGCAGTATTTCAATTAGCAAGGAAGGTTTTAGAGGTAGATCATTACAGATTATCAGAGATTGTTGTGAGAACATCCAAGACACTTGAAACAAGTTTTCTCAAAGAAAAGAAGAGATTCCAGTTAGGTTTTATATTATTGAGGAGGATATCATAGAAGAGGCCACAACCAACTGTTCAGATTGCTACCCTCCCTAAGTTAGTCGCAGCTGTAAAATAAAGATTGTGTTGCATAACGAAGAGTATTGTGTAAGCACGTTTGAGCTAGGATGTTCAGTCTGAGATTTCCATTTGCAAGTTTCAAGTCCACTGGCCATAGTTAGCAGGTGTGAAGGGAATTGCAGATCAGCTAAAGGGAATTACAAAAGAACAACCACAACTGTTGAGGAGAAAGAAGTGAAGAAGTATACTATTAAAAGGTATGGCATTTGGTAACTTTCAATATCTTATTCCAATATTTGATGGCAAGAATTATGATAATTGGGATTTTAGAATGAAGTTGACATTTGATTCATATGAGCTATCAAACATAGTTATAAATGGTTATATTGAACCACAAGATGAGTCTACTTTGAGTGTTGATGAAAAGAACAAGCTCGATGAAAATAGGCAAAACAAAAGAAGGGCTTTGTAGATAATTGGACAAGCATTGGATGATTTAGTTGTTGGAAGGATTAAGCCAGCCACTTCAGCCAAGCAAGAATGGGAAATCTTAGAGACAACATATGAAGGTACAAGTAAGGTAAAAGTTGCTAAACTACAAGCACTTAGAAGAGAATTTGAAAACTTGCAAATGAAAGAATCTGAGTCAATATCTATCAATTTAGATATTGTGTTACAAATTTGGTTAATCAAATAAGGAAGAATGGTGATGAGCTAACATATCAAAAGGTTGTAGAAAAGGTTTTAAGAATTTTTCCTATAAAATTTGATGCAATTGTTGTGGTAATTGAGGAATCTAAGGATTTGACTACATATTCTATGGATGAGTTGGTTGGTTCTTTGAAAAATAATGAAGACAAGTTGTACAAGAATGATAATACATCATTGGAGAATGCTTTCAAAGTACAAATGTCATTTGGTAGAGGTAGAGGAAGAGGAAACTCAAGATTTAGAGGAAGAGGAAGAGGCATTTTTCAAAGAGAGGAAAGAAGAAGTGCTGATCTAGGAGGAGGAAGAAATCAAAGCTTCAATTTTAGAGAACAACTTCATCACAAAGGTTTGATAGATCTAATGTTCAATGCTATTATTGCAATAAGTATGGACAATTTGCAGATGAATGTCAAAAGAAGTAGGCAGATATAGAGAAAAAGAATGCATATTTTTCTGAGAGTAGTCCAGAGACATTGTTCTAGATATTTTCATAGACATTAGCAATTTGAGTATATGTGAATTTTTTTTAATATTGCAGATTTTGATGTAATTAGTGGTAGAAATTAGGGGGAGTGTTGGTAGGTATTAATTTCTACCACCAAAAACATTAAAGGTAGAAGCTTTTACCATATTCCACCAACCATTTCTTCACTATCATTCACTGACCACCTAAAACATGTCCAATTTTTCTAGCTCCATGTGAAGTTTTTTCTAGACCATCGAGATCTTTCCAAAGTCCTCTATAAATAGAGGCAATTTTAATCCTTTTCATCAATGCAATAAAAATCAATTCAAGTGTTTTATGTGCCGTAGCACTTTAGTCTAGTGTTCATCTTTTGTCTCTGCCCACCTACAAGATCTTGACATCTTCTCAACTGGTGTTTGATAGCTTCTCAGTGATAACAAACAAAACAATGGCATAATTGTGTCTTGTGTCACAAGGACCTGCATTAACAATGGTCTAAATTCAAGATTTTGGTCATTATATGTTCAGATCTGTGGGGTGTTTGTAGCAACTTCAACGTGCTTTACTTTTTGGAACTTCAACAATCAAAAAAATATTTGCATGAATTAATCCTCATTGGCCTAAGCTTGATTTAGCCCTGAAGTTATAGTGTGCACGTTTACAAAATGTGGTATTAGAGACAACGCACATGAACTGCTTTTAACAATGCCACCTACCCATCATGAACCCTTGCAGCGGAGACATGTGCAGAGTCACAAAACATTAGAAACCATTGAAAATATTTCCCCTCTTCGTTATAATAATAATTTGCAATTGGAAAAATTGAAAACCATGGTCAAAAATATGAACTGCATTGAAAAAATCAGTCCAACATTTAGCAAATTCATTGTCAGTGATTCACTAAAGGAAAATTTACCCCTACCAATTCATCGTCATGGAAAATTCACCGCCAGCAATTCACCACGACCAAAAATTAATCGCGACTGAAATATTTATTAAAAAATATTAATGCGGTTCCAGTGAATTTTACTTGACGAATTTTTCATCAGTGAATTTTCCATGATGATGAATTGCTGACATGAATTTTCCTTTGATTAATTGCTGAAAATGAATTTTCCTAAAGCCCTACTTAATAATGAAATTGATGCAAACCATACAATAAACATTCCCTCCCTAACGTGATTTTAGACAAATAACGGTAATTGTAAATAGACTGTTTGATTTCTGTTTGAGGGATTCACTATGCAGTAATATTAAGCCATGTTCATATGCTGGAACGATTTACAGCGCCATTGTATAAGGGTGGGTACTCTTAAAACTTAATGGTGGAAAGTGTGTAATTTTTTTGAAGATCTAATTTGAATTTCGAGTGAGAGGCATTTGTACATATTTTATTTTATTTTCATTTTTAGGGTTTCTAAATTATTTTAGAGATAAAAAGTATAAATAAGTAATAACAAAATTATCAATTGATTTAATAGTAATTTTAATGTTTAAGTTTTTATAATAATAATTATTATTATTTTAAAGGTAAATGGATAGATTTTTAAGGAAGATAATATAAATTTTGTTAAATAAACACAATTATGTAATAAATATTTATACATATTAAAATTATTTTATTTATTTAACATAGATATATATATAAAATATAATTAATATTTAAATAAAAGTTATTTTATTTCTGTATTTATAAAACTATTTATTAGTTTAAATAGATATTAAAAATGATAGTTATATAGAATAGAAAATAATTCTAAAGTAAAACAAAATTTCTTAAATAAATAAAATAGCTTCAAACTATTTACTTTATATCTATAGTTTTATTAATATTTGTAATAATCATCTATAGTCACTTTGAAAAAAAAATTTGAGTTTTATTACATCTTTAATATCTTCTTGATCAATCAAACAATTTTTTTCTCAATTAGAGGAACTAGTTTCATAACCTTGTTCAATTGTACCAATGGCAATAAATCTACACCACAAGATACTATTGCACTAAATAAGATAAGCTCACATAATAGGACAAGTCCGTAGACCTAGACCTAATCCTTGAGCATTCTTTCAATATAACACTACCTATATATCCCTTTGTAGGAATTAGTGGCACCATAGTTCATATACCAAAATAAAAGGACTTCATCCACAAAATTCAGATAGGGACTAACTTATATTACATCATATCCATACACACAATAATCAACTCATTTATTAAATATATATAGAAAAATCACTAAATTATGCATATGTCACTTAGACATAATGTGAGCACTTCATGCATCATAACATATACACAATATGATAACATCACATGCACACTTAGCAACTAGATAAAAATGGATTTGGATCTAAAAAACTAACTACAATATTTTTCACCTTTACCTAGTGTACTAATACAAAATTATTAAGTGTATATAATTGTGAAAGAAGATGGTGATGCATCCCATACTACACTATGTTTCCCATTATCTCTTCCAAATCACTTTTATTTATGATAATGAATAATCATATCATACTACTTATTACCATCTTGAGAAAATCCATAAGTGTAATAATGAACATTGCATAAGGTCAGAGGTAAGATATTCATGCCTTACTATGCCTTAAATTCAACTAACAACTAAATAAATATAACCAAGATGCCATATGGTTTTACCCACCTAAGACTATTCTTTATACTATCAATCACTTAGATTTATTTAATAATCAAAACCATGAGAACCAAACCTTAGAAAAACAAAACACTCGAAATATACCTATTTTTTTGACACACCACTTCTAATATGAAATTCATAAGATAGGTCTAGATCCTTCCATCCATCAACCATGTACCACTAAAAAATTCATGTAGACCTCATAAAATTGAGTAGCTCCTTGCATCTATCACTTGCATGTTACTAGTGAAAGCTATATGATCATATGATATGGATGAATACTTATTTGGAAAGAGTAGACTATATTACTCCTAACATGATGGAGAAAAAATATTCTTATTTATAAGTGGATCATATAATTTATAATTTTGGTGATCATGTCAAGATGAGTGGGAAAATCTAGAATAAGAGAATAATTATCATCTACCTATGTCCTCATAGAGTCCCTTTTACATCCCTATTGGTGATGTCGAAAGTCATGTCCTTTATCAATGTCAATTCAACATTATGAAATTAGAGGGTACAAGAACATTCATAGAAAACATACTATCTAAAGATTTTATACCCAACTCTAGTTAATCAAGTTAAATTTCATGAAAGAGATCCATAACACTCTACAATTACACTATCTTAGGGTAAAAATCTAAAATAAAAGCAACACATTGGACTAGTGTAAGTTTTCCTCTATTTAGACATATATGCATAAATAAAAACTCATAATGTAGGCTCAAGGTCCTTTGACTTTACTCAAGTTTTATTTGAAAATACACATTTGTTAAATGGAAATTAAATTCATAGTAGTAATATTCATAAATATATTTTAGTTTTGAGTATATAACATTTTTGTATGATGCCAATCATAAATATTATCATTGCCTACCCAATAGATATAAAAGAAAATCACCATACCATATTTTCTAATACTTAGTATTAGATGCCCACATTTAGCAAAGGAAATGTTAAGTAATTCCATCCTAAATAAACATAGATTGAAACACAAATTAGAGCAAGTAGATCCTCCATATCTATTAACATTTTTTCATCCATAGAATTGTAATCATTATATTCAACATCATAATGTAAGTTAGTAGGTTTCCCAACTCATTCATACCCATCATGGATAATTTTATCTATTATAGGAATAGTTGAAGAGTCCAAAGAAGTGTGATCCAATTATAAAACCAATCACAGTGCACTTGCATAAAGAAACAAAATCTACAATAAATTATATAAGATTTACAATAGGAAAAAATCCAAATAAGAAAAAACTAGCCTCAAATGATTCCTCTATATATTATTAATCCCATAATATAATATTGCCTATCATATTGGGCCTTATCACATACAAATCTATAACCAATTGATTGCAACAAGATTAAACAAATGAATATTTACCACTTATGGCTTCTAAGCATAGACCTCTAATAATAGAAACACCAATTCTAGACCTATTGCAAGGTCTACACTAGAAGTATGTAATAACACTGTAATGATGGAAAAAGGTCCCCTTAACTTGGCCCTGATTAGTGTTGTAATATTCCTGACATATTCACATTAGGTCTTGGGTCCTTGTGAGCTAATGGATTTAAATGGAACCTTGCTAAAGTGTTGTGAAGTGTTGTAATATACTTTCACACTTTTCTAAGGTCTTAGCAACCTAATAAAACTCTTTTTAATCAAAATCAAAATTAATCTTTCCATATTTGGAGTGTTGTAATAAAGTTTCACACTTCTCTAGGTGTGTCATTAATAATTGGGATTTATTACGCTTTAATTGGCCCCATTTTGCATCCACAAGACTCATTTATTGCATCTTTTTTAGGGTAATCCTGACACCAATCATAATTGGGGTGTTTCTGGCTTGTGTGGCCTAGATTTAGGGATCTGGGACTCATTCGCCACCTTGGGTGAATGGGTCCCACTTGGATTATTTGGTCTCGAATTGGTTTCAAAACATTTCTAAGCACCTTTCATTTTTGGGCCCATACATTATGTTTGGTGGGAATCATTCGCCATCTTGGGTGAATGAGTCCCATGTGGCCCAAAATAAAATTTAATTTAAATATTTGGTGGGATTTTATTTTCCTAGATCTGATGTCAGCTTGTAGTGTTGTAATTTTGGAAATTCTTGAATCATCGAGTATAAATACAAGGTTTTTTCTCTCATTTTACACCTAGCAAGTTGAATGAGAATTCATATAGAAATTTTTATTTCACAAGCATTCACAAGAGCATTCAAGAGAATTCAAGGGTAGATTATCAAGCATTTTGGAGCATTCTTCAAGTATCAATCATCATGTCAAAGATTTCATGCATCATGTTTGTAATTGTGATAACAATTGTGATGTAGGATTTTATGATTCAAGCAAGTGTTCAATTCAATATCAATAAAATTCAAACAAGGATCAAGATCTGCATCCATTGGATCCATCTCAAGCATATTTGCAACACTTCATTGAAGAGTTTGGTGAGTTGCAACATCACCATTTGTTCATTCATCATTCTCCATTCTTATTTTATTTCATTTCAAGGTTTAATTACCAACAAGGGGTTTGAACAAGGAAGATCCCTATCCACTAACCCCACAACATTTTTCCTCTCCTTTGTGTGTGATTTGTAGGTCTATGTTTTAAATTTCCTAAGGATAAAGATTGGAGAAAAGTTGTCAAGAGTTCAAATTTTTCAAAGTTGTCAACAAGCCTTGGAGAAACTTGGAGATCACCTACAGGTCACAAATTACAGTTTCAGATTTGAAAACCAATTAGGAAGAACAAAGAAAACAAAGAAGAGTAGGATAAAATTTTGAAGTTCTAGAAAATCCCAACTGGACTTATTCACCACTTTTGGCGAATGAGTCCCATTTCTAGTCAGATTTCAGATTTTTGCAAATTTGGATACCCTTTTGGCAGATTCTTATTCTTGCATAATTTTCTAGAAATAGGATTGATTCACCCAACTTGGTGATTGAGTCAATAAATTTTGAAAGAAAAATTTCCAATGATTGAAACGTCCATCCAACCTTCTCTAGATTTCTAGGTGCACACATTCTCTTTTGTTGCTTTCTGTGTTGCTTCATTCACTTTTCTAAATTATTTAGTATTAGTTTGCATTCAATTAGGGTTTTCTATTACATCTTACATTTCATTAATTTTTCCAATTCTAAACTTGGTGGTGAACCCCTCATTAGATCACATTCAACCCTTAGGACAACCCTATTACAAGATTTATTTCTCTTATACATTGAGATCTTTAGGGTTACCCTTGAATGAAATTAGATTTGTGGGTGTGCTCTATGCCCTAAAATCATATGCTAGCATCCATCCCACAAAAACTTCATTTCATTTTGGTGAACCTTCATTTAGAAAATTGAAGTTCTGATTTGGAGAGCATCATCATTCTAGATTTGGCTTGCATTAACATTGCATTAGGATTTGCATTGGTTAAATTGCATTCTAGGGTTTCAAATTTTTCATTAGTGAAAGCTCATTTAGCTTGCATTTTTGCATTTTATTTAATTGAAAATCAGTCAAAATCTACATTTGCATCTCAGATGTATATAGTAGAAAACATAAACAGCATAAAAAGCAATTAAAAATTTCAGAAAATTTTGAAAAATATCCTCACTAGGACTCATTCACCACCTTGGGCGAATCAATCCCCCTGTACATTTTGCATTGCATTTTTTGGAATTTAAAATTTAATTTCTAAGCTTCCCTTTTCTATTACTGCCTTTCTATTTCAGTTTATAGCCGGGTATGTGTAGGATCATGATGGGCCAAAAAGTGGCAATATCTAAGTGATATGATGGCCCATGTGGCTAACGACTTTTTTTTTTACTCAAAATTGATGAAACGAAAAGGGTTTTTAACTGAGATTCTCAACTTTCCACCAATATAAATTATGCTTTACTTTGAATTTAATAAATAATTATTATTCATTTTCTATTTGAATTATGACTAAAGTCCTGATTGATAGGTTGATTGAAAAACATCTATAACTTTCAAACGGTATCGCATTTTTTGAATCTGAAACATGCGTCACATTCTATGCTTCACATATTATAGGATTAAAAAATAAGAAATTGAATTTCACGAGTTTTTGACCAAGTTAAAGTGGTTAGACATACGATTTTATATTTTTTAAAATTTGTAATAAAACAATCATAATTAATTATTTACTTGGAAACAAATTACAAAAAAATATGCATCACATCGGGACATGAGTCCCCTACTTATATCTAAAATACTATAAAAAAATATTATCATTTTATTGTGGTTAGGGTGGTCAAATAGACACCTACTTCTGATTTTTTCCCTAAAATTTAAGTACTACTGCATTGAAATTTTAAATTTTCACCAAATAGATTTTATTTTTTTAAATAAACATAGTAGTTTAGAAACTACACTCAATTTTCTACAGATTCTATTCTTACATATTTTTTAAATAATATAGATAACTTATTCAAATTGTTACGTCAAGTTGCCTAACTCTGATTTTCTGAATTTTATTGCCACTTAAGGGCCTATTTTTTCCATGATGATCCTACACATACCCAGACTTTCAGTTTCACTCAATTCATTACATCTAGTTTAAATTCATTCATCTTGTGCATTGCCTAAAATCCAAAATTGTATCTAAAACATTGCATTTCATTTTGTTGCAGAATTTAGAATCTAAAATTAGCATCATGGATATGTGCTTTGGTAAACTATGGATGTCCTTGAAATCCTTAGTGGATGTGTCAAGTTGCGATTTTGGAAATGACCCTAATGAAATTGAACTAACTCATGCTCCTTCAACTCCTAATGCATGTCCTCCTCACGATGTTGACATCATTAGAGAAGATGATGACAACATGAATAAGTTCCTAAATAATTTCCTTAACAACCTTGAAGCTAATACATCCTTAAAATCCATCCATGACACAACCAAATCCCCCTATGATACCATCTCTTGAGATGTTTGGGTATTTAAATCCTGAAAGAAAATTTGAACCTAAGTTCCCTACAGTAAGTGAACCTAGTTCCTCTAAATGAGAAAACACTCCACCATTTTATGATAACAAAATAAGAAACACTCCAATCAATCTAGAAGAAACATATGGAAAAGGATTCACAATCTTGAGTAAAAAAGGATGTGCTACAACAAGTGATTATGACATTCATCAAATCAGAGAAAATACAAATTAATGAAAACACAAAGGGGTTAGGATATCAAGATCCCTCTCACAACATAAGTGCTGCTAGAGAATACCTAAGGCTTCATAGTGATGATACAATGATCTTAGATTCTCCTCCCAATCTGAATGTCCTTCTTCTTAAAGAGAAACCAAGGGTTCATAACAATGACAAGGATGAGAGGATCATCTTAGATCCCTCCCCTCAATATTCAATTCAATAATTTGGTGAATCTAGTAAATGCAAGAGGCCCCACAAGTTATAAAAACTAAAGTTTCCTTGTCCTCCACCTGAAAGTGAGAGGAAACTACAATTTCTCTTGAAAAGAGAACTAGTAACATTACCACCAATGAAATACTAGTGTTATATCCTAAAGATGCAAAAGTTCCACATTTTTGATACCACAAAACTCTTGGATGCAGTACTGATGAGTGTCATGCATTCAGGTTAGAACTGAATTTTTTTCACTTTGATGGCAACAATTTCCATCAAGTGATTGCCTAGTATATCCTTTAGTATAGTAATAGTTGTAGAATACTCTAATATCATCATTACATGACCTTTCCCATCACCTACCTTAGTTCATTCATATCTTTCACTCAGTGGGGGAAAGAAGTAGATAGCCTTGTCTTGGTAACGCACTTGTCGTTGTCCCTTAGGTTCGTTGTCTACCTTCCACTTATAAAGACTGAGATTGGGAGGCGGATGACTTTATTTAGGTTGACTCACATGTTCCTTACTAGTCTTTTGCATTCTTTATTTTCTTTTCCTTTTGTGTGATTGTGTGTGCATAATGTGATCCCCTGTAATGTTTTGTTTGATGTTCTCTCTCTCTTTGTGGCATTCCTCTATTTGTACCTCAATTCTTCTCTATGTCATAAACATTTTACTTTATGCCTTTTCTATTTTTTCGCTTGTCTTGTGTTTTCCTTTTGGGGATGACACAAGGCATCAAGATATTCACGTCTCTTCCATGTTGAACCAAAAGTGTTCTTGTCCTTTATATTTTTTGTGTCTTGTGTTTTCCTTTTGGGGATGATGCAAGGTGTAAAGACATTCACGTCTCTTCCATGTTGACCCAAAAGCTTTTCCTTTTCTTTCCTTTATCTTTTTGTTTTTATTTGTTTTTCCTTTTGGGGATGACACAAGGCATCAAGACATTCACGTCTCTTCCATGTTGACTTGAAAGTTTGTTTCTTTATTTTCCATCTCTTTGTGTCATTCTTCAAGTTCTAATGAGTATTTGGGGAATGATGACAGTTCCAATCTCTCTAAAAACATTGTAGCACAAACACATTGACCCCAAATCTATAGATCCCTTATGTGTTTGGTGTTTTCATTTTGGGGGTAACTCCTCTCTTTTATTTTTATTTTACATGGCGTAGCTTCATTTGGAAACATATGACTTGGCAAAGGCTTTCCAAGTTGGTTCTCATGTCTTCTTCTTTTTTAACATTTATCATTTGCTACTTTAAATTAATTACTCACATAATAGTGTTTAGCAATTTCATTAAAGTGGGGGCATACATTGGCATTATTTGTTTGCATTTTTTTCCCTCTTTCATGGTTCATGGTGTAGTTTTCTTACTTCATTTGATGCATTTTTCTCTTTGTAGATGACATTGGGCATGATGTCCCTTACAATTGTGATCTCTCTTAGCATATTTCATTCCTCTTAGTGGCTTGATGCGACACACAACATCCCCTAAGTTGTGAATTTTTTATTCTTTGATTGGTCCTCTCTTGGAGACATTAGGTACAATGTTCCCTAACTTAAAGACCTTGCATGAACTAAGAAAGAATCCTTTGAAAGCTCCTTATTTTGTATTTGTTGTTATATGGCCACGTTACATACCACAACTTGCATTCCTATAGAGCCATCATTTTTTTTCATGATCTCCAAGCATACGAAGTTTAGCTTGTCTCATGAAGATCGAAGATCATTTTGCGTGTCACCTTATTAAAGTTATTAGGAGGTATAACTTTGGTATGGATTGAGTGGGAAGCCTAACTGAGGCATGAATTTACCCATATCAACTTGTGTCTGTGTGTGATTGAACACCAACAATGAGTGTATGTTTCTCACCTTTTTGAACTTCTCACCCAGCTAACAACCATGAGTTTCGTTGCCTCAAAGTGAGTTCATTTTTTTAGAAAAAAAACCTAGATCTGATCACAATCGGGTTGGAAAAATGGTCCAAGCTTGATCCTCCTTGTTTCATTTCCATGTTTCTTAATATCTTTGACACTACATGCTTTTTCTTTGTTGTTTCTCTTTACCACTTTCATGCATTTTCTTTTGTGCTCATGTTGGTCTGCCATAGGACCTTGGTCCTAAGGGCTTGTGCAAACTCCTAGGCCATAGTTGTCCTATCTTGCAAACATTGGTACATTCGAATCCCCCTTGATCATTGTTGAATTTGGTCTACTTTAGTGTGAGTTGGAAGCAAGTTCCTCCTCTCACTAAAGTGTGGAATAGATGTAATCATGAAAAAAGGTCCCCTTAACTTGGCCTTGATATAGTGTTGTAATATGCCTGACATATTCACATTAGGTTTTGGGCCCTTGTGAACTAATGGATTTAAATGGTAACTTGCTAAAGTGTTGTGAACTGTTGTAATATAATTTCACACTTCTCTAAGGTCCTATCAACCTAATAAACCTCTTTTTAATCAAAATCAAGATTAATCATGTCTTATTTGGAGTGTTGTAAAGTGTTGTAACACACTTTCACACTTCTCTAGGTGTGTCATTAATAATTGGGCTTTATTATGCTTTAATTGTCCCAATTTTGCATCCAAAAGCCTCATTTATTACATCTTTTTGAGGATTATCCCAACGCCAATCATTCACCAATCATAATTTAGGTTTTTTTGGCTTGTGTGGCCTAGATTTAGGGTTCTAGGACTCATTCGCCACCTTGGGCAAACGGGTCCCACCTAGATCTTTTCGTCTCGAACCAATTTTCACACATTTATAATAAATTTTGATTTTTGGTCCCATACATTATGTCTGATCTAACTCATTCACCATCTTGGGTGAATGAGTCCCATGTAGCTCAAAATCAAATTTAATTCAAAATTCTGGTTGGATTTTATTCTCTTAGATCTGATGTCGGCTTGTAGTGTTGTAATTTTGGGAATTTTTGCATAATATAGTATAAATACAAGGTTCTTTCTCTCATTTTACACTTAACAAGTTGAATGAGAATTCATATAGAAAGTTTGCATTTAGAAGCATTCAAGAGAAGTCAAGGGTAGATTATCAAGCATTCTAGAGCACTCTTCAAGCATCAATCATCATGTCAAAGATTTCATGCATCATGTTTATAATTGTGCTAACAATTGCAATGTAGGATTTTATGATTCAAGCAAGTTTTCAATTCAAGATTAATAACATTCAAGGATCAATATCTACATCCATTGGAGCCATCTCAAGCATATTTTTAGCACTTCATTGAAGAGTTTGGTGAGTTTCAACATCATCATTTGTTCATTCATCATTCTCCATTCTTATTTGCTTTCATTTCAAGGTTTAATTACCAACAAGGGGTTTGACCAAGGAAAACCCCTATCCACTAACCCCACAAAATTTTCCCTTCTCCTTTGTGTGTGATATTTTAGGTCTAGGTTGTAGATTTCCTAAGGAGAAAGATTGGAGAAAATTTGTCAAAAGCTCAAAGTTGTCAAAGTTGTCAACAAGCCTTGGAGAAAATTGAAGATCACCTATAGGTCACAAATTATAGTTTCAGATCCGAAAACCAATAAGGAAGAACAAAGCAGACAAAGAAGAGAAAGATCAGCTTTTGAAGTTCTAGAAAAGCCCAACTGGACTAATTTGCCACTTCTCGTGAATGAGTTCCATTTCTAGTCAGATTTCAAGTTTTTGCAGATTTGGATACCCTTTTGGTAGATTCATGTTCCTACATAGTTTTATACAAACAAGACTGATATTTTGAGAAATTATGTCTCAACTTCCAGCTTGAAGCCCCATCCCTTAATGAATTCACGTGTTTTTGTTCATTCTAGTGGTTACCACCATACTGTGGCCAGCCAAAGGGTTGACCACGGTGGCCGCGGTAAGCTGCCTGCAGCTAGCCTGACGGTTACTGTCATACTGCGGCCAGCCAAAGGGTTGACCGCGGTGGCTTCCTTGGCGATTATCGCCATACCGCGGCCAGCCAAAGGGCTGACTGCGGTGGCCGCGGTAAGCCACCTATGGCTGGCCTAGCGGTTACCGCCATACTGCGGCCAGCTAAAGGGTTGACCGCGGTGGCTGTGGTATGATGCTTGTGGCTAGCCTGGCAGTTATTGCCCTACCGCGGCCAGCCAAAGGGCTGACTGCAGTGGCCATGGTAAGACTGCTTGTAGGCTGCCAGACAGTTCACCGCCATACCGCATGGAGAGCTCGGGAAGGCAATGGTAACGCGGTAAGGGCCTAGAGGGCTCGGTGACTAGTTTGACCAAGTTTGACTCGATGTCAGATGCAGATGGTGAATAAGGTGGGGACACATGGCTCTGTGTTTGATTGATTATTGGTTGGAAACAAAATGAGTTATTGCAGCAGGTGTAGGTCAACCCAGAGTGGCAAAACAGAGCCCGATTTGGGTAATGGCAGTAATGGCCTGGGTGGCTCGATGCAGGCAGATCGACATGGATAGATCTTTGGTGCGATTATCAGTGATGATTGTACTTGGTGATCAGTAGTTGTTTGACAGAATTAATTGCAATGATGGACTTAAGGAAGTTCATTACACTTTGCAGATAGGTTTTTTTTGAACTGTATGTTTTGAGAGAGAACATTGTAACAAAGAGATTTTTTTGGTGTGTTGTTGTGAGCTGAATAGAGAAGACTGTAACTTTGTATGTAACCAATATGTTACTATAATACAAATAGTCTGGACTTTGTGTGGTGGGTTTTTTACTTGAAAAGGTTTTCCCATGTATATCTGGTGTCAACTGTGAATGCTCATATTTGTGTAATTTTTTATTTTACATGCATGTACTCATCTCAAGTAGTTTTTTAGAAAGCTATTGAAATTGTTATATGCTTTTCTCTCCTGTTGTATTAGTGTTAAGGGAATGTATTCTGCACTGTTGGGTCTCTAGATCCATGCATGTTTTCCCTTCAAGTGGTATCAGAGCTTGGCCTATTGTGTTATCCTTGTAGGAAAGATTAGTTTTTTGTGCTAATATTATTTCAGTGGGAGTCTTGCATTGTTAAAACTTGTTTCTATTTGAGATGGCAAGTACATCTGGTAGAATAGACATTGAAAAATTCAATGGTTGTAACTTTGAGTTATGGAAACTCAAGATAGAAGACTTGCTTGTGGATAGAGACCTCTGGATTACATTGTCTGGAACTAAGCCACAAAGTACAATGCAAGGTGCTTGGGATCTTGCCGATAGGAAAGCAAGAGGTTTGATAAGACCAAGTCTAGCTGATTATGTTCTCTTGAACATCCATGAGGAGCAATCTGCAGCTTTATTATGGAAGAAGCTTGGTGATATCTATCAGGAAAAGTCTCTGGTAAATAAGTTATTCTTGAGGAAGAAGTTGTACTCCTCGAAGATGGAAGAAGGTGCATCTGTTGCAGACCATCTGAACTCATTTAACATGAGTGTTACTCAACTGGCGTATGTAGGTGTAAAGATTGAGGAGGAGAATCATTGCATGCTCCTGTTGTGTTCAGTACCTGACAGTTGGGATCATCTTGTGATGGCCATTTGAAGTACTACTGCTTCTTTCAATATGGAAGACATTGTTGCCTCATTGCTATCTGAAGAGATGTGGAGGAAGTCTTCAGAGATGACCAAAGAGGCTCTTGTTGTTCAAGGTAGACCAAAGAAGAGGGACAAGAAGTCAAAATCCAAATCTGCAGGGAGATCAAAGTCTCCTGGTAAAAGGTTCAAGGTGAGATGTTGGAACTATGGGCAACCTGGTCATATCAGGAAGGACTGCAAGGAGAAGAAGAAGAAGGATGCTTCTGACAACAAATCTTCTCAAAGAGATGCAGACACCTTCATTGCAGCAGCCTTGACAACTTAGGCATCAAATGATGTCTGGCTCGTTGACTCAGGTGCTTCTTTTCACATGACGTCCAATAGAGAATGGTTCTCTAAATACAAAGAGTACGATGGTGGAAAGGTGTACTTGGCAAGTGATTCAATGTTGGAGATTGTTGGCAGAGGAAGAGTTAGAATTCAGTTTCCTGACGGGAGAATCAAAGGTATTGTTGGCGCACTTCATATACCAGGTTTGGCTCAAAATATTCTTTCTGTCAGTAAGTTAAATGATGTTGGTGTAGAAGTTTCTTTCTCAGGTAAGGGGTGTAAAATGGCTAGAGGTGCAATAGTGTTGGCTAAGGGTGTTCGTATTGGCACTCTGTACAAGCTAGATGCACATCTTGTTCTTTGTAACAGTGCCTCTGTAAAGACATGTAATGTTGCACCTATAGAGAAAGATGAAGACTCTTCTTTGGCTACAAATGCAATAGAGGTAAAACTCCCAACTAAGAATACTATGTTGTGGCATCACCAACTTGGTCACATTGGTGAGAAAGGTTTAAAAACATTGAAGAATAAAAATCTTGTAGAAGGGCTTGATGATTGTAACCTTGAGTTCGAATTTTGTGAACAATGTATCTATGGAAAACAACACCGTGTTTCTTTTTATTCTAGTCCTCACAAATCTTCTAGTATACTGGATTATGTTCATTCTAATGTGTTTGGTCGATTTAATGTTCCTTCATTATAAAAGTCTAGATATTATGTTTCTTTTATTGATGACTGTTCGAGAAGGGCATTCTTATACTTCATTAAAAGAAAATTAGAAGTATTCAGTCAGTTTAAAGAATTTAAATCTTTGGTTGAGAATCAGACTGGAAGGAAAATTAAGTGTTTGAGGAGGGCAGACAATGGTGGTGAATTTTTCTCTGCATATTTTGAAAGGTATTACACTGATCATGGTATTAAAAGGCACAATACAATGCCTTACACTCCACAACAAAATGGAGTTGCTGAAAGGTTGAATAGAACACTAATGGAAAAGGCAAGGAGTATGCTGAGTGGTGCTGGTCTAAAGTAGAAGTTCTAGGCTAAGGCTATGGCTACAACATGTTATTTGATAAATAGATCTCCTTGTTCAGCTCTTGTTGACAAGACACCTTTGGAATCATGGTTTGGTAAGAAGCCCTCTCTGAGGCATGTCTGTGTGTTTGGCTGTGAGGCATATGTTTATGTGCCAAATGAAAAGTGATCTAAACTGGATAACATGGCTGTCAAATGCATTCTCATCGGCTATGGAGTTGGTGTGAAAGGATACAAGCTTTGGAACCCTGAGACTAAGAAGGTTTTGTATAGCAGAAGCATGATATTTCATGAGCTAATACCTTTAGTTAGTGATCAACAACTTGGGATAGATCAGAGTGACAAGAAGAAGGATGCAATTGAGATTCCCCAAACTCCTGAAAGGGAAGAGCTGCATGGTGTACCTGAGATTGAGGAGAGCTCAAGTAGCTTTGGAATTTCTGATGATGAAGAATAACCTTAGCCTGTAAGAAGATCTACACGAGAAAAAAGGAAACTTGATAGGTATGGTTTCTCTATGTTAGATTCAAACCGTGCCTATGCTTTAATTACTAGAAATGATGAACCTAAGACTATCAAAGAAGCAATCAGCATGGCTGACTCAAATTCTTGGTTGGATGCCATGAATGAAGAGATGGATTCTTTGAAAAAGAATGATACCTAGAATTTGGTACCACTGCCTAAGGGGCGAAATCCTATTGGTTGTAAGTGGATATTCAAAAAGAAGATAGGTCTTGATGGCAGTGTTGAGAAGTACAAGGCACAATTGGTTGCAAAGGGTTTTTCTCAAATTGAGGGAATTGATTATGGAGAGATTTTTTCTCCTGTAGCAAAGCTGACATCCATCAGATTTTTATTGTCATTGGCAACTGTGTATGAATTTGAAATTGAGTAGATGGATGTGAAGACATCATTTCTCCATGGTGAGCTAGAAGAAGAAATCTACATGACCCAGCCTGAGCATTTTGTTGAAAGAGGTAAACAAAATCTGGTCTATAAGTTAAACAAATCTCTCTATGGTTTAAAGCAACCTCCTAGAATGTGGTACCAAAAATTTGACACGTTTGTGTTGTCAATTGGATTTGTGAGATCAAAATCTGATCATTGTATTTATTATAAATCTGAAAATGATCGTGTGCTTGTTATCACCCTGTATGTGGATGATATGTTATTTATTGGAAATAGCAAGACTATGATTTTTGATCTTAAATCTCAGTTGTCTGCAAAGTTCGAGATGAAAGATCTTAGTGCAGCTAGGTAAATTATTGGAATGGAGATTACCAGGGACAGAACAAGCAGAAAGCTTTGGGTCAATTAGAGTAAGTATGTGATGATAGTTCCAGAGAGGTTTAGCATGGATGACTACAAGCAGCTTGTTGTTCCAATCATGCATGGAACTAAGTTCTCAGTTGAAGACTGTCCAAAGTATGCTACAAAGATGGAGGACATGACCAGTGTGCCTTATGCAAGTGTTGTTGGTAGTTTGATATATCGTATTGTCTGTACAAGACCAGACATTGCCCAAGTAGTGGGAGTTCTAAGCCGATTTATGGAAAATCTGGGAAGATCACATTGGGATGCTGTGAAGAGGGTTTTCAAGAATTTGAAGGGGACTTTAGATTATGCACTATGTTACCATGGCAGTATGGTTGCATCACAAAGGACTCTCAACATCCTTGGTTATGTTGATTTAGATTGGGGAGGGGACATTAACAATAGGCGTTCCACCAGTGGATACACTTTCATGCTTAATGGTGGAGCAATTAGTTGGATGAGAAAGCAATAGGCTGTAGTTGCTTTGTCCATGATAGAGGCAGAGTACATGGCTGTAACTCATGACTCTAAGGAAGCTGTTTGGCTGAGGCATTTGTGTTTAGACATTGGATTTAATGCTGGACAGATTTCAATTTGTTGTGACAATCAAAGTGCCATTTGTTTGGAAAAGAATCTGACTTTTCATGCCAAGACCAAGCACATTGATGTGCAGTATCACTTCGTGAGGGACATGGTTGAAGATGGTAGGGTTAGTCTGGAAAAGGTGGATACATTGAAGAATTTTGCAGATGCTTTGACAAAGCCTGTGAGTACAGACAAGCTTAGATGGTGCGCAAAATCGATCGATCTTGGGGCCTATTGCAAAAAGTGATTTTTGCTGCCATGGGGTTAGCTACAAGTGTTCACCAAGTGGGAGCTTTTTGAGAAATTATGTCTCAACTTCTAGCTTGAAGCCCCATCCCTTAATGACTTGGCGTGTTTTTGTTCATTATGGCGGTTACCGCCATACCGCGGCCAAGCAAAGGGCTAACCGTGGTGGCCACGGTAAGCTACCTGCGGCTGGCCTAGCGGTTACCGCCATACCACGGCCAGCCAAATGACTAACTGCGATGGCTGTGGTAAGCCGCCTACAGCTGGCCTAGAGGTTACCGCCATACCTCGGCCAGCCAAAGGGCTGACCACAGTGGCCATGGTAAGCCACCTGCGGCTGGCCTGGTGGTTACCATCATACCACAGCCAGCCAAAGGGCTGACTGTGGTGGCCATAGTAAGCCACCTGCGGCTAGCCTGGCGGTTACTGCTACATTGCGGCCAGCCAAAGGACTGACCGCGGTGGCCGTAGTATGTCGCCTGCGGTTGGCCTGGTGGTTACCGCCCTACCTCGGCCAGCCAAAGGGTTGACCGTAGTGGCTATAGTAAGACCACCTATAGGTTGCCAGACAGTTCACCGCCATACCGCATGGAGAGCTCAGGAAGGCAGCGGTAATGCGGTAAGGGCCTAGAGGGCTCGGTGACTGGTTTGACCGAGTTTGACTCTGTGTCAGATGCGGATGGTGAATAAGGTGGGGACACGTGGTTTTGTGTCTAATCAATTATTGGTTGGAAACCAAATGAATTATTGCAGTAGGTGTAGGTCAACCTAGGGTGGTGAAACAGAGCCCGATTTGTGTAATGGCAGTTATGGCCTGGGTGGCTCGATGCAGGTAGATCGACATGGGCAGATCTTTGGTGCGATTATTAGTGATGATTTTACATGGTGATTGGTAGTTGTCTAATAGAATTAATTGCAACGATGGGCTTAAGGAAGTTAATGACACTTTGCAGATAGGTTATTTTCAAACTGTATGTTTCAAGAGAGAACATTGTAATAGAAAGATTTTTTTGGTGTGCTGTTGTGAGCTGAACAGAGAAGACTGTAACTTTGTATGTAACCAATATGTTACTATAATACAAATAGTCTGGACTTTATGTGGTGGGTTTTTTACCTGAAAAGGTTTTCCCACATATATCTGGTGTCAACTGTGAATGCTCATATTTGTGTAATTTTTTATTTTACATGCATGTACTCATCTCAAGTAGTATTTTAGAAAGCTATTGAAACTGTTATATGCTTTTCTCTCCTGTTGTATTAGTGTTAAGGGAATTTATTCTGCACTGTTGGGTCTCTATATCCATGCCTATTTTCCCTTCATGATTCACCCAGCTTGTTGAATGATTCCTAGTCAATTTTGAAACCAAAATTTCTAGTGATTCAAACTTCCATCCAACCTTCTCTGTATTTCTAGGTGCACACATTCTATTTTGCAGTTTTTTGAGTTGCTTCATTCACTTTTCTAAATCATTTAGAGTTAGTTTGCATTCAATTAGGTTTTTTTGTTACATCTTTCATTTCATTGTCTTTTCCATGTCTAAAATTGGTGGTGAACCCCTCACTAGATCGTATTCAGCCCTTAGGAGAACCCTATTACAAGATTATTTCTCTTATGCATTGAGATCTTTAGGGTAACCCTTGAATGAAATTGGATTTGTAGGTGTGCTATATGTCCTAAAACCATATGCTGGAATCCATCCCACAAAAATTTCATTTCAAACACCACATAATATTTACACTCTCTACTCATAGACTTGTACTCTACACCATAATCCCTATTACTTCACTCTAATTTTCTAACCTTTCTTCCTCATTATTGTACTCATCCTCTACTCAATCTATGAAATTTTCATTGATGAACACAATGTATAATGATTTTTCCTCTATCTTCCTTGATGATCCTAAAAAAATAATTATATATATAATCTTAGGCTTTAAAGATGATCCATACTAGCTACAAGGTGTGACAAAGCATTAGTTCACATAAAAAAGTAGTTTCCCAAGTGTAAAAAATCTAAATAAAATGTAGTGATAATGCAATGATGTTTCCTCACGTAGATATCTTCATACCATCCCTTTGATCCAATGTGCCTCCATAATAGCTTATTCATTGGAAAAAAACTCTGAAAATAATGATAGGAGCGAAAAGCATGTAAGTTTCTAACTTAATTGAGACTCAAAGTGCATACTATGCTCTAGTAGTGACTCAAGTCTTGAAATGTTAACATAATGTAGCCATAAGATTGCAAAAAATATTCTCCAAGCTTCAATGCCTAGTAATCATTTGTGGTAGATTGTGTTCATATTTTTGTAACTCCCTAGTGGCCTACATAAAAATTCATAGTAAAAAAAAGCAATTTAATCAAAATAATACTCATGCCTTGTGCATGTTCCTACATCATTATCATTCCCTCATTTCTTGGAATTATAGATCTCACTAGGTCATGAGGCTAACATATACCCTCCCATAGTTATCACCAATCTAAGAAATAAAGCTATAGTTTTCAAAACATAAACATTAATTTTTTTATCTTAGATAGTTCTAGGATAAATCTCACACATTCACATCAAGGAAACTACAATTAAAGTGCATCAAATTTAAAATTTCAATCAAGATTAGAGTATGTTTTAGAAATCCAAACATCAAAAACCTCATTAAGGTTTCATTAATGATGATGGAATATCTCCAATATCGATAAGGAGAGTTAACCATCATTTAATGTAGATACAACCATAGGGTAAAAAATAGTAAAAAAACATTTTATTTAAATTTAGAAGCCACTTTAAAATTTGGATTCTTTCCCTAAGCCCTCTTCTACTAATTTGGTTAATAGAGGAATTATTTTCCAACTTCCTATATACTCACTTCTGGGTAGAAGCACGAAGCTGTGTCACACTTTATAAAGGAAACGGTCAATGCTTATCCAACTTTTAAACTCGAATCACTAAAAAGTAGCATATATGTTTTGAATTTTTAAATGATGTAAACTAGTAAAATATGTATTTTTTAGTATATTTTATGTTTGTACTTTTTATAAGAAATAAAAAAATAATTTTAAAATGGTTTTTCATAAATTAACACTATAATTTAGTTGCTGATAAAACGCTGAAAAATGAAGTTGCACAGGACATCAAACTTTTTATAGTAAATTTTAGTTTTTTTATTTCAAATTTTTTGTGTGTATTTATAACTTGAAACTTTAGTGCATGGATATATTTTTTTTCAATTTTGATAAATATATATTTGTATATAAGTATTAAAATGTGCATGAATAAAAAACAATTGTTTCCATCGGACGTCAACATTCATATTTAATATTTATCTAAAATGGAAAAAAAATTATACCATCTTGAAATAGATTCTTTTATCTAGTGCATTATATTTTTTTCAATTTTTTTTTTAATAAGTTTTAGTATTTTTTCTTGGAATGGTAATCAACCTAATATTTTTTGATGATAACCTACTTTTAGTATAAATAATAATAAAAATAATAATAATAATTAAACTATTAAAATAAATATATTTTTGAAAACTACACTTATGGATCTACAAAAGGGTATTTTTACATTTTTTTTTAAATGTTATTTACATGAGGAGGTGTTATTAAAACTTCAAGTTTTTCAAATAATTTTTTTTTTTGGTAAATTGGATTCAAAGTGGTGCTCCATATATTTTTAGTCAACAATTTTAGTTGAATAAATTGTGGAAGTATCTAACTTACCTAGAATGAATCTTACTAGGTCATATGTTTGACCAAAATTTATTTTTAGTTAGAAATACTTAAATTTAGTTGTGCTGATATGTTGGCTGAAAGTGTGACACAACTTTGTGCTTTTACCCTTCCCAATGTCTTGAAAGCATCATGCAGTTCTCCTAGGATTTTAAATATTAGGATAAAAACTTCCTCTTTCCTAAGTTAATATGAATTTTATAAATATTAGACAAACCCTCCTTTTAACATTTATTAGCAAGGAATAACCCTCAAGGGATCTCAACCTTGATCATTTTTCCCAAAAAAATATAAATCTTAGATAGATTAACCAAGGGAGGTCAAATGATATATAAAATGTTACTCTAATTAATTTGTTTAGTTTCTTTAGATGGAACATTTCTCAGGAAAAGGTTCCTTATCTACCTCTACATACAACTTTTTTGTTTATCGATCATCTTTATCTTTATCCAAGGATTTAAATATCACCCATACTAAATGACTTAACATAGACTATAGCATCTCAAATCTATACCTTAAAAAGGTTCCTTTCACTAATTCTCATCGGTTAACAATGCTTGATAGTAGGTGGGGAAACTTGATTATGTTCACCCTTTAGCAAATATGTACTAGGAAACCTGCAAATACACCAAAATCTCAATTTTAGACTTCTCAACCAATATAGTTTGTGGCTCCACATAGATTGTATAGAACCCATATAAGGTCATCACATTAACACAGAGGATGGGTTGATTACTGAATGGGAATAATTTCTATTTGATTTCATTTTCATGTTTTGAGATTTATCCTCTAACCTCTAATACTTAAAAATACAAGTAATTTTAGGTTCAGTTCTTTGCATAGATTCCGTTAATATAAATAGAGATCTAGAGTATATTACCCCAACACCTTCCATATTTCTTAATAGGTATAAAAAGATAAAAAAATTCACCATTGTGTATGATATTATCTATCACTCATTGATAAAGCTAGTAAGACGATGAGTTTAACATGCATATATATTTCAGTTTATTGGTATTAGTACTATTATCAATCAGATATGCACCCTTTGTCATATTTACAAAAATCGGACTATCTATTGAAACATAGAAACTCTTTTCAGATGTGGGTAATCTATGTGAAAAGAGAATCTCCAAAGTGAGTTGGTTCTTTGTATGATGATCCTATTCTAAATGATCTCTGGGAAAAAGGATAGAAAGATGAACTTGAATGAACTTATGATTTAAAATGAACTTAATGATGAATAAATGATGTGATTTTCTACCCACAAATAACTCTCATAAAAACAAACAATGCTTCACAGCTTCTCATGAACACTCAATACATAATTACTTTGCATGAAGATTCATATTTTTTAACACAACATGCAACTTGTACTTATGATATTTCTACATTAAAATCTCAACTTTAGGACATGACAAGGATTTTGTAAATAGAAATCACAAATTACATCGAACCGAAACTTTAATTGACACACAAATTGAGAAGTAGGAATGTTGATTTCATTAACTGAAGGGGTATTACAATATGAGTACAAATCTATGAATTACAAGACTCTTTGTTTTGCATGAGAGCAAGAATCAATAATCTGGACTGGAAAACCCTAAGTTTTCCTCAAAGATATATCACTAAAACCCTAATCTGAGCTCAAGGAAAGGCATCAAAAACTGCCCAAGAAGTTGGCACAAAAGTGGAAAGGTCTCACTTTTTGTATGTACATACTAACAAACTTCTAAAAATAGGCTTTTTTTGCTTTTAAAGCGAATAAAACACCTTATCTCTCCACCAAGAAGCTCAAATCCGACCAGAAGAAAAGTCAAACTAATTTGTCTCATAAACTGCTAAAAATAGCAAGAAGAATAAAATAATTTATAAAACATTGCTTAATCTTCTGCTTTTACAAACCATGCAGTTTTACAACTTGATTTATTTTGCAATAAAAGATTAAAAAATCTTTTGCAAAATACCTTATTCCCCTATTACAATATCTGATTTTTCTTATAAAAAATAATAAAACCCTCTATTACATATTTAATTGTTTTTCTTTAAAAACAATTTGAAAATAAAGTGCCTAAAATATAAAATTTAATATAAGGCATATCTCTCCAAGATTTAATTGATTTTCTTGAAAATCAATTACAAAAAATAATTAAGGCTCTCATTCATATTTAAATTGGTTTTCTCTCAAAATTAATCAAATAAAACTTAAGTATTGGACTTGAAAACTTAACAAGAGCATCATTTGACATCACCTAACACTCTAAAGTCCTAAGTCATAAAATATCCAATCAACTCAAACCCTAAAAACTTAGGCAAAGGACATTATGTAAAGGCCTTAAGAAATTCAACCCAAGGTATATGAGAATTTGACCCCACAAGCTATTACCTCAAGTTCTAAACTCGAATTAGGGCATGCATGACAAAATGAAGGCAAACCCTAAAACTTAACTAATTTCCACTTTGTAACTTTTGGAGACTTTTCTCTTGTAAGAGAGGGATGCGCCACCATGAAGAAGCTTGGTTTCTCTCCTACAAATGTACTGGAAGCTTCAGACTTCTTCCTCCTCATGATCGGTTCTTCTCCCTGTGCTAAGAGTAAGTTTCTCTCATGCTCACTTTTTCCCGTTCCTGTGACTCCATTCGTATCTTGAAAGGCAAGAAGCCAGTAAGGCCGCGGCCTTCACATGTATTCTTTGTCTAATTTTTGAGTTCATTTTCCTATTTGAATTGATCTTATTTTGGCCGCCATGGGAGAGTTTGAACCTTGTGTTTGAGAGCTCTTAAGAGTTAGTCGCGGGTCATGGTTCTTGTTCATCTACCTACTGGTAAACTCTCACCTCCTCCAACATTTTTAAATGTTATCTCTTGTCAAAACTAAAGCTTATGAAGCTTTATCTCTACAACAAGATCATTTCTACTTGTAATACTTGCAGGCCATTACATAGGTCATGCCATGAAAGCTTGATTCTGGGTTTTTAACCATGAATCTCTCAAAGTATTTGTTCATGTTTCTTCTGATTTGTGACTTGGACAACAAAACTTAAAATTTCCCTGCTACTTTCCAGTGAAATTAGTGACTGAGATTTTCCTCTTGATCGTGGCCAACGCATGCCTAGACTGGTTTTTTTTGGCACCTTGGAAATCTGCATTTGGGTATTTATAAAGACTTGAAAGAATCTTCTCATTTCTGTATTTTGCCAAAAACCCATGTGGATGTTCATGAAAATGAAATAAATCTGCATTTTTAACTCAAATCCTCACAAGGGTGTGTTGGAAATAATGAGAAATCTGTATATTGATAAACATGATGAATGTGGGTATTTGATATTTTGAAGAAAATTGTTCATTCTGATGCATCTAAAAATGAATTTGAACCACCTTGACTTTTGTTTACATTTTTCATTTTGTAAATAAAACCCTTGCATAGGTAAATATTACCTTGAAGAAGACCACATTTCTGAGATAAAAATTCATATGGGTATTGAAATTTTTGTACAAACTACATTTCTACACTCTGGCTATTTACCCTCCATTTTCTGAAAATGAGTATATATGAACTTTGCTCCATTTTATTTCCAGTTTACTTCTTTTATCTTGCATTTTCACTTTATGAGCTCAATTCCTCAACTCTGCTAGAAACTGAAATGAAACCCAGGATGGGCTTTGAACTTCTTATAGAAAAGTGGGCTATGAACAAACCCTTGTTGCATTTCATGAAGGCATTAGATGTATGTAATCTCTAGAACTCTCAGGACATGACATATAAGCTTCTCCATGCTTTGTGAGCCTTGTCTATTCTGCAAATTTCTTATTCATTGTAACTCCCTATTTCACTTATGTTGTTTCAGTTGTATAGCTCAGAAGAGCACGATGATTGTATTTTCCTTCTCAGCCCACTTGTAATGTATAAGGGGAAGCATGTCGAGCTCTACCCTTGTGGGAGCCTGTTTTTTCCCACATGCTTGGTCTTAAAACAAAAAAATAAGCTACATGAATTCCCTATACCTTCACAAGGAAACAAACAATGTTAGAATAAAACAAAGTATGATAATGATGTTTCCTCTTTTCAATTCATGTTTATGTTCCTTCCTTTAGTTGATTCCATGCATTTCGAAGAGTGAATTATATGTCTATTGGTAGAGCTTTTAGTATAACTCATATACGGAGCTCTTAATTAACACCCCTCTCAATCTCTTGCAGGCACACTCAAGAGTAGAAGCAGGATAGAGCAAGCAACAACGTCTCAACTGAAGATGAATAATCAGGAAATGATGGATATGTCTTCTTCTATTTGCTGTCTCATTTATTTTTACCTTCATCTATAGAATTTACTTTCCACAATGAAAGGAATTAGCTAAAACCATGACTTGTGTGGATATTTAATTTTGTTCTTTCATTTCCAATTTTGAAAGAAAAGCATTTAAAATGAAAATTTGTACCATCATTTGTATTATTGCAATCAAATGAACATATGTAATGTAAATCATTTCATAAAATAAATGAAAGCATTTTGTTATGCTTTATCATTTGTATATTAAGTTTTGTACTCCATTTGATTTTGCAAAGAACATGAGTAATACTTCTGAAATTCAGTTTTCTCAAAACACCTGCATAATTGTCACTTGATAAATGATAAATAAGGTGCAAACAACACTTAATCATATGCAGAAATAACTGTATTTTCACTTTCAAATATAACAATATTTAAACCAGATCCACCAATTAAGTTGTAGCGAAAAATTGGTAACAAGTACCAAACCTCAACGAAATATATCAAACTAGTTTAGCTTCATTTGCACATAAATTCCAACCAAAAATTACTAATTAAATGGGGTATGTGTAGGATCATGTTGGACCAAAAATTGGTGATATATAAGTTATATGATGGCCCATGTGGATGACGACTTTTTTTTACCCAAAATTGATGAAACAAAAAGGGTTTTTAAAGGAGATTCTAAACTTTCCACCAATATAAATTATGATTTAATTTGAATTTGATAAATAATAATTATTCATTTTCTATTTGAATTACGACTAAAGTCCTAATTGATAGGCTGATTGGAAAACATCTATAGCTTTCAAATGGTATCAAATTTTTGGATTCCGAGACATGTTTCACATTCTATGCTTTGCATACTATAGGATTAAAAAAAAGAAGTTGAATTTCATGAATTTTTGACCAAGTTAAGGTGGTCAGACATACGATTTTTTATATTTTTTAAAAGTTGTAATAAAAAAATCATAATTAATTATTTACTTGGAAAAGAAATTACAAAAAATATGCATCACATCAGGACATGAGTCCTCTACTTATATCTAAACTCTTATAAAAAAATATTACCATTTTATTGTGGTTAGGTGGTCAGACAAACACCTGCTTCTTATTTTTTTCCTAAAATTTAAGTACTACTTTATTGAAATTTCAATTACTTACCAAATAGTTTTCTTTAAAAAAATAAATAAACCTAGTAGTTTAGAAACTACATTCAATTTGCTACAGATTCTATTCTTACATATTTTGAAATAATATAGATAACATATTCAAATTTTTACATCAAGTTGCCTAACTCTGATTTTCTGAATTTTCATCACCACCTAAGGGCCTATTTTTTCCATGATGATCCTGCACATGCCCAATGCAAAAATAGTTTCAAGATGAAAAATATGAATAACATAAATAATCAATTGTGGAGGAAATTTTAATAGCTCTTCTATATTGTGCATATGCCTTATGTAATTTCAAATTTGTACTTGGTTCACTCATCCATGACATTGTTGTGTGGGGGGGGCCAGCTAGTGTCCCCTTCCAACACTTTTTCCTCCGTGTCTATTTGTATTAACAAAATTCTTGATGTTGGTGCTAGCTCCTCAGGGACTAAAGTGAAAAAGGGTTTATTATTTGGTAGTTCGTTGTCTCAGGATGGTGAAATTGGTTACCAATTCCCTCCACTAAGATCTAATCCCTTAGTTGTAAAGGATATTCTAGCTTCTTATGTGGATAAATTGGTAGGTGGGAGTTCTTTTTCAAAACTTTTAAATTTTTCCACTACCACCTTTAAAGAAAGTTGTGTGGTGGATGGCCTAGAGGTTTATGTTCTAGATGAAGTAATAGATGAGTCCATTGTGGGCCTGTAGCTATCCCTCATGGAAAAATTCTTGTCCTTCCGCCCCAATATCGATTAGGTGCATAAATGGATTAACTCCTACTAGTATCTAAAAGGAGGAGTGAACGTTAGTTCTATGTCAAATGGGTTGTTCATTTTTTAGCATTTTAAACTAGGACATGATGAGGATTCTCATTAGAGGCTCATGGGCCCTTGACAAAGACTTCAAAAACCGCCTCTCTCTTTGTAAGTGGAAATTGGGTTTAGACCCTTCAACTAACCTAGGATCAATAGGTCCTACATGGGTACAACTTCTTAGTCTCCTCCTAGAGTTCTAGAACCAAAAGGTTATTCAAGGGATTGCTAACTCCTTTGGTAGTCTACTAGATATTGATAAGGTTACTACCCAAAAGTATAGGCTTGTGGTTTCCATTGTTTGTGTTAATGTGGCAATAAATAGTGTACTTCCTTCCTTTATAACCCTAGAATCTAAATTTTGGGTTTAGACCCAAGCCATTGAGTATGAGAAATAAATCCTCTTTTGTCAAATGTGCAAGAAATTTGGCCACCTTATTAAAGACTGCAAAATTCATCTTAATCGAAAAGATAAGTTTGTTTCAGTTCTTGTTTCTCTTCCCTCTTGTAAGGGGAACCCTACTTGGCTTCAAATGCTACAGCCAAAATCTCCTTGGTTGCATGGTGCTAAGAATCCTATTTCAAAGTTGGTCGCTTGCAATGGTGAAGGTTTTGGGGAGAAGGTTCCCAAGAAGGTTATTTCTTCACCTTCTCCTAAGTCCCAAATTAAAGAGGGTTCTCATGTTGAAACCCATTTGAAGGAAGCTATCTCCCCTGTTGCTTCTCCTAAAGGTTTTGAGACAAGCATTGGTAAGAATTTGTGCATTTCTTTGGATGGACAGGATGTTTTTTCTCAAGATAATATCAAGAAGAGGATGCAAGATTCTCTTGAAATATCGGGATCCAAGGAGTTGGAATCATCTTTATCTCATAAGAAATAAATTATGGAGGATACTTGGACTCAATTCAATGAAAATATAAAAAGAAAAAAAACAGATGTAAGAAATGATCAGAAGGTGGGAAGAGTGAACGAAAAATCTATAAGATCAAGAGACACGGAAAGGGAGATAGCCTTAGGGAAATAAAGGACCCTTGAAGGTCTTTCCATTTAGTCAAAATCCAATAAAAAAGTTTGGGGAGGATACTCCCCTTAGGTTAGTATTGCTCTGATACTGACTTCTTATTTGTCTTAATGAATATTATGACATGTAATATTAGGGGTTTGAATAGCCCTTTAAAACAACATATCCTAAAGTTATCTATCATAGATTCGAAGGTTGATATTCTTCTCATTCGGGAAACTAACATGCAACAAGAAACATTTGAAAATTAGTTAAAAATATATGGCCGAAGGTAGAATTATGTCTTAGTAATGATGAAGGTGCTTCAAAATGTAAACCCTAGTATGTGAAAATTAATAAGTATCGAATATCCTTTTTTTGTAGAAAACATGTGCAATTTTGTTATTATTATGATTTATTTCGATATATACGTTGTAATTTACATACTAAAATGATTATGTAGGAATGTGGTAATAATATGCCACCTGAAACAATTAAGGATTTTATAGCAGGTTTTTTTTGTGAATGATCTAATGGGAATTTATTTTATTTAAGTTCATATATTTCTGTACAATTTAGTAGTTGGGGTAATCTTTCATTCTTAGGATTTTTTATGCATGAAAGTGTTGAAAATGATTTTGGACAACAATTATTGGATGTTAAAAGATTTAATAATTTTGAGTATTCTTCAAAAGATGGAAAAATTGGAAAGTGTTGTAATTTAATTTGAGAAAAAATAGTGTGCATGCATTATGTAACATAGATTTTGGTATCACCTAGGGTTCTCTAGCACTTCTAGGGTTTTTTACCTAAAAGGAGAGAGGGATACCAAAATGGAAATGTTCACATTCAAGACTAATGCAAGTATGAGGTAAGTGTATCTAAATGCAATGATCTAAATGCTAGAAGTTGATAAAGGAAATCAAATGCTAATACAAAACCTAAAAATTGTACTTTGTTTGAAAACATATTGTAATATGTTGGAAGATAGATGAAATGCAATACAAAGCAAGATAGAAGGGGAAAATAGAAATACTGCACTTAGAAAATGGTAGAGGTTGAACTGGAGATTGTAAGTGTCTATGAAATTCTACAAAATCTGATTTTTATTCTTGGCGGGACACTTGTGCCAAGCTGGGTGACTTAGTCCTTTTTTGGGGTGATTCTAGAAAACTACCCCGGGGCTTGTTTCAGCCAAATGGGTATCTGGATCCGCAAAAATCTCTAAAAAATATGCATAGTGGGACTAAGTCACCACAACTACGGGAAGTGTCCTTTTTGTCTTTTCTGAAAATCTAAAGGTTAAAACGAAACCTCTTGATCTACACTTTTTGTTCCTTCAAGTGTTCAAACTAGAAACCTTTATTTTTGGCCTATAGGTGTATTTTTGTGTAGATATTGACTTAACCAAAAAGGAGATGCCTTCAACCAGTCTTCAACCTATTCTTCAGTGATTTCCCAAACCTGCAAAGTTCTTAAATCTGCCAATACACAAATAAAGAAAGAGAGAAATGTTGATTGTTAGGGCATGGGGGTTTGCCTTGGTCAAACCCCTTTTAGATAATCAAATCAAGTCAAGAAACAAGATAATGAAGCGTGAAATATGAGAAAATGGAATTAGTACCTTTCCATGAAGATAGATTTTGAATTTCTCCAACAATGGTTGAAGATTCAACCCTTGAATGCTTTAAAAATATGTCTTGATGACTTAAAATGTAAAAACCCTTGCTTGCTTGAGAAGAATGATGAATGAGAGATGAGTGAAAATGAATTAATTATGAATTAGGGTTTAGAGGCTTGTATTTATATGCAATCCACCTAAAACACTCGTTAATTTGATTCCCAAGGCTAACATTAAGGAAAAATAAACTTAAACCCTAATATTTCCTGTCCAAACCTTAAAAATGGCCCAAATGGGACTAAGTCACCAACTTGGGTGACTTAGTCCACCTGGATAGGACTAATTCACCTAGATGGGTGACTTGGTCCCATAGGGGCTCTTTTGCCAGCTGGATTGTCTTGGAATGAAGAATTTTAGTTTTATGTTGATTTTATCAGGTATTTGATCAAATTAAGCCTTGGGATGCACAATATGGGGTCATAGGGGGCTATTAATGATGATGTAAAGGGGAATTAAGGGCTAAAATAGCACAAAATTGTCCCTTTCTTCAAGGGTATACAATTTTCTACGTTACACATTCATATCAAAATTTAAGAGTAAGATTCTACCAAAATATGTCAAGCATTCTCAACATGCTTGATGGCTTCATGGAAAATTTCATACATGTAGAAACACATTTCCAGTTGGAACTATACTACTAGTGGTTGATTTTATGGAAAACTATACTCTTGCTCCACAAGAGGAAATTCAATCACAATATTACAATTAAGTGCAAGTGGCTATATTTTTTCATATTGTATATAAGCATGCAGATGATAGCATAGAGGATGATATAATTTTTTTGAGGGAGTATCATTTCTATTTGAGTGACAACTGATTACACTCGTTAGAGTTTTTTCAATATTGTTTCAATATATTTTATATAAATTTAAGAGAAAGAGGAATCCAAATGATAAAACATCTCATATGGTCATATAATTGTATGAGACAATTCAAGAATGCTCAAATTTTCTATTGGTCAATTATGGTTCACAAGGAACATAATGTTCAACATATGTGGAGTTTTTTTGAAGTTGGACATGGTAAAGGAGAACATGATGGAGCTGGTGTATGTGTTAAAATAATTTTTTCTACAGAGTTCTAAATTTAAATTCCAGGATGGAGTAAAATTTAAAGATACATGTTGGATTGTGGATTGGTGCAATATGAAATTATCTATAGGATCAAGTGAGTAATATATAGTTCGTTGATTCTTTTGGTTGCTTGAAGAAGATAAAATTCTACCTAGACTTGATTTTGATGCAATCAATGGATCTACTAAATGGAATTCATGTAAGAGTTTAAATCCAAGCACGTGGACGATTTGGATAAGGGAGCTTGCATTTTTTTTGTTAGTTTTATATTTCAAGAGATTGGGAAGCATGTGAGAATATAGAAAGGGTTGAAGAGTGGAAGAAAAGATCGTTGATACCTGCACAAGCACATGATCAATATGAAACAACAATTGAAGACAATGATCAAGTATTTTAATTAGATGACTATGACCATGTTTTAGACCTTGTACAAGAAGGTAATTTAATTTATTTTATTTCACTTTATTACTATTTTATAATAGATATTTAATTATCTATATTTTGGTCAAATTATATGGAAACACAAGTTATTGAATCAAATTTTGTGTGCAAGACATGTGTATGTTGTTATTGCACCTGAGGATAATGAAGAGGAAATAAAACATTGGTCACCTCATTGTTTGGAGACTAAAAATAAGTTAATAACACCTCAAGAAGATGATAATGGCTATCACTATCCAACAGGTTCAGTGATCCCCTTAAGAAATCCCCTTAATAAAATTTTGAGAACTTATTTGATCCCCTTAAGAAAAATTTGGGAACTTCATTGATGATGGATATCATTATCCTACTGATTCAATGGTAGTTGTTGGTACTTGGCTATGAAAATACCTAACAAGGAAGAATGGTTAGCTTGCATTCGAAGATTATGCAACACATAAGAAGATTATACACTACTCACGTTTGGTGGTACCAACAAATATAAAACTAGTGAGCTATCGTGGAAGCCCTACAAATAAAGAGATATGGAAAATTTATATGGAATAGCATGAGACAATCATAGATGCATTGCAAAAAGAAGAGGATGTAGATGGTAAAATGAAATAAGTAAATATAGGTAAGTATATATATATATTATATATTTAAATATATGCTTTAATGATATATTGATATTGCTTATGTAAGTAGTTAAAATTTCAATTTATTGTCCTTTTGTATCCTTAAGCCATCATCACAAATTCATCACATACTTTGTGACAAAAAGGAGAGGATGCAGATTCAACCTAGACAACATGGAATGCTTCTAAATATAGGTAAGTATATATATAGTTTCATATATTTATGTAGTAATGGAAAAAGTATTCCTTTTCCTTACTTAATTTGGGAATAATTAATAATAAATTCTCCTAATGTTGCCTTGATTTAGTGTTGTAATGTGTTTTACACATTCACACTAAGTTTAGGCCCCTTTATAATGAAATGGACTTAATGATGTCACATTTAGGGTGTTGTAAAGAGTTTCTTTACATGTTGACACTAATATAAGGCTTTATTAATTAATTGAGGTTAATTTGAGCTTAATTGGCTCCTTAAATTTAAATCCAAGCCTAATGTATTGTACTTTCTAAGGGATAAAACTTGACACTCTTAAATGAAATTACATAACACCTAATTTTAAAAGGAATGTGTCCTAGGAGAGTGACCTAGGACCCATTTTCCACCTAGCGAATGTGTCATCACTAGGTCCTAGGACCCCCTTTTGGCATATTATTTCACATTCCCTGAAACACATCCTTGTTAAGTATGTTAGGACCCATTCACCCTATGGTGAATGGGTCCTCACTAGCTGAGGACACCCCCTTGGGATATGTTTTTGGTGGTATTTTGATGATTTCAAATCCTAGATCTCATGTCAGCTTGTGTTATTTGAATTTCGGTATTTAATATTAAGTTATGTATAAATATAAGGTTATTTCACATAGTTTCACATAAGAATTTTTATGCTAGCGAACTAGATATTCATAAGAAATCAATATTAATTTCTTGAGAGCATTTCAAATGCATTCAAGACTAGATTTATCAAGGTTTAATTGCAGCAATCAAAGGTCTATTATCATATCAAAGACATGCATGTTGTTGGAGTCAACATGTTGATGTAGAGTTTGAGATTACTTCAAGAATTCAAAGACCTCATTTCATATCAAGTTTCATGATCAAGATCCAAATTCATGGAGGCCACTACATGATAGTTTAAGATTTACATTCCAAGGTGGGTGATCCCATAATACTGGTTTACTAATTTTTGGCCAAACTGGACACTAAAATATTTTTTTCTAGCTAAATCTTCACTTCCGAGTACCTATAGCAGCTAAACCATGACAAATTTCAAAATGATGCAAACTAGTGATTTGTGACGTTTTGTCTGTAGATTTTAAGTATATTTTTTTCAAAAAATTGGAATCAAATTTCACTTCTTTTTCCATCTCCTTCAAAACTAGTTTTTTTTAGCAAATAACATTTTTAACCTGGAGTGACGCTCATTTTTAACCTAGAGTATACAACATAATTTTTTTTTCCATGAACGATAAAATTCTATTTTTTTCGAATTTAGATTTGTAACTACGATATCTAGTGCTTCCAATTGGTCTCATAGTGTTTTATTGATTTTTTTTCCTTAATCAAGTTTCAAAGTAAAACCAATTACAATTCAAACATAGGTGGACTGTATACAACGTAACTTTTTTGTATGCATTGAAATTCATTTTTTTTTGTTGGATCAAGGACTTTCATATCTGGTTCACTCATATTTTTCAAATTTTTTATGTTAATCTGCTATTTTTTCAAATGTGCAGAACATAGAGCTTGATTTTCAGTGAAAAACCTATGTTTAATAAAACTAAAAAACAAATATGTATAATAAAACAAAAACATATTAAAATTATATTCGTTGGATAGCTCATTTTGAGGACTACCATCATCCAGTTGGGTCTGTGAAGTCTCCTCCATTCTCATCCTCAACCCAAGCTTCGAAGCACAAAATTTTGGACCTTTTTGGTGCCTGAGGGGGAGAAGGGGGGAAAAGGGGGGTTCGAGTGAACCCCATTTCCTTTACCATTTTCTTTTCTTTTTTTGAACTATAAATGAGGGGCCAACATTTAATGGGTTTACTCAAACCAAATAGTTCGCTCAAACCCCTAAAAGTAATTTTTTTTGCATAGGGTCATGTTTGTAACTTTTCCTTCCTCACTCAAATTGTTGTAGACATGGAAAATGTACATTCTCGATCCGACACACTTGATCCCAATTAATAGCGACATTTCCTCCTAAAATCATACTCTCAGCTTATCAACACCTTCTATCCCTTAATCTAATGAATCATTATTCATCTGATTAGGTCTATTACTTCCTCTAACTAAATTAATCGATTTAATTTAATTAACCTTACATTTATGTTTAATTAAATAAGTCATTTTATTTGATTAAATTTTCTAAAATTCCTCTTATTAAATTAAATAAATTAAACCTTATTTGATTTAATCTAACATATTCCCTCTAGATTAAATAAATCAAATCATTTATTTAATTAATCCTTTCCTCTCAATTCTTGACTTAAATCAATTCTTAAATTTAAGTCTAAATGGTCACAACATCTAATTCTTCATTAAATTAATCAAAACCATGATTAAGTTAATCCCTCTCAATAAAATCCTCTAGAGAATTCAACTTGCACGATAAATCAATTACTTTGATTTATTTAATTCATCTATTTTCTTTCACATGGAATAAAAAGGGAATACTCCCTCAATTTGAATTCAAATTCAAATGGACTAGTCCTTCCAACAAGGCATTCAATGCCTCTTACATGTCCTTGTGCATTGAGCCAAGTGACATTAACTCCATTTCTCTTTCCCTCTCACATGTCACATTCTAAATTCAAATTTGAATCCAATGGCATTTATCATGCACATTGACCAAAATGTGCTCATTCCTCAACCATTCACATCTTGACAAGTGGCACTTGGCCATTGGATGTTGAATGATCCCACATTGCTTGATTTCACTCATTCTTTCAAGATTGGAATCTATAAATGAGAGACTCTTCCTCTCATTCAAACATCCACAATTTGAGTAAACTTACTCTACTCAAATCCATCATCATCCACATTCTTCATGCAAAGTTACGCTTTTCACATTGAGAACTAATTTTGCCCATTTGCACTCAATCATCCACCATTTTCAAGATTTTGCAACAAGGTTATGCTCAAATCTCTTTGGAGATTTGACCATTTCTTAATCACACACCATTTCTACTGAGGAATTGGGAAAGGGCCAATTGCAACACTCCATTGGCACCAATTCCCCCATGGGATCATCATGCTATTGGCTTAATTAGGATTTAGTTTAAATTTCAGTTTCTTATATTCTGTTCTTCTTTCCTAATTTAGTTTGAATAGATGGATTCCATGGGGAATCTCTCACTCTTGTGTACATGCATTTGATCGAACTTACTAATGTGCTTTGTTACTCTTGTGCATTTGCAGGTTTACGGGTTGACATTTTGGCGCTATAAGGAGGGCTAAATCGAAAAATTCAATCACGTTTTTCAAAAATTCTGTGATTTTTGACTTTTTTTTTTGCATGCATAGCAAACTAGGCCACGCGGTGCCATATTGCACCACTTTCTGCACCATAGTGCAATACTTCGCCACTCCCAGACACGCGGTGCCATACTAACCCGCGCGCAATTTCCAAACATCGCCACGGATTCTCCCACCTTGTTTTTTTTTTAATTTCCTAACTGCGTTGCACGATGCCATATTGCACCGCTTTCAGCACCACAGTTCCATATCGCACCGCGTTTCCTCCAAACTCTGCCTCACCATCTTTCCCGCCTAAAAAATTCAAATTTTCAAACAGGGCCGCTTTTCAAACTGCGTCGCTTACCTATGTCGCGCCGCTTTTGCGCTCTTTGTCTCTGTAGAGCGCCGCCCAAAGTCACCCGCGCGACGCTATATAGCACCACTTTTCTTCCAAACTCCACCACTTTTACAAACTGCATCGCTTATGAGTTTTCTGATTATTTTTAACTTTTTTTTTGTGATGCCGAAACTTCCGAAGGTCATAACTTTTGACTCGGATGTGGGTTTTGGATGAAATTTTACAGGTGGTTTCTTTATGAGGTGGCATGTCGATTCCCAACCTATCTTTGATAGGTTGATGGTGATTTTGACACATTTTTGGGGTTTGAAACATTCATCTTGGCCCTCAAAATGGCATTTTAGTGTTTTTTCCTAGGTTTTTGAAAGTTGTTTTTGTTAATAACTCAAAACCCATGTTTCCAATTTTAGATGTAAGTTGGCAATTCGTCCTACTTTAGCTTTAGAAAGTCTTTGGGAAAAAATAGGACTCTCAAAGTTATGCATGCAAAATTACTAAAAATGGAAAAATCTAAAAATTGATGAAATTTGCTTAAAAAGGAATTTTTTTGCTCAAAAGTGAAGGAAGGAAAATAAAGGTCAAAAGGTTTTTATGAATTCATCATATCATTGTATCAAGTGTTTTTAAACACTTTTGGGAGAACTTATAATCCCTTTCTAAGGATTTGTTACTTGCATGCTTTAGCAACACTAGATTTACTTTGGGTTTAAAAAGAACAAGCAAATTTTTATTATGACATCATGCTCATTTTGTACAAAGTGTTATTAAACACTAAAGTGTTTTTCAACACTCTTTAAAGAATTTGATAAGTTCATTGATCTTAGGAAACAATTTCTTTTGGGTTCTAAAATAAACAATCAAATTTCTTTTCAAAGTTGCCAAGTGGCTAAAAAGAACCTTAGACAAACATACTAGATTTTTTTTAAAGCTTAACAATTGAACAAGGCAATCTCACACTTCATTTGGTGCTTAAAAAGAACTCATCATTGCTTTGAGGAAATTAAAATTGAACATGTGTTTTTCATGTTTTGTAATCTTTTTTGCAAAGTAGTATCATTTAAAAAAAGCGTATGCGCTTCTCTCATGCTTTACGACGATCTTGAGAATCAAAAGTCTTTTTTGATGACACTAAGTTGCATAAAAAACTGCCTCCACATTTCAATTTGGGAATTTTAAAATTGAACAAAACATGCAAGTGTGAGCATGATATATTGCGGAGGTTCTCCCCTTTGTTTTTCAACAAAAGTTGTGTGAACGATGGGATATGTTAGCTCGCTTTTGTTTATCTTAGAGGGCCTACCTTGTGGGAAAAAGTACTCACCCAAGGGAACGACCCAACCGGGAACACACTAAAGCTAAGTGACTTCCAACCGGTATATAAGTGTGGATTCTTGAGGAAAGTTCAAGAATCACAAGGATTATTCTGACGAGATGGACAGAAATGGACTCTTTCCAATGTTGGATAATCCCCCATGAACGGAATGCCCGCATTAGAACCCTATGTTCAGAAAAAGGCCAAAACCTTGTCTATCTTGTTGGTGCAAAAGGTCATGTCCTTTGAAGCCGCCCCGCGTTATACATGTAGTTTTGTTGTAGAAATGTAAGGTATGCCATGGGACATTCATGGGTACTAATGCTTTGCTGACCCGAGAAGCGTGTGTCGTGGAGGGGAGCCAGTGTGGTCAAGCATTTAGCCATTCACACAAGATATGCACAGCTAGATTTATCCAAGTGGGAACCCAACAAGATATTGCCTCATCATCCTAGGATTGTAAAAGTGCTTGAAAGAAAAGAACACATTGCTTGGTTCTCAAAAACACTTGAAATGTACATTCACAAAGACCTTCAAATTTCAATATCCTTTAAAGAGACAAATACCTTTGACGAATTCAAAGCACTCTTTCTTTCCCTAGGGATCCTATCCCTAGAGGTTTCTAAGCGCTTGAATTCTATCATCATTTGTCTTCAATAAGGTTAAACATAGGAGACTTTTTCCCTATTTTCCTCGATTTCCATGTAATGGACCTTGTGGGATGAGAAAGAGAATAGGACATTAGACATATAGTTTGAAACATAAGCAAGAAAGTGTCTTTGGTAAAAAGAAATGATTAAGCCAAGATAAACAAATAACTGAACCACACATGTGCTTGTTTTCTTTTGAGTCTTTTGGTTTCCATGCAAACATTGGTCTTTTGGTTTGAATTACTTCTAGGGAAAAGCATGTTCTTCATCACCTTGGTCTTGTAAGTAAGTCCTCATAGGGTCATCTAGGATCAAAATCATCACTTCACCCATCCATCTAACATCAATCAAATTTACATCTCACCAACAAATTTTGGAACTTTGAAACATCACATATGCTATACTTTTGGAAAATCATCATCACCTTGTTTGACTTAACGCACCTAGTCAAATTATCAATCTTCTTGAAACAAATTTTCCTCAAGGATAATGCAACTTCCTGAGGTCTACTAGTTCATGATCACTTTGATTGACTTAACACACTTAGCCAATTCATTCTCTTATGTGAGTTTTCCCTAGGATAACACAACTTCCTAGGGTTTACAAGTTTACCATTTTCTTGTTTGGATTAACGCACCTAGTCAAACTATCCTCAAAATCAACCAATCAAAATCAATTCCTAAAGTCTAACATTGATCCAAAGTTCCTAAACATTCAAACACCCATATCACTCACCCTTTCATCCTCCATCTCATCACTGATCCTAATCACCATAGAGGTTGACTCTTGCAATAAGGTCAAAACACAAGAGGGACATGGAATTTAAACTCGACTCATACATCATGAGTAATCCAAGTCTCGCAATGCCAATTGATTATCGAAACTCACATTTATGCAATTCAAACATGGCATCATTATCTCCTCCAAAATTCAACTATACGAATGTGAGTATGCCCAATCTAAATTTTGGAACACCTTTTCCAATGATAGATTTAAATCCAAGTCCAAATCTACAAATTTATCAACCAAACACTCAATGCATGAGTTTTCCAAACAACATTATCCCACCAAATCCATACATGCCAAGTGCAACTTTACCAAACATGACCATTTCAAATCCACACTTGGTAAACTTTGGTGTAGACATGTTTGCAAATCCCATCAATGTTGTTCAAAATCCAAGCAGTATATTGACAACTCCATATGTTGATTCAAGTCAAGGTAACACCATGCAAAATCAAAGTTACCTAAATCAAGGAAATATGATTCCCAAACACAACAATGTTCAAATTCAATCTATCATGCAAAATCAAAACATCATACCAAATCCCCCATTTTTTCCATCGATACTGCAACAGCAGGTGGCAACCATCCAAGCAATCCCAACAATCAACACCATCCCCAACCCACCACCACCACCACTGCCACCACCGCCAAAACACAACATGACCAATTCATTCTCTATCATGTTGCAAGCTGCCCACAAAAAGGAACTCCAAGCCCAACAAGTTGCACAAGTTGTGCAAGCGGCTCAAGTAGCCCAACAAGTACAAGCTCAAACTCAAGCCCAGCACCAGGCTCAACAAGAGCAAACACAATTCAGGGCATTATTGCAAGCAGTCCATCAACAAGTAGCACAACAAGGAGCCCAACAAAAAGATTTGTTGGCACAATAGCTAGCCTAACAAAAAGATTTGTTGGCACAGCAGCAATAATACCAATAACAAGATTTGTTGGAACAACAACAACATGACCAAAAATAAGCGTTGTTGGCTTAGCAGCAAACACAATAATTACTCCCTCAGAAAAGCTTGCAATTGATTCCCACCACAATCATTCAAAATGATCATCAAGATCCTTTGACCAATGATAATGTTGAAACTGTCTCAACATCACCTAATGAGTTAGAGGACATACCTCAAGAATTTATTCCAAAGCATGATCGACATCTTTCACCAAAGTCTAGCAATGGACCTTTCCAAGACATATTGACATCCTTTGACCTCATGGTTACAAATATTGAAGAGATTCTCAACACACCATTTGATCCAAGTCCACTCAAAGATCAAGGGGATATTAAGCCACTTCCAATGCCTTATGACGATGTCCAAGAACCCTTTGAAAGCAATCCATCTTTTGAAATTGACCCATGTCAAGAACTTGATCCAAAGCATGTTGAAAGCAATTCCAACATTAATCAAGATCAAGAATTTTTATATGCAAGATACTACAATGAGGTGATGGCCACTCTCCTACAAGATGTCACAAATAATGATCATATCCATATCACACATACCCCTTCGTCTACCCATAAGATGCTTTCTTGGGATGGACACGCAGATGATTGTCATTCAAAACAAGAGTCTCACACTCTTACTAAGGAACAAGAGTATCCTACTCTTAACATTTGTGCACATGATCAAGATATAGAGAAATCTAGAGACATATCAGAAACAAATCATGAAGAAGACTTCTACATAAGTCATGAATTAGAAACATCATGTGAAAGCATATCAATAATGAATCACAAGGAAGAATTTTGTGTGGACAGTGAAGCATCAACACCTCTTGAAGAAGTACTACAATCTGATATCTCACAAGAACAAGCTAAAGATATCAATCATGCATTCATCCCACATATGGAGGATCCTATCACTTATAAAGTTGGATCACTCCCCTTTGTAAGGGAAAACTATCTTATCAATGAAAAATCCATCACCTTTGAAGATCCACCACAAAGAAGAGAAGGAGCAACACTTGTTTCCAAGGTAAATCATATCCTATTACAAATAAAATGTTTCAACAAATGAATTATCAAGGAAAATGATTAGGCCTACATGAACAAGGTATCCTAGAACTAGTGTAAATTATTGGTAATCCTAAGCGTCAAGGCCTTGGTTATTTAACAATCAAGGGATATAAAACAAATTTGCGATACTTCCACAAAACTGGGGGCAACTTTGTCACAAGCAAACATCAACATAGGGAGCATGAAGAATCCTTATGATAAAACCAATGCCAATACTACAACTAGCCACGTCATGAATCCACATCCACCCATCACCCCATCCACGAATTGGGACCAACAACAAAATAAAGACTTGAATTGAAGCATGAAGAATGTTATCAAAGCAAAAGAAGCTAAGAAGCATGAAGGAAAAATTAAATACCTATGGATACCAAAGAATAAAAAGAAAAATTATCCCTATCAAACTCCATTAGTCAAAGAAACTATGGGGAAAAATCAAAAAGGGAAAAGTATCCATCCAAGATGTCCACAAAAGAAAAATAAATCTTCTCAAGCAACATACAAAGTGTATCAAGCAATTGGTCCTAATTCCATGAACACTTCCGTATCCGCCCATTATTGCTCATCTTCCCAAGTTTGGAGAGTCAAAGTCTCCAAAATTTTGACCAATCCATCTTTTACTCCTAAACACACTCCATCCATGCCTCCACACATGATATCCAATTCTCACATTGACCATGTATTGGCAGTGACCCTTCATCATAAGGATTCAAAAGGCACTCTATCGCGATGTGCGCACAAAGACAGAGTTAACTCTGGTATCAGCAAAGCAGATCAGGGATCTCAAAAGTTGTATTCAAGTGCACGTATCTTGGCAAAGCAACTTCTTCAAGCAGGATACCGATGGAATTTTATGACAAAAGCATCAACATCAGCACCACCAGGTGCTTCAACATCAACTTAAAATCACTCAGAAAATAAAATAAAAATTCAAAAAAAAATCAAAAAATCCAAAAAAATCAAAAAAAGGATTGAAAATAATAAAGAAAAAAATCGTCCTCTAGTGAAAACCACTACGGTGGTGATTTGGATAGGTACCATGATGAAAACCTAGAAAATAGGCATCATGTGTAGAATCAAGCATCCACGTGCGCCATTTCAAGAGGAAGCATCTTATCACATCCATAATAAAGCCAACATTCCATCCATATCATCCGTTCATCCATGAATCATTTATCCAATCCATTTTCATCCATTTTGCATCCATACTCCAAGGTATCTTAATCTTGATGAAATTTTGGTGCACACTTTACACTTGCTTATGGTAGACATCTTGACATGGGTCATTTTCATTGATCCCATCCTAGCCAACATTATTTGAACCAAGAAGTACTATCCAAACGAGAATCCTTTATGCGAACACCTTATCGCAAGATGATCCATATCCATTCGTTCATCCATCTAGCCAATAATCCATTTATGGCCTTCCATACATTGCTAGACACTAGGGGCAGATATTTGCATCTTGCTTCGAGAATAAATCTTGACATATATCCTCTAACTTATGTGGTGATCCGAACATTTGCAAATGTGAAATTAAATTGGTCAAGAATTTGTGAGCATCAATCCAAGTTACTAGCCCATGGCATATTTTGACAGCAAGACGATGTTCCTTATCAAGCCTTATATTTCATCGAACATCAATTCAAGCGATCAATATTAGTCGCATCTAATGCGCATGCCAGCATCGCATCAAAATCATCAAAGCTATTTTGTTCCAAATCAAGCTTCATCAATCTTGATCAATCAAATCCAATCATTTATCACCTTGTTTGACTTAACACACTTAGTCAAATTATCATCTTGTGAACGAGTTTACTCTAGGATAACACAACTTCCTTGGGTTTACAAGTTCATTATCATCTTTGTTTGGCTTAACACACTTAGCCAAATTATTAAATCCATAATCACCTCGTTTGACTTAACACACTTAGTCAAACCATCCTCTTATGTACAAGTTTACTCTAGGATAACACAACTTCCTAGATTTTACAAGTGCATTATCACTTTTGTTTGACTTAACATGCTTAGTCAAACTATCAATCCATCAATCCGATTGATCAACATTAAGCTTGGTTTTCAACAAAATCCCAAAGCAGAGCACTGATATCATCACATATCATATCCAAATCATCGAAATCATGCAAAAAAACCAAAAAGATTCAAAATAGTCATCAAAAATCCAAAAACATCCAAATCATTAAAAAATCCAAAACATGTCTAAATATCAGAAAATCTTCAAAAAATTCATCATTGAGTCTTGTCTCAATCTTCCACCTTGTCGAACTACATCATCTCTGAGCTTGAATGTAGGCAAGGTTGATCTTTGATCATCCCTCGAGATAGTTAGGGTTAGTCCTTTAGGTGTCTGTCACATTGGCAATCCATTTTCCCATCTAGTCTGCATTTAAGGTCAGTCTTTTAGGCATCTGTCACATTGGCAATATGTTTTCCCATCTAGTCTGCATCTTAGGTCAGTCCTTTAAGCAATAAAAGGGAAATCCGTTTGCCCATATATCTGATCATATAGTCAATTGTTGTCGAACTACATCATCTGTGAGCTTAAACGTAGGCAAGGCCGTCCTTGAACGGCCCCCGAGACACAAAATCAAAAACATTAAAAAATGTGAAAATACCAAAACAACCTCAAAATATCTGAAAATCCAAAATGGTGCATCCATCTCACCTCGCTTTCACCCGCTATTTTTCATCACTCATAATAAAGTCAGTCGTCGCTTTCACCCTTTGGTGAGTCAGTCAGAAGCAAGTTTAGTAGGTTCCAAAGTGAACGCTTAATCGTCAAAGTCTCAAGTCTAGGTTAGTAAGCAAGTAAGTTGGTCAACTCAAAATATCAATAGCTTATCACCCAAATTAGTCTCACCAAAACCTTGATCACAACATGTCCTAGGATGAAGCTTTCTTGTGATGGACATAAGCATCAGGTACCCCATAGTAGTTAGCCTTGGCTAGTGGTATGAAGAACATTAGCTTGTTTGTTTACTTTGTCTTGGTCTTTTTGACTTATCTTATTTTGCGCTCATTCCAAGGACCTCTTGATGATGCCTAAACAAAACAAGTTTAGAGAGAAAGGAATGGGGCAATGATCATTATCTTTTTCATCTACTATGCTTGTTGGATATTCTTGTAAAATAAGGGCTGATGCAAGAAGTTGGGTCCATAAAAAGTTCAAAAAGTGGAAGTGTTTTTGTTGTTTTTCACAATTTATCACTCTTGGACTGAAAATTTGAGGCACTTACACAATGAATTTTAAAAAAAATCAGTATATGAAATTTTGAATTTTGAATCTAGTTTCTAAATATGTAAATTATTCAAATACCCATATTGTAGAAAGTAAATTTTGATAGGGATATATAAAAACCACATTTTAAAAGTCCTTGTTTTTTTACCATACCATGCACGTGTATGGACACCAATTTTTGACCCAAATAAAATTATTTTACTCATTCCTTTTGAGGAAAGAGAGCTAACAACATCAAGATTGATGAGGAATTTTGTTTGTAATTTTTTGTTGAATATAATTTTTTTATTAAATTTTTATTGGCCTTAATTGTTGTTTTTAAAAATCAACGTGTATGGACAACATAATTTGACCTAAACTAAACATTTTTTGAAACTTTTTTTTTTCATTATGTAGAGAATTATCTAAAGATTGATGTCATATAATTTTTTTACAAAAAATTTCACCAAAAAAAAGTTAATAAAAAACAAAAAAAGTTTGATATTTCATGTTTAAGGACTAATTTGCTTTGAAATTAATTTAAAAATAACAAATTTAATCCAATATTAATAAAAATTATATATTTGGAAACTAGACATCATGTTCTATAATGGGTTTTAATTTTATAGATTGATTCAAAAAAAATGTCCATCAACCATATTGTCAAAGTTGGACATTCTTCTTCAATCTGCCTTAGTATTTTAGTTGCAGGTCAAAATCTAAGGCTCGGATTGCCAAGCCTTTCCCAAGCCTAAAACCAAGGCTGCAAGTGGGTTGGAGATTCAAATTTTTAATAACGCGTATGTGTTTTTAAAAATGCGTATGTGTTTTTAAAAACGCGTACACGTTACAAAACGCATATGCGTTCTTTATTTGTTTGATTTTTTTTTTTAAAAAATCCTTTTAGAAACGGGTACCCATTTTAAAATGCGTATGTGTTTTGAAAAGAAAAATGCGTACGCATTTTAAAATGAGTACCCGTTTTGCTTTTCAAAACGCATATGCGTTTTAAAACGGGTACCCGTTTCTAAAAAGCATTTTTTTAAAAATAAATGACTTGTATGCACTAAAAAACACGTATGTGTTATATAACGCGTACGCGTTTTTTAGTGCATACGTGTTTTTTTAGGCTTGGGTACCTAATGCATAACGCATATGCATTTTTTAATAATGCGTAGGCGTTTTCTGCGAGTTTTCTTTTGGCCGAAACTTCCCCTCTTCGTGGACCCAACTTCTTGCACTTACCCATAACTTGGCGAATACTTGCTTTGTTAGGTCCGTCCTAGCAAGGTTTTTGTATGTCAAGTGTGAATAAGAATACTCCTATTTGATTGTCGAGTCATATGCCATCACACTAGGTACAACGCCATCCTGGTCCTTTATACCTTGATGCATCATACCTATGTGTGTTATCAAACATAATGCAATAGACCCTTTGAAAATCCCAATTCCTAGCAGTGCAATACATCATCATCATCGGTAATAATGTGAACTTTTGTGGATCCTCCTTCCACCCATCTTATTCTTCTTATTATTCTATCTTTACTAACATTTCTATCTAAAATTGGTGTGTTATATCAAAATATACATGAGGCTACCCATGGTCGATGACTGTCTATACATCATCAAAATTGTCTACATCAAAAAATTATCTTTCATCCTTTGATCAATAGAGCCACTCCTCTCACATTTTATCATGATCTCGATCGGAAAATCATACATTTTCGCTCGATCTCTCGAGGGAGCAACATACTAGTGTAATCCTTCCACTGGGGCAATAGTGGGGCATTCGAAAAAATAAAGAAATTTTTAACTTTCATCACAATAGTTTATTCTTTCAATCAATGCAACAAGTAAATTGCTTCAAAGAGGGGCAAAATGTAGACATGGAAAATGTACATTCTCGATCCAACACACTTGATCTTGATTAATAATGATATTTCCTCCTAAAATCATACTCTCAGCTTATCAACACCTTCTATCCCTTAATCTAATGAATCATTATTCATCTGATTAGGTCTATTACTTCCTCTAATTAAATTAATCAATTTTATTTAATTAACCTTACATTTTTGTTTAATTAAATAAGTCATTTTATTTGATTAAATTCTCTAAAAGTCCTCTTATTAAAATTAAATAAATTAAACCTTATTTGATTTAATGTAACATATTCCCTCTAGATTAAATAAATCAAATCATTTATTTAATTAATCCTTTCCTCTCAATTCTTGACTTAAATCAATTCTTAAATTTAAGTCTAAATGGTCACATCATCTAATTCTTCATTAAATTTATCAAAACCATGATTAAGTTAATCTCTTTCACTAAAATCTTCTAGAGAATGCAACTTGCACAATAAATCAATTACTTTGATTTATTTAATTCATCTATTTTCCCTCACATGGAATAAAAAGGGAATATTCCCTCAATTTGAATTCAAATTCAAATGGACTTAGTTGTTCCAACAAGGCATTCAATGCCTCTTACATGTCCTTGTGCATTGAGCCAAGTGACATTAACTCCATTTCTCTTTCCCTCTCACATGTCACATTCAAAATTCAAATTTGAATCCAATGGCATTTATCATGCACATTGACCAAAATGTGCTCATTCCTCAACCATTCACATCTTAACAAGTGGCACTTGGCCATTGGATGTCGAATGATCCCACATTGCTTGATTTCACTCATTCTTTCAAGATTGGAATCTATAAATGAGAGACTCTTCCTCTCAGTCAAACATCCACAATTTGAGTAAACTTACTCTACTCAAATCCATCATCATCCACATTCTTCATGCAAAGTTACTCTCTTCACATTGAGAACTAATTTTTCCCATTTGCACTCAATCATCCACCATTTTCAAGATTTTGCAACAAGGTTATGCTCAATTCTTTTTGGATATTTGACCATTTCTCAATCACACACCATTTCTACTTAGGAATTGAGAAAGGGCCAATTGCAACACTCCATTGGCACCAATTCCCCCATGGGATCATCATGCTATTGGCTTAATTAGGATTTAGTTTAAATTTCAGTTTTTTATATTGTGTTCTTCTTTCCTAATTTAGTTTGAATAGATGGATTTCATGGGGAATCTCTCACTCTTGTGTAAATGCATTTGATCTAACTTACTAATGTGCTTTGTTACTCTTGTGCATTTGTAGGTTTAGGGGTTCACAATTGTAAACCACTTTTGTGGGTTTACCCAAGTTCAAACAAAAGTGTGGTGAGGTGTGACATAATATTGTTCCTTCATCATTCTTTCTATTTCATTTTTCATTATTTCATTATAAGGTTTAATTACCAAAACAAGGTTTGACCAAGGAAAACCCCTATTCCCTAACAATTAACATTTTCTCCTCTTTGATGTGTGATTGCATGTCTTAGGTTGAAGATCAAGTGGAGAACAAAACTTCTCAAATTTGCAAAAGTTTTCATATTTCTTGCAAGATCACGGGAACTAAGCTACATAATTTATTTCCAAATTTTTGGGGATGAACGCCTAGGATTTGAGAGTTTAGACATTGAAGAACAAAAGCTAGAAATTAGTTTTTCAGAACCCTAGCAAGGACCCATTTTCCATTGGGCGAATGAGTCCTTAGTGAGGCCCAAAAAAGCACTTTTTGGAGCAGGTACACTTCATTTCACCATCTTAAAACCTACCCTTTTACTGTTATATAATTTAGGTTTGTTTTTTGATATTCTTCTATGCATAATTGAATGAAATAACAAGTGAAAAGGTGTGGTTTGTCATCTTGTTAATTCATTTTGATAACACCTTTTCATTATATTTCATTTTGGTGAACCTAACTTCTTGAGCATTTTATTTTTCTTATTTTTGAGTCTCTTGTCATCTTAGATTATATTTTGCATTCATTTGCATTGAATTATAAATCATTTAAGGTCTTTAGTTTGCATTCAAATTTGCATCTCATCTAGGGTTTTAGAATTGCATTGTTGACATTCTTTAAATCTGAAAAAAAAATCAGTCATTTTTCATATCATCCTACATCATATAAACTTGCATTTGAAAATTAAAAAAAAAATTGCATATAAAAATAGGTGTTTTAGGTCATCATTTGGTCAAAATTTGCACTCAAATTTTAGATTGCATTTACATAAATTTGAACCTGCAACTTACTATAGAAAACTGAAACTGAAAACCACTAAAAAAGACTTGAAGATCTATAAAAATAAACTTGAAAGCCCTAATCTAGGACCCATTTTCCCTAGGGTGAATGAGTCACAGATCAAGTGTTGATCTAGATTTCTGGAACTTAAAATCTTCATTTTTGTGCTTCTATTTGTTGTTGTCAAATCTTTGTTATAGTTTCCTGATTTTTTTTTTGATTCATTTCATTAGATTTAGCTTAATTTAGTTCACTTCGTGCATTGTCTAAATTCAAATTTGTATTTACAACATTTAATTTTCATATTGTTACATAGTGTAATCAACAAATTGCCTTGTTTAGAATCTGAAAATTGCATTTACACATTTCATTCTAGGTCATTATATTGCATTTTAAGCCTCTTTCCATTTTGGGTTTGCACACTAAGTTTGTAAAACTTTTATGAGATTTACAAATAAGTGTCCTATTAGCAATACTATTGTGAAACGTAGTTCGAGACTCATGTCATATCACAATATACCATTCATTGTGGATCTTGGGTTTTCTAGCTCTCTTCTTAATAGTGTTGATAATCAACCCCCTATGGATCATAGTATGCATACCTCATTTCCCATGACTTCCATACCTACAACGGATGTGCATAATGTTAACCACACCATCCCTACCATCACTAGTTATACTCAAGCTTTGGGGTGTACCCAAAACCAAGGTCGAATTTTAATTCCTCCTTCTACAATACCCATTTCCATTCCTACATACACTAGTACTCAAGTTAAACCATAACAATCCAACCTAATATAAATGTGAACGCTTCCTTAGGTATTTCCATAAGTAATACTTCTTGCTTTGTGCATTCAAATACAATATCTCCTCAACCATCCTCCCTCACAAATTTACAATTCACTTGCCCTTCACATACATGTACACCACTCCACCTTAAAATAACAAGATGATATCCTTAAAAAACATTTTCAAAGCATGGAATCCCTTGAACAAAAAGTTGTTACCTTAAATCAAAACAAAAATGGTCAATCTTCACAATACATCAAAACCAATCCCCTATCCTTGGAGATATTGAGAGCACATATGTCACAAGGTATGGAAGTTCCCCAATTTGAAAAATATGGTGACAAAGGAGATCTTGTTAGCCATGTTTCTATTTTTATAGCCCTATGTAGTGATTTCATCTTTGAAGATAAAATCTTGGCTAAAATATTCCCTAGGTCATTGAAAGACACTGCTTTAGAGTGGTTCTCTTCCTTACCGAATAATTCAATTGGTTTATTCAATGAATGTGTTGATGCCTTTTACAACCACTTCCAAATTAACATGGGTCCCAAGATGAACCTAGCTGAATTTAATGACATGTATAAAAAGGATGATGACAAAGAGACTGGTTTCATAGCAACATACAAAATGCTTTATTCACAAATAAACATTAAGATTCTTGATGATGACCTCCAACAAATGATTATCTCTAAATTATAAATTAAAATCCAAAACAAACTTGAGATGTTGAGATTCCTATCCTTTACACAGTTATGTACAACCCTTTGTGATTATCAAAATATGACTTGCGGTCATGATGTGAAAAATCCCCCTAGCCATCCTGAAAATTCTGAATCGGCAACTTAAAATAGTTACCAAGCTTTCAATCTAAGCAAAATAGAGGATTTTTACAACTTAAATCCCCTCAACCAAGTCAACAAGTTGATAACCAAGTGGCTTCTATAAAGACAACAAATCCTTTTTCCTTTGGGGATAGGAATAGACAATTTACTCCTCTACGGTTCAATACCCTTAATAACAACATGCTACAGTTTGTGGAAAAGAATATGATTTCCTTACCTCCTGTTAGAGCTCTTGATCCTACTAAACCATTGCCTCAAGGCTTTAGAAAAAAATCTTATTTTCATTATCACCAAAAACATGGACATGATACAAAATATTGTAAGTGTCTTCAACATCTTGTGCAAAACCTTATTGATAATAATCAACTTCTCAATGGAGGTGTCAATGATAAAGGTAATAAGTTTATAGATCCTCCTAACAAAAAATTACAAATATTTACAAATCCCATTTCGAAACATACTATTTCATTTCTCAAAGCTAGTGACACAAATAATGATGTGATGAATGTTGACATGGATGATGAAAACATAAAAACATAAAAAGGTGGATGAACTAGCTAAAGTAGTGGCATTTATTGAGGCTAAACCTTGTAAGGGATCAACCAAAATGCCTCTTGATATTGATTTCTCACAAAAATGCATACTTAAACATCCACACAATGGTCCTCTTCACATAGCTGGAAGAATCAATGACAAGCCTATTATTTAAATTCTTGCTAGAGAATGATTGAAATTTGAGGATGTAGTAAAATTGAAAGATTCACATGGGATTGTGGATTGGTGCAATAAAATATTATCTACACCTAGATCAAGTGAGTAATCTATAGTTTGTCGATTCTTTTGTTTGGTTGAAGAAGAGAACATTCTACCTAGATTTGATTGTGAGACAATCGGTTGATCTACTAAATGGAATTCATTTAAGAGTTCAAATGTAAGGACATGGACTATCTGGACAAGGGATCTTGCATTTTTTGTTGACCAGTTTTGTAGTTCAAAAGATTGGGAAGCATGTGAGAATAGAGAATGGGTTAAAGAGTGGAAGAAAAGATCCTCGAAACCTACACAAGCATGTGATCAATATGAAACAACAATTGAATACAATGATCAAGTGTTTGCATCATACGACTATGACCATGTTTCAGACCTTGTACAAGAGGGTAATTTAATTCAATTTATTTCACTTTATTACTATTTTGTAATGATTTTATTTATTTATATACATATGAATGGATGTATGTAGATTGGTCAAATTATATGGAAACCTGAAAGTTATTGAATCAAATTTTATTTGTAGGACATGTGTATGTTGTTGTTCCACACGAGGACAATGAAGAGGAAAAAAAATATTGGTTGACTCATTGTGTGGAGACTAAACATATTAATAGAACCTCGAGAAGATGATGATGGCTATCATTATCCAGTAGGTTCGATGATCCAATTAAGGCACCCCCTTGAGAAAATCTTGATTATAACAAGTATTTGATCCCCTTAAGAAAAATTTGAGAAATTCTTTGATAATGGCTAACATTATCCAATAGGTTTAGTGGTAGTTGTTGGCACATTTCCATAAAAATACCTAATAAGGAAGAATGGTTTTCCTATATTCAAAGATTATGAAACACATAAGAAGATTATACACTACTCACATATGGTGGTAGAAAAAAATATAAAACTAGTGAAGTACTGTGGAAGACCTGCAAATAAAGATCTATGGACAATTTATATAGAAGAGCATGAGATAATCATAGATGCGTTGCAAAAAAAGAGAGGACCCAAATCGTACAATAGAATAAGTAAATATAGGTAAATATAGTTTTAGTTTTATATTGTCCTTTTAAATACATTAAATACATGTTTTGATATTGCTTGTACATTATTAGTTGAAATTTATTTAAATTTTCATTTTATATCCTTAAGCCATCATCACAAATTCATCACATACTTTGATACAAAAAGGAGAGTCCATGTAGATTCAACCTAGACAACATGGAATACTTGGTAAAAATAGGTAATTATTAGTTAAAATATATTTAAGTATGTGTTTTGATTATATATTGATATTTCTTGTACATTAATAGTTAAAATTGATTTATTATCCTTTTTTGCATCGTTAAGCCATCATCACATTGATCTCATACTTTGGAACAAAAAGGAGAGGATACATATTCAACCTACACACATGTGTGGAATACTTGTAAATACAAGTGCAAGTTGTGTATGGGCATGTGCAAGATCATCATGGAAAAAATAGGCCCTTAAGTGGCAATAAAATTTCGAAAAATCAGAGTTACGGAACTTCATGTTAAAATTTGAATAAGTTAACTATATTATTTCAAAAATATGTAAGAATATAATTTGTTGAAAATTTAATTTAGTTTCTAAACTACTAGGTTTATTTCTATTTTTAAAAAATATATGAGGTGAAAATTTGAAATGTCAATGCAGTAGTACTTGAATTTCAAGGAAAAAATAAGAAGTAGGTGTATGCATGACCACCCTAACCACAATAAAATGATATTATTTTTTTATAATATTTTAGATATAAGTAGAAGACTCGTGTCCCGATGTGATGCATATTTTTTTGTAATTTTTTTCCAAGTAAATAATTAATTATGATTTTCTTATCACAAATGTTTAAAAATATAAAAACTCGTACGTCTGACCACCTTAACTTGGTCAAAACTTCATGAAATTCAATTATTGTTATTTTAATCATATAGTATGTGAAGCATAGAATGTGACACATGTTTCAAATTCAAAAAATGTGATACCCTTTGAAAGCTATAGATTTTTTCAATCAGCCTATCAATTAGGAATTTAGTCATAATTCAAATAGAAAATGAATAATAATTATTTATTAAATTCAAAGTAAAGCATAATTTATATTGGTGGAAATCTAAGAATCTCCTTTAAAATCCCTTTCCATTTCATCAATTTTGGGTAAGAAAAAAGTCATCAGCCACATGGGCCATCATGATCTTGCACATACCCATATATAGATAGTTTTATATAAAATAAAATACATGTTTGGATGATTTCATTGATAAATCTTGTATCATTTTGATATCAGGTGGTGTGAAGACGTACTACATTCCCCAAAAGTTTCAGATTTTCTTGAGATGGCATAGCCCCATTTTGTAAACATTGTTTTGAGTTGGCATATATGTAGATACACAATTACAAAATTATACATTTTGTACAAAATTTTATACATGTACATACACAATTATACTCTACACTTATATATCAAAATCAACACTCTATATATTTTGTTCATTAAATGTGCATGTTTTCCTACTTTGAAACTTTAAATTTGATTGTATAATCACTAAATATCATGTATATTATTGTTACATTTGGTTGCCTTGGGTGACTTCACCAAATTTTGAGAACTTATTTGATCCCCTTAATACATCGTATTAGGACCGCATAAGACATCCTATTAGGATCCCTTAAGACAACCTATTACAACATAGATTTAATTAACATTGACACTATTTAAATTGTATAAAATGTGATTGTTATGATGAGTCATCCTAATTTATAATACTTAATTATATCAATTGCATTTAAATATGAGACATGTACTTTGAGTTATTTGATCCCCTTAAGACATCCTATTAGGACATATCCTAAATATTTATACTTAATTATATCATTTGTTAAGATGAGTCACCCTAAAGTCTAATACTAAATTATATCAATTGTGATCCAACATGAGACATTTACTTTTAGTTATTTTATCCCCTTAAGAAGTCCTATTAGGACCCCTTAAGACATCCTATTACGACATAAATTATATTAACATTAACATTATTTTGGTATAAATTTTGTGATTGTTATGATGAGTCATCCTACATTCTACTACTTAATTATATCAATTGTGATTAAATATGAGACATGTACTTTCAATTATTTGATCCTCTTAAGACATCCTATTATGACATATCCTAAACATTTATACTTAATTATATCATTTTTTATGATAAGTCATCCTAAATTCTAAGTTAAGTATATCAATTGTAATTAAATATGAGACATGTACTTTGAAGTATTTGATCCCCTTAATCAATTTTTTGAGAACTTCTTTGATCCCCTTAAGTAATTATAGTGATTAAATATGAGAAATGTACTTTGAAGTATTTTATCCCCTTGAGTAATTTTTTTAGAACTTCTTTGATAAGTAAATGCCTTGACTATGAATCACTACATTTGTAAAGTACAAATATTTAAATATCCTATTAATTTCAAATTTAATTTCATATTTGTATTTAGTTTCACAATAATATCCTATTAATGTCTTGACTATGAATCTTTTGTAAAGTATAAATATGTCTTATCAATTTCATATTAAGTTCACATAAAATGCATAAATGCATGTGTAAAATACTATTTAACAATAATAGACCATAAAATACTGAAATCAATAAAGTCCATGAAACAATATATTAAGTCCATGAGAAACAATATATGTAGTTCATGAAATAATCAAATACAACCCATGAAATAATCTAAATCATATCGTCTCTATAATCAAGAGACCTCTTCACACCATGCGAACTACCTAGATGACCTAAATCACTTTGTACAAGAGAAAGAAAGATGAAATTAGATATAAGATGATTAAAAATGATTTAATAAAAATTTAAGGTATAATTTATCATAAAATTAAACTACCCTATGAGGGTGATATGCATACTTTGGTGCACTTGGACCTGTCTCTACATGCTCTGAATCAATCTACATATAAGAGAAAGAAAGTTGAAATTAAATGTAAGACGATTATAAATGATTTAATTTAATTCAATTTATAATTTATCATATTTAAATTATACTATAAGAGGTTTTTGTGCATCCTCTGTTCCAAGACCCGTCTCTACATGCTCAACTATAGGACATGTCTCATGCTATAAAAGAGAAATAATTTAACATGTATGAGAATATATATATATTCAATTTTAAATTTAATTTAAGTTATTCACAATGTATAATTTGTAATTGACTTTAAATATTGTAGTGTAGTAAAATGCATACCCTTGCATTTTCACACTTGTTTGGGCTTGCCTTGCTTTATTTATCCTCATTTATGGCTTAATTGGTCCTATTTTGTGTCCACAAGCCCTATGAATGGCATCTTTTTTTGGCTAATCCCAACATTCTCCAATGCATAAATGATATCCTGATGATTTTGATTTGTGTGTCCTTGATATTTGGTTGGGACTAAAATGCCACTTAGGGTGTCTTTGTCCCCCTAAGATCTTGGAACCCTGATTTGGAGTCATCTTAATTGGGCCCATTTTTGGTGTTTGTGCCCCAACTTTCATCACTTGGGACTAAGACGCCACCTAGGGTGTCTTAGTCCCCCTTGAGTCATTTTCAGGATTTAAATTCAAATTCTGGTAGGATTTAGCCTCCTTCATTTAATGAATTCATATGTCGGCTTGGTGTGATATAATTTTGAGATATTAAGCATAGATAAGTATAAATACAAGATTCATTCTCTCATTTTATCCTAACAAGAATCTTAAGCATTCAAGTATTCATTCCTAAGGAAAATTTATGAGATAAAGTGTATTCAAGAGAAAATCATTAAGTATTTGGAGCCATCATCAAGATTCAAGCATGATTTCAAAGGTTATTCTTGCATCATGTGTGTTGTTGTGCTAACATTTGTGATGTAAGGTTTTGATTCAAGCAAGCAAGCAATTCAAGATCTATCAATAATTTCAAGATCCATATCCATTGCAACCATTTCACACAAGTTTGCATTTACAAGGGTTTGGTGAATTGTAGCATTGCATGTTGTTCATTCACCATTTCCTTCATTATTTCTATTCCATTTCAAGTTTTAACTACAAAACAAAGAGTTTGACCAAGGCAAACCTCCATTCACTAACAATCAACAATTTTTTCTTATCTTGCATATTTGTGTTTGTAGATCTAGGTTGAAGTCTTGAAGATCACTTGGAGTTCAAAGTTGTAAAAGTTGCAAAGTTGCATTTCTAAGTTGTCATATTCACGAAAACACACCTACAGGTCAGATTCGAAAGTTTCAAAACCTGAGATCTGAAAAGAAGCAAGTGCATGCCTTGGAGCTCAGGACCATATTCAGAATTTTTAGAAATTCAGAGCGAGACTAATATGCCACCTTGGTCATCTTAGTCCTCCCAAGGATATCTTTCAGAGATTCTTTCAGATCTAATTCTGACATCCGAAGATCTTGTATTTGTCTCAAAAAATAGCAGTGAGACTAATATGCCATCTTGGGCGTCTTAGTCCTCCAAGGCATATTTTGGCAGCTTCTTTGCATTTCCAAAATCCTCACATCATCTCTAGACTTCACAAGTACACATACCCTAACTTGGTGTTGCATATTTTTATTATTTGCATCTCATTTAGCTTATTTTAGGTCATTTTGCATATCAAATTATGTTTTCCAACATTTGTCTTTTCCAAGCATTTTCTCTATGGTGAACCCCTTAAAGTTGAAAAGAACCACCTCCTAGGTCCTCTTAATTGAGAATTGACTCACCTTGTGAGGTTGATAGTCAATCCAATTAGGATTCTTAGGACATAATTGAATGACCTAGATATAATAGGAAATCATCTCCCTCTTCCCATTTTATTTACGGTTCAAATATAATAAAAAATTAAAATTACCATATGAGAATGCTCTACATGTCTTGGTTGAGGTAGTGTGACCTCATCAAGGCAGAAAGTGGCACTAAAAAACTCCTACAAGGTCAAATTTAAAGCACATGTGTACTAGAATTAGGTTAAAATATCTATATTCAAGTGTGCAAAAATTATGTAGAATTTTTTTAAACAATCTGAAGGTTAGATGTCTTATGAGTTTCTACCATATCATATGTGTGTTTGACCCCCATTCTCATGGTTGTGTCAACCTACATACATAGAAATAAAACTTATAATATTTACTTGTTCATTCATGTTTGGTATATAGTGAATTCAAAATACAAAATTGGAAGTATAGTAACTTTAATATTTTACAATATACATGTACCTACACCTCATGTGAGACACCCGACAATAGAGGAGTGCCTGAAAATCCCTCAGGTGGAACTGACATGGAATTCGATTGAATCTCCTGAACTCATGTAAATATTTAAAACATATGTTCATGATTGAATTACAAATTAAAATGTGAAGTTAAAAAATTATTTCATATTATTTAAAAGGTTAAAATCAAAATACCCCATAAAGATTGTCAACCTACATTGGTGTCAACATATTAACTTGAGTAGATGATTCCCCTATGGTCAATTTCATCTACACCAAACAATTTGATTGTTAAAATATTGCATTTTTTGTTTTTGATAGATATGTTATTTAAAAACACATATTCTTAAGAAATTATTATAAATTCAGCATTACATGCAGGTGATCCCACAAAGTTGGTTTACAATTTCTGGGAGATTATGATTTTTGCTGAAATCACATATTTTTAGAAAACATGATGATTTAAGCCTTAAAAAAATCCATTTTAAGGATTTCGATTGAAGAGGGTTTGATCAAACCACCTTAGATCAAACCCCCTCAGATAGAACCTCGCTAGTTTTAAACCATACCTACAAAAAAGTCTCATTTACACTTATCAAAATGCTAATAAAAAATAACTTTTGATTTACCTTTTGGGGGATCAAATGAATTGATTTAAAATTTATTTTAAATGATTATGTTAGTCCTAGGAACGAGCTATCCAATGAATATAATATTAAAATGTTTTGGTTTTATTATGTATGTGGGTTTTTAGTTTTATTAAACATAGGTTTTTCACTGAAAGTCAAGCTCTTCGTTTTGCACATGTGGAAAAATAGCAGATTATCAAAATAAAAAATTTTAAAATACGTTCAGGCTGTGTATTGATGTCCTTGATCCATTAAAAAATAAATAAAAATTGATACATACAGAAAAATTTATGTTGTATAGAGTCCGCCTATGTTCCAATTGTAATTAGTTTGACTTTGAAACTTGATTAAGGAAAAAATATTTAATAAAACACTATGAAACCAAATGAAAGTGCTAGATATCATAGTTACAAATCTAAATTTGGGGTATGTGCAGGATGATGATGGGCCAAAAAGTGGTGATATGTAAGTGATATGATGACCCATGTGGCTGATGACTTTTTTTTACCCAAAATTGATGAAACGAAAAGGGTTTTTAAATGAGATTCTCAACTTTCCACCAATATATATTATTCTTTACTTTGAATTTAATAAATTATTATTATTCATTTTCTATTTGAATTATGACTAAAGTCCTGATTGAAAAATATTTATAGCTTTCAAACGATATCATATTTTTTGAATATAAAATATGTGTCACATTTTATGTTTTGCATACTATAGGATTAAAAAAAGAATTAAATTTCATGAAGTTTTGACTAAGTTAAGGTGATCAGACATACAAGTTTTTATATTTTTTAAAAGTTGTAATAAAAAAATCATAATTAATTATTTACTTGAAAAAAAATTACAAAAAAATGTGCATCACATCAGGACATGAGTGCTCTAATTATATCTAAAATCTTATAATTTTTTTTTATCATTTTATTGTGGTTAGGGTGGTCAGATAGACACCTACTTCTTATTTTTTCCTTGAAATTTAAGTAATACTGCATTGAAATTTCAAATTTTCACCAAATAGATTTTTTTTTGTTAAATAAACCTAGTAGTTTAGAAACTACATTCAATTTTCCATAGATTCTATTCTCACATATTTTTTAAATAATATAGATAACTTATTCAAATTTTTACATCAATTTGCCTAGCTCTGATTTTCTGAATTTTCATTTCCACTTAAGGGCCTATTTTTTCCATGATGATCCTACACATACCCTTTGAAAAAATTAGAATTTTATCCTTCATCCAAAAATATTATCTTGTATAATGTGAGCATCACTCCTTTAAAATGTTGTTTTTTTAAAAAAGCTAGTTTTCGAAGGATATGGAAAAAGAAGTGCAATCTGCTTCCAAAAAAATAGAAAAAAAAAATATTTAGAATCTATAGACAAAACGTCACAAATCACTAATTTTCATCATCTCCAAATTCCTCACGGTTTAGCTACTATAATAGCTCGAAAGTAAAGATTTAGTTAAAAAAAATTAGTTCAGTGTCCAGTTTGCCCAAAAATTATAAACCAGTATTGTGGGATCACCCATGCATATTTATATCTATGTTGAATTGTATGCAGGGTGATGCTTTATAGTAAGAAAATTAACGTATGAACTGATGTGACTTGATTCTCCACTAGAATCTCCATGTCCACCCAAACTAGTGTAGCCTAATCAGGTCCATAGCATACTTGATGGAAACTAGTACATACATGGGGTGTCGACACTCATGGAGTGGTACTAGGACTAGCTCCATAGAATGATCCTTCATGGTTGCGGTCTCTAGGCTCCCCAACCACCATCGCAGAAGTATGCTCATCAAGGTTTTCTACGAGCATACTCAAATATCCTAATGCAGATACCACCGCACGATGATGGATAAGTGTAGGAATAACAAGAGTAGGAGGATCTACAAGAGGCTGGCCATGCACAAGTCATTGGGGATCATCTTGTTCCCCTAACCTCTATTGTGGCATGCTACCACCAACACCCTGAAATGATTTAAAATAAAAATAATTGGGCTTTTACTCCAAAACAAACTATGCATCTAACTTCCTCAAAAAGTATAAAGGGACCTCAAAATTAGCACATGGTGGATGGTCAAATACCATCCACCATCACTCTATAAACTGTGAAATCATTTGTGGATGTATGCACAACCTCATCGATATTCTAAGTTTATTTTCAGGAATCAGTAGGTTACTAACAGAGTCAACAAAAAAAAGTGCAAGATGGGCTTTGGTTATTTTTAGGTCCAAAATTTGTTTATAGGAAACACCATTTGAATAAAATTGTCTCCTATCCTCTCGTCATCTGTTGGAAAATTTTCCTCAACTTACCGGCTTGGACCTCAAAGAAAGGATTGGAAAATTTATGCCTTATTGCTTTACCATGGAGTTCTCATTTGGTCAGCTTGACCCTTTTGTCACCTAGACTCAGTCTAATCGACGAGACTCTGAGGGTTGTCACAGTGATGGGCCAACGAGCAAGTGTTGGTGAAATGTTTGAAGGCTTCAGCTTTATCAAAAAATTGGTCACCCATTGGCGGGAGGCAATGCTATGCCTCATCGATGTGCCGATGTTTTGCATTAACGACTGCTATTGACTTCATCCGACAGTGTTGGTTGTTTTCAGTGGCATCTGAAGGCAAGTACCGTTGTTAACCTTTTTTCTGAGTGGAATTGCCTATGCACATGATGCGTGGCAGCCTATCAAAGTAGTGCACGAAGCGAAGAGAAGATGGGCCTTGAGATGCTTTATGCGAAGGGTTTTCTGGTTGTGAACACTTTTCTAAACCTCAGGAGTTCCCTGGGGAATCTAGCGGATGCCGCTAGAGATAACCCGAAGGAGCTCCAGTGGCTTCCAAGTAAGCCAAATAGAGAGCAAGAGCGGTGGGCATGTGGTAGCCTCAGAAGCTCATTCCAAGCGGGCTCATGAGAATCTAAGATATTCTCTCCTGGATGCCTCGGAACCTCCATTAGTGGTGGACACATGGCGTATGGGACCCGATAAAGCTAGCAGTCAGTGTTTTGGCGATAACAATTTTTTTTTCTCAGCCCCAGAATGTGATGAAATAGTTAGTGATGGTGAAGTGTTTTCGGAGCCCGATGACTGTTGACTGATCACTGCTCAGTCAAGCGGTGAGACGAATAGCAGTGTGACATGTGGTGATTTATCCTTGGTTGTTTTTGGATCGTTGTTGCAAAACAACATTTACTACTGGAAGTTGGTTTGGTGAAAAGCAAATTATTATGCAATCATATGAGATCGGTTTTTTGGTGGTTGGCAGAGCCCAAATTTAGTATTTTCTCTACAATGAATTTATTGCAAGGGTGACTCGATGTAAGATTGCAGGTGGATCCGATCTAAGATCGATTTGGCGTGTCAGTGATGAACTAAAATTAATGCACCCTAATTGGTCGTTGGATGGATACTTGTAATAGTCGGTCTTGACGTGAAGTAAAAGCAAAATTAGAAAAAGGAGAATATTGAGAAAAGGGTTGATGATTTTGTATTTGTTGTATGTCGAAAGAGAATTGTAATAGTGAGTGCATGAAAAATCGTTGTTGTGAGCTAACTATCAGAGAGTGAGGACTATAAATTTGTATGTAATCTTTTTCTTACTGTAATACAAAGTGTTTTTCTCTTGGTGTGGTGGGTTTTTTCCCGAAAGGGTTTTCCCACATAAATTTGGTGTTATCTCTGAAATCATTTTATTTTTGTTACTCTTGTTACCTTGCATGTGTTCATCTTAAGTGTTTTAATGTTTTAAAACTGGTCTTTGCACGTCTCCTCTTTGGTTTTAGCGTTAGGAAAGAGTTTTTGCACTATTGCTTTTCCTTTCAAGTGGTATTAGAGCCTGGCCAGTTGTGTTATCCTTGTTAGTAAGGCTAGTTTTTTATGCTAATACTGTTCTAGTGGGAGTCTTGCAAAGTTAGGACCAAGTTCTGTCTAATATGGAAAGTACATTAGGAAGAGTTGATATTGATAAATTCAATGGTGGCAACTTTGATTTGTGGAAACTCAAAGTGGAAGACCTGTTAGTGGATAAAGACCTCTTGGTAGCAGTGTCTGGAACTATGCCACAAAGTATGAAACAAGAAGATTGGGACCTCGCAGATAGGAAAGTGAGAGGTCTAATAGGACTTTGTTTGGCTGATTTTGTAGTCATGAATGTCCATGAGGAGAACTCTGCAGCTTCGTTATGGAAGAAGCTTGGCGATATTTATCAGGGAAAGTCTCTAGTAAATAAGTTATTCCTAAGGAAGAAGTTGTACTCCTTGAATATGGAAGAAGGTGCATCTATTGCAGACCATCTGAACTTGTTTAAGATGAGTGTTGCTTAGTTGGTGTCTATGGGTGTAAATACTGAGGAGGAGGATCGTTGCATGCTCCTATTATATTCATTACCTAACACTTGGGATCATCTTGTGATGGTTATTGGAAGTACGAATACTACTTTCAAGATGGAAGACGTGGTTTCTTCGTTGTTGTTTGAAGACATGTGGAGGAAGTCTTCAGAGATGGCCAAAGAGGCCCTTGTTATTCGAGGTAGATCGAAGGAGAAAGGCAAGAAGAAGGACAAGAAGTCCAAATCTAAATCTGTAGGGAGATCAAAGTCTCCTGGTAAAAATTCCAAGGTGAAATGCTAGAATTATGGGCAGTCTAGTCATATCTGAAAGGATTGTAAGGAGAAGAGGAAGAAGAGGAGTAACTCTTCAGACAATGACTCTTCTCAGAGTGATCTAGATGCCTTCATTGCAACTTTGGCAACTCAGGTAGCAAATGATGTCTGGTTGGTTGACTCAGGTGCATCTTTTCATATGACATCTCATAGAGAATGGTTCAGTAAGTATGAGAAGTATGATGGTTGAAAGTTGTACCTAGCGAGTGATTCAACATTGGAGATCATTGGTCATGGAAGAGTCAAAGTACAGCTCCCTAATGGTAGAATCAAAGGGATTGGTGGCGTACTTCACATACCAGGTTTGGCTTGTAACTTACTTTCTATTTGTAAGTTGAACGATGATGGTGTAGAAGTTTCTTTCTTGAGTAAAGGATGTAAGATGGCTAGAGGTGCAATGGTGCTAGCTAAGGGTGTACGTACTGGCACTCTGTACAAGTTGGATGCACATCTTGTTCAATGCAACAACGCCTCTGTAAAGTCAAGAAAAGTTGTTCCTGTAGAGGAAGATGAAGATGCTTCTTTGGCTACAAATACGATGGAGGTGAAACTCCCAACAGAGAAGACCATGTCATGGAATCATAGACTCAGTCACATAGGTGAGAAAGGTTTTAAAACCTTGAAGAATAAAAATCTTGTAGAAGGGCTTGTAGATTGTAATCTTGAGTTTGATTTCTATGAACGCTGCATTTATGGAAAGCAACAACGTGTTTCTTTTTCCTCGAGTTCTCATAAATCTTCTGGTGTAGTAGACTATGTTCATTTTGATGTGTTTGGTCTAGTGAATGTTCCTTCGTTATCGAAGTCTAGATATTATGTTTCTTTTAGTGGTGACTTTTCGAGAAGGGCATTTATATACTTTCTTAAAAGTAAATAAGAAGCAGTCATTTTAAAGAGTTTAAAAACTTGTTAGAGAATCAGACTAGAAGGAAAATAAAATGTTTGAGGACGGATAATGGCGGTGAGTTTTTTTCTCTAGATTTCGATAGATACTGTAAAGACCGTGGGATTAGAAGGCATAAAACTACACCTTATACTCCACAATAGAATGGAGTTGCTAAAAGGTTGAATTGGACGTTGATGGAAAAGGTGAGGAGTATGTTGAGTAGTGCTGGTCTGGAGCAGAAGTTCTAGGCTAAGGTCATGGCTACAACGTGTTACCTAGTAAATCATTCTCTTTGCTACGCTCTTGTTGATAAGACACCTTTGGAAGCTTGGTCCGGTAAGAATCCCTCTCTGAGACATGTTCGTGTCTTTGGTTGTGAGGCATATGCATATGTGCCAAATGAGAAAAGATCTAAGCTGGAGAATAAGGCTAATAAATGTATCTTCATCGGCTATGGTGTTGGTGTGAAGGGATACAAGATTTGGAACCCTATCATTGAGAAGGTTCTGTAAAGCAAAAGTGTAATATTTCATAAGATGAAACCTTCAGAAACTGATCCACAGCTAGAGACAAATTAGAGAAAAAAGAAGAATGATGCAGTTGAGATTCCCCAAACTCTAGAAAAGGGAGAACTGCATGGTGTACTTAAAACTGAGGAGAGATCTAGTAGCTGTGAGAGTTCTGAAGATGAAGAACCACAACCTCAGCCAGTGAGAAAGTCTACATGTCAAAAACAACAACTTGATAGGTATGGTTTCTCCATTTTGGATTCAAAATGTGCCTATGCTTTAATTACTAGCACTGAGGAGCCTAGGACTGTTAAAGAGGCAATTAATATGTCTGATGCAAATTATTGGTTGGAAGCCATGAATGAAGAAATGAAATCATTGGAAAAGAATGGAACTTGGGATTTGGTACATTTTCCTAAAGGAAGAAAGCCTGTTGGTTGTAAATGGGTATTTAAGAAGAAGATTGGTCTTGAGGGCAGTGCTGAGAAGTATAAAGCAAGGTTGGTTGCGAAGGGGTATTCCCAGGTAGAGGGAATTGATTATGGATAAATATTTTCCCCTATAGCTAAGTTGACATCTATCAAATTTTTGTTGTCACTTGCAACCGTGTATGAATTAGAGATCAGGCAAATGGATGTGAAAACAATGTTTCTCCATGGAGAGCTAGAAGAAGAAATTTAAATGTCCCAACCTGAGCACTTCATTGAAAAAGGTAAAGAGAGCCTGGTCTATAAATTAAAGAAATATTTGTATGATTTGAAGCAGTCTCCTAGAATGTGGCACCAGAAGTTTGACACTTTTGTGTTGTCCATGGGATTTGTGAGATCAAGATCTGATCATTGTGTGTATTATAAATCTGAAAATGATCATGTGCTTATTATTACCCTGTACATGGATGATATGTTGTTCATAGGAAATAGTAAGACTATGATTTATGATCTTAAGTCTCAGTTGTCTGCAAAGTTTGAAATGAAAGATCTGGGTGCAGCAAGGTATATTCTGGGGATGGAGATAACCAGGGACAGAATAAGCAGAAAGATTTGGGTCAGCCAGAGTAAGTACATCAACATTGTTTTGGAGATATTTGATATGAATGATTGCAAGCAGCTAGTTGTCCCAGTCTTGCAGGGAACAAAACCATTTGTTGAAGACTATCCAAAATCATCTACTGAGATGGAGGACATGACCAGGGTGCCTTATGTGAGTGTTGTTGGTAGTTTAATGTATGTGATGATCTGTACAAGGCTAGACATTGCCCAAGCAGTGGAAGTACTAAGCCGATTTATGGAAAATCTAGGAAGGACACATTGGGATGTTGTAAAGAGACTATTTAGATATCTGAGAGGTACCTCAGAATGTGCTATGTGTTACCATGGCAATTTGGTTGGATCACAAAGAACTCTCAGCATTCGTGGATATGTGGAATCTGATTGGGCAAGGGACATTGATAGTAGAAGATCCACCAATGGATATACTTTCATGTTAAATGGTGGTGTAATCAATTGGATGAGCAAGTGATAGGTTGTAGTCACTTTGTCCACAATGAAGGAATTACATGGCAGCAACTCATGCCTGCAAAGAAGTTGTTTGGCTCAACCGCTTGTGCTCTGATATTGGTTTTGATGCAGGGAAGATCACTATTTTTTTTGATAGTCAAAGTGTCATTTGTTTGGCGAAAAATCCAACTTTCCATGCCAAGACGAAGCATATCGATGTGCAGTATCACTTCATGAGAGATATGGTGGAGGATGGAAAGGTTTTTGTAGAGAAGGTGGATAATCTGAAGAATGTTGTTGATGCATTGAAAAATCTAGTGAACATAGACAAGTTCATATGGTGTGCAAGTTCAATGGGCCTTGGGTCCCATGATCACCAATAAATTTGAAGTCTATAGGATTCTTGTAAGTCTTCGTCAAGTGGGAGCTTGTTGGAAAATGTGCCTCAACTTACCAGTTTGGACCTCAAAGAAAGGCTTGGAAAATTTATGCCTTATTGCTTTACCATAGAGTTCTCATTTGGTCGGCTTGACCCTTTGGTCGCCGAGACTTAGGGTTGTCACAACGATGGGTCGATAAGCGAGTGTTGGTAAAATGTTTGAAGGATTCAGCTTTATCGGCAGATCAGTCACCCATCAATAGGAGGCAATGCTATGCCTCACTAATGTGTTGGTGTTTTGCATCAATGACTGTTATTGGCTTCATCCAACAGTACTGGCCATTTTTCATGGCATCCGAAGGAAAGTACCGATGTTAACCTTTTTCTGAGCAGAATTTCTTGTGCACATGATGCATGGTAGCTTGTCAAAGCAGTGTGTGAAGTGAAGAGAAGGTGGGCCCCGAGTTGCTTTATGTGAAGGGTTGTCCAGTTATGGACATGTGTTTGCACCTCGAGAGTTCCCTAGGGAATCTAGCGGATGCTGCTAGAGATTCCCCGAAGGACCTCCAGTAGATTCACCCTAAGCCAAATAGAGAGCATGAGCAGTGGGCATGTGGCATCCTCGGAAGCTCGTTCCTAGAGGGCTCATGAGAATCTAAGATATTCTCTCCTAGATGCCCCAAAACCTCCATCAGTGGTGGATGCGTGGCATGTGGGACTCGATAAATCTAGCGGTCAATGTTTTGGTGATAACGGGTTTTTTTTTGTCAGTCCCGAAATGTAATGAAACAGTTAGTGATGGCAAAGGGTTTTCGAAGCTTGATGACAGTTGATTGATCATTGCTTGGTCAAGCGGTGGAACGAATAGCAGTGTGACATGTGGTGATTTCTCTTTGGTTGTTTTTACATCATTGTTGCAAAACAAAATTTACTACCGAAAGTTGGTTTGGTGAAAAGCGATTTATTATGCAGTCATATGAGATCGGTTTTTTAGTAGTTGGCAGAGCTCGAATTTAGTATTTTCTCTGCAACAAATTTATTATGGGGGCGGCTCGATGCAGGATTGTAGGTGGATCCAATCTGATATCGATTTGTCGTGTCAATGATGAATTGAAATTAATGCACCCTAATTGGTCATTGGATGGATACTTGTAATAGTCGTTCTTGACGTGAAGTAAAATCAGAATTAGAAAAAGGAGAATACTAAGAAAAGGGTTGATGATTTTGTATTCGTTGTATGTTGAAAGAGCATTGTAATAGTGAGTGCATGAAAAATCAAGTGTTGCTATGAGCTAACTATCAGAGAGTGAGGACTCTAACTTTGAATGTAATCTTTTTCTTACTGTAATACAGAGTATTTTTCTCTTGGTGTGGTAGGTTTTTTTCCGAAAGGGTTTTCCCACGTAAATCTGGTGTTATCTCTGAAATCATTTTATTTTTGTTACTCTTGTTACCTTGCATGTGTTCATCTGAAGTATTTTAATGTCTTAAAACTGGTCTTTGCATGTCTCCTCTGTGGTTTTAGCGTTAGGAAAGCGTTTCCGCACTGTTTTTTTTCCTTTTATCATCCTTGATGCCTATCTAAGTCCACATCAATAGACCTTATGGCATCAACTACATTTTGCATCACAGATTGAAAATGCCTTATGTGTGGTGGAATGAATGCTTCATTTTGAATAACATTGATTTGATTATGAATGGATACAACATTGTCATTGACAGATATGCTTTCAAGCGAGCCTCATTAGATCTTGGAGGTGGTCGAGGTGGAGGGGATAGAGGGGCTAGAGGTGGAGGTTGTTGGGGAGGTGGATTAAGGATGTTATCAATATCAAATTTATCCATGATATATATAAGTGAACCTACATAAAATTATACAAAATGAACAAACAAGTACAAAATTACAAGAAAGAGTTAAATTTAAAATTTACATTAAAATTTATTTAAACAGGATACATACACATACATACATTAACTCAACTTGAGCATGTACATAAAATTTTCAAAATTTAAGATACATGTTTAAAATAAAAAATAGGATGTACAATGCATGCATAAATCATTCAAATTTACCATGTGTACATAGAAATGCCAAAATTTAAGATCTAACTATGTAATTTTAATACATGTACATTATAAAAAATAAAGTTAAAACATACACAAAAATCTCATTTATGTCTAAGGCATGAAAATGAAAAATTAAATAATTATTAATATATTAATGTAATGTGAAATCTCATTAAAAATTGCATTAATTTATTAGGACAAATTATGATGGCTTAAGGGGCCCTTATATGAGGGCTTAAGGGGTCATAATAGGATGGCTTCAGGGGATCTATGAATTAAGGTCCTAGGATAAAATGATGGCTTAAGGGGATAAAATTTGGTGAAGTTTCCCAAATGAACCACCAAAAACATATACAATAGGGAAAGAGGATTCCCCAATAGGCCCCTAGTTTTTTTCACCTAGGAGCTTTCTTTGTGGAATAGCTCTCTTTCACACTAAAGGATGGTGTTTTTGGGTGAGTTCATTCAAAGATAGGGGCTGAATGGGGGTTGTGTTGTGTGTGATTTAGTGTTTCTAAATGTTGTATTAAAATGAAACTAACTAACTATGAAATTTAAAGCAATGCAAATCTAGACTACATATAAAGCAAACTAAATGACATAAATGTATGCAAACTGGGAAGAAACGGGAAGGTAAAAGAATGACACACCTGAGAATTGAAGACTGAAGAAGAAGAGCCCTGGAGTATTCTAGAACCTATTGGAGATCTTCATAGGGACACTTATGCCAAAATGGGTGACCTAATCCTCCTACCGGGAAACTTTTCCAAGGCTAGTTTCTAGAAAAAGGGTATCCAGAAACACAAAAACCACTTTTTAGGCCTAGGACATGGACAAAGTCACCAATGATGGTGAACTAGTCCTCCTAGAGCTTTCAAGAGTTTCGAGGTAGGAATCTATAGGTATCCACTTGTACTTCCTTTTTTGATAGAGACATGTGTCTGAATCTTCATAAAATGACCTGCAAGTTGTCTTTTGGCTTCTTCTTAGGGTTTTTTGACTTTCTTGATGTGGATGGAATTATGGCACCCTTTTCAACACTTTTCTCCTTGACTAATCTACATACACACATGTAAAGCACACATGCAAAGAGAAGGAAAGGGTTAGGTTAGAGAATAGGGGTTTGCCTTAGTCAAACCCCTTGTTGGTAATCAAACCCAAATGAAATAGAAAGTAAAGGGAGAGATGATTGAATATCATACAAATGTAAACACTCACCAAGCCCATGTTGAATAAGTCTGAAGACATGCATGAACTAGCTCCAATGGAGGTTGCTTGAAGTGATTAGTGCTTGAATGCTTGCTTGAGAAGATTGAATTCTTGAGTGCTTGTGAAGATGAAAGATGCTAAGTGGGGCATAAAATGAGGATGAAAAATCGTATTTATATAATCTATGCCCTAATTTATCGAATTCCCAGAATTTTATTTTACTTTTTAATTTTATGCCAAAAGGGACTAGGTCGCCCAAGGTAGCGACCTAGTCCACTTTGAAAAATTCAAGTGGTGGTCGATGATTAAGTGGTGTTAAATGATGATTAATGGGCTTGTCTCCTGAAACACACTTAAGTCAGGCCTAAAAGTACATTAAGGGGAAAATTTATCATGAGGAAGGGTGAATTTAGTGATGACAATCCTAGGAAAGTGTGAAGATGTGCTACAACGCATTACAACACTTCGGCACAAGGCTTGGAAAGGGGTAAAATGGATTTTTTTAGGTGAATTATGTTGAAAGGGTCTTAGAAAAGTGGGAAGATGTGTTCAAGGCCTAATGTGAATGCATTGGCCACATTACAACATTAGATCAAAGCAAAACCAGACCAAAATCCAATGGAAAAGGCCCAAATGAGTGAAAAAGTGTCAAGGCTACACTCTTTGGCGATACACCAAGGCAACCAAATTTCATTAAGTTAAAATTATACTCTTTTTTAAAATGTACATTGAGGAGACCTAATTAATAACATATGGTGGCTTAAAGGGGTCCTTAGTATCTATTTTTAAAGGAATCTATGGCTTGACTATCCTAGGACAAAATGATGGCTTAAGGGGATAAAATTTGGTGAAGTTTCCCAAGGCAACAAAATTTGATTAAGTTAAATATATATTATTTTTAAAATATGTACATTTAAAGGATGTAAATAATAATATATGATGGTTTTTAAGGGATCCTAAGTATAGTTTTAAGGGGATCTATGGCTTAACCATCATAGGAAAAAATGATGGCTTTAGGGTTTAGGGTTTAATCCACTTAAACCATTTTCTTAAATATCCCGTTTTAAACCATATTTAAATATATAAAGTAAGGAGTTGTTCTAATTCAAACATCTATATAAAAATAAATTATGATAACATTGTGATAGTAGTATTTTATGTTGATGATCATGTTATCATCAATATTGAAGACAAATAAATTCAAAACAAACTAAGTATATCAAAACAATTCTAGAAACATTCAAAATGTGTGAATGTAATCCATAATAGATATGTACCTCTAAAAATTAGAATTAAAAAAAACATCAATTAAAAATTAAATACAAATATTATTTAATAGATTATTTAATATTTCTTACTAATTTTTTGTTTAATCATTATACTATTATATTCATAAATTTAACACTAAAAATATCCACCCAACCAAATTGTTTATAAAATATCCATCCAAGGTCAAAGTCTTTATAAAAATAAGATCATTGTTAGTGTGAACTACAAAATTCAATAAAATTCAATAAGATCATTGTATTCATAAAGTGGTATGGCTCTTTGCTACATCTCTTCATTTATCAGTGTTTTCCTTTTTAGAATACGACTATCTCCTCTTCTCTAGCCATCATTGATGCTCTTCTAACTCCTAATCAATGGATCTAATGGCATCAACAATTGCAAAAACCTTAAATGTGGTGGAATACATTCTTCATTTTGAATAGTGTTGATTTGATCCTGAATGGATCTAACATTCACATTGATTTGTGCTTGCAAGAGAGCACCATCAAATGTAGGTGGTGGATGTGGGTGGTTATGAGGTTGAGTGGGTGGAGGTGGAGGTGGAAGGGGTGGAGATGGAGGGCGTGGAGGTGGATTATAAATATCGAGAATATTGAATTGATCCATGATCTAGATATAAGTAAACTTGAATTAAATTTATAATTTCAAAATTTAAGATACATGTTTAAAAATCCCCTCAAACCATTTAATATAAATGACCAATTGAATACAAATGAAAAAATGTCTAAGGTGCATTTTTATGTCTAACACATGTAAATGAAAAAATAAATAATTGTTAATGTGATGTGAAATCTCATTAAAATTTACATTAAATTAGGAGAAATTATGATGGCTTAAGGGATCCTTGTAGGATGGCTTAAGGGGAGCCATGAATTAGGGTCCTAGAAAAAAAATCTTATTGGTTGAGCTACTCATGATATTACTACTATGTTAGTTGCATTTTGAAACATGAAAGCCTTCCAAAATGAGTTCCTTCCAAATAATGGACTTTCTAGAACAAGTTAGTGAAAAAGCTAGTGTTCATGAAGAAACATGGAAAATATTTGTGTAGAGCCTTTGAATTATACCCATATTTTGAAATGGCATTGAATCATTTAGCAAACCATTTTTTCTTCACAGGAATATCAGTTTCTTCTGGAATAGTTGATTGAGATAGCTCTTGTTTAGACTAACCACCCCCTCATGTAATCTCATTCATATTATAATCTTGCATGATCTTATCATGAGAATCCTTCATCCTCCCCTTCCATGAGAATCCTATCTTGAAATGTTTAAGGCATTAATGCCCCTAACAAGAGGAAGGTGGTTTTTAACTTCCTCATACCTTCCATTACAAATGTTTTTATTTTCTAGGAAACCAAGTTGTTTGATGAGTATACTTTTGGTCTTCTTTCTTTAATGGGAAGGCTCTAGTCTATAGTTTAATCAATAAATATTGAATGTATATTATTGTTAAATTTGGTTGCCTTCGGAAACTTCACCAAATTTCGAGAACTTCTTTGATCCTCTTAAGATATGTCATATTAGGACCCCTTAAGACATTATTTTAGGGTTTAAGGTAATAGGATGGCTTAAGGGGGTCAATGTTTTTGATCCATCACATATGCAAGAACATTAGTTTATGAGTGTTTTTTAATTTAGTTTTTACTTTTATATCTATTTAAGATAACACTTGGATGACATCAATCTAGCCTAAGATAAAGCAATCAGCTATCTCCCTTAGATCCCGAAGGGTTTCTTTCTCATTATTTTTCTTTTAGCTTCAACTCATGAATTTATTTAGAATAATGGACCCCAATTTCATGGTAGATATAGATTAATTTTAAGTCATTGGAAACCATTCTTAAATTTTTGATTGACTCTATATCACTAATGTCACCATTTGGATAGTATTTTGACACATTCCTTGCATATGCCAATAGAAAAAATAGTTAAATTGTTGGCTAAGAAGGTGGGAGGTTTTTGTTTGAATTCAACTTTTATCTTCAACAAGCTATATTGATTATTTTGATTCCAAATTGATTGATTTGATCAAATTTTAGGTGAACCTTGTGATTTTTTTAAACCTAAATCATAAACCTGAGGTTCAAGGATTACTCTGGTAGAAAACTATATGTATGTTAATATGTTAGAGACTAGTTGTTTGTTAATATCAAAATATATAATTAATAAATAAAATGTTGAACTTGAGGAATATATACATAATCATGTAATGAAAATGTTATAAAATCCAAGAATATAGAAAGCCACAATATAAATTTATTTAAATAATCTATACACCTCAATGGAAATAAATAAGAACATAATTGGAAAGTATGAAAACATCCCAAGCATATACAAATCCACATATATGAATTCTAAATAAATGATCTATACAACTTGATGGTAATTTACAAAAATAACATCATTAGCAAGAATGCTATAGTATAAAATACAATTTAATGCGTATCAAAATGAGGTACGCATTCCTAGAGCCTTAGAATATGTACAAAATAGGGTTATTTAAATGTATCTAAGATCTAGGAGATCTCTAATTGTGTAATCATTATCTACCATAGATGTTAGGTGTTAAACTTGTCCCTATATAATTCTTTATCAAACAACATCTCACTAACATTAGAGTTAAATTGGGTAGACAAAATGTTATGATTGATTTTTTTGTATTCATATTATCTAGCCACTACACATTCATAGAAGTTTGTCTAGGGTACATGTCCAAATAACCAATAATGACAAGATCTTTTGAATGTGACAAAATAACGTCCTATAATAGGTGTCTTAGACTATTATAGAATAAGGTGAATTTTTTTCTCACCTAGTAGATGAGAAGCAAGTTTCTCTATGTTTCTTGAGGATGTGGTTATATATACATATACCTATATACATATCTACATATATACAAATACACTTACTTACATCTACATACATACATACGTACATACATACATATACACATATACATACATACATACATTCTTAATTATATGTATACATACACATATGTATGTATGTATACATATAATTAAGAATGTATGTATATATGTACATGTACATATGTATGTATGTATTTAATGTTCAATGACAAAAATATATATACAGATACCTATATACATATCTACATAAATACAAATACACATACATACATACATACATACATACATACACATGTACATACATACATACATACATGCATATGTATATGTATACATATAATTAAGAATGTATGTATGTATGTATGTATGTATGTATGTATGTATGTATGCATGTATATATGTATGTACATATAAGAATGTATGTATGTACATGTATATATGTATTTTTAAACCATCTTTCAATGGTTTCAAAATAGCTAAATTAAGGGTTTTTATTTCATATTTTAGAGTTGAAAAATATACACATACATACATGTGTACATACATATATACATATATACATACATATATGTACATATATAAAAAAAAATTGTTTGACTAGGGTTTAGGGTTCAATTTTTTGTTTGATGGTTTGTATTTGTTTTCCACTAATGAGGGTTTCAATTTTTTTGTAGGTCTAAATTGAAATTAAAAAATTCAACAAAATACAAAGAATGCAATGAAGAACTTAAATTAATCACTACTAAACCAAAAAAATACAAAGAAAAGGGTTGAATGACATACCTAAGGTCACTGGAGGTTGTTGTCACCGCTCAATCGAGATCCCAAACTATTAAAATGGGGTCGAGGTTTTTTTTTTTTTTAAATAAATACCTTTACAAAACGAGTTCCCGTTTTTAACAAATCGGGATCCTATTTTTTACAAATCGGGAAAATGAAATCTCATTTCTCGTGGGGTAGATCGGGACACCAATACAAAATGGGATCCTAATTTAAAAAAAGCAGGATCCCATTAGATTTTTGGCTTTGGACCTCGAACCTAAATGGGATCCCATTATGTTGAAACCCAGTTTCAGCTTTTTATCTAAGGCTGAAACTTCCACCTTAGGTGGACTCTTCTTTGTGCATCTACTCGCTAATGGTATTGGAAAATTTGTAGGTGATTTAATACATGCTTCCAAGATTTCAGGTGAAAATATTAATTAGTCTATTAAAAACGTGTAGTTTGTTATGGTGAAACTATTAATTAAATATGCCTCATAAAATAAATTGATGGAGAATTACAATGAATTGGACTTATAATTCATAGAATCCAAGTGATTCGGCCACCATGTTGATTGCATTAAATTTGCCAATATGCAAAGATTCTCCACTAAAAGAATCACTACACTACACAACACCTCATTACACTTTATAATTTACTGTAAGTACAAAATGTCCTCCCTAAGGAACACACATTCAGTTATTGCGGCACTTTATATGACAATATGAAGACAATTTTATGTCATGAGGTAGACAATGAAGACATATGTTAGTTATGATTTTCAAACATCAAGAAAATGACAAAAATAAAAAATGAAAACCCCCATTATTCACAAAAGACCCCCATACAACACTATGTTGGCTAAATTCTAGGCTTAGTTGTTACAACAAAAAATGTTGTGAAATAACAATTAAATGATACAACATTAAAAAGAAATCCAAATTGAAGTGAAAGAAGCCTATGGTGCTGCACATGGAGTGATGATTTGGAGATCGATGAAGATCGCCAATGTTAGAATGTAACCCACGTGGAGAAGATGACAAGAAAGATGTCAACTTTGAAGGGATACTTAGCCTTCTTGGTCTGATTGTGAGCCGTGTGGGAGCTTTATGTAGATCCCTTCCTTCTAAACATGGTGCATAAGGAGTCTTCTGCCCTTAAGTGGTGCCTAATCTCAAGCAAGCTAACAAAGGTCAGAGGTCGTGGGAGTAAAGACGTGAGAGAGGTTACTGCAAGTGTGAGGAAGCATGGAGAACTTCCTGTGGATGGTGTGTGTAGAGTGAAATCCCATAGCAAATGATTTAAACGACCTGCTGCATATTGCAGGAAGGCTGCGAGTTTCTTATGTCATGGCTCCTTATAATGTATTAAATGCACGATGTGGAAGGGCGTTGGTAGTCGTGGAGCTGGAGGTGAAGATGCAAATACAATATGCAATAGACTTAGGCTAGAAAAAATGCAATGACTCAATGTATATAGATCATATATCCCAAACTCAAGCAGTCACATCTTCACAACACGAAGCAGGCCGTCCTTGAATTCTTCACAGCTAGATTCATCACCTGGAGGCTCGATGACCAGGTCTGAGAATAGAAGTCACCTCTACCTTTCACATACAACTTTCTTTACCCAACTCAATAGAAAACCATTGAGATATGCAGATTGCAAAGGCAAATTAGGTAGGAAAATCTGCCTGGCACTCCCAACATTGAATCTACCCTAAATCACGTTGGCTTGTGAATGAAACCATGACCAAATTGCTAAGTAGGCTGCGACTTGGGAGCTTCAACAAAGGCTTCTTAGTAAAAACTGTATGCTCTGCATTAGAAATAGATTTGGGTGAATAGAAAATGATTAAAAGCTACTACTTCTGATAGAAAAATGCACCTCCACTAAACTACAGATTGCACCCAAACGTAGACCATTTTTTCATACAAATCAAATTGCATGGAACTATAAACTAGATTCGATGCAAGCTTGGAAAGGGTTTTGCATGCATGAATCTGATACAATGTTAGGATTTCTAACAAGATCATAACAACAAAAAATTTAAACTTTCATAAAAAACAATTGCACACAATGAATTTAATTTACATTATTAAAGAGATTGATAAAAAAAGTTGATTAAAATGTACAATATGACCTTGCTTCAAGAGGCAAGGTAGTCATGTCAAACATAATGACTGACTAACCCTTCAAAGATGGAACACTTGTTAAGTTACATGACAAGTGTTCTAGTGAGGTGGAAGTGACCATGCAAGAGGTGTCTCACAAAGTGAAAACACTTGTCTCAGCCACATGAGGTGAGACAAAACTCTATAAGTCCTCTAAGTCAGCTTAAGCATAGTGCGAATAGAAATCTAGTGAGTAAGCTAAAATCTAACTATTTTAATCATACCTCTATTTGCACTAACATAAAATAATCTACAGATAATACTAGCATTAAAATATCATCTCTATGTCTCTAAATATTCATCATGTAATCTAAATGGTAACCAAAAAAACTAGATGCAAGAGAGATACTAAAAATATTCTCATATCAAGCCCTAGGGGCTTGTTTGTGACCATATAATCACTGTCAAAGACGCCAAATAATTGAAGATTTAAAATTGGATTTTGGAGACAAATCTATGTGTAGATCTCCTCATTAAGATCAACATTCAAGAAATTGCTCATCATATTTATCTGGAAAATTAGCTACCTTTGAGATGCAGTAATATAAAGGGCAAGGAATAAGGAAGCCATCTTGGCTATACGGGATAAATTCTTGAAATAGTAAACATGCTCAATCTATGAGAAACCCTTGTCTATAAGATGGGCCATGTATCTTTCAATAAAACCATCTACTACACACTTGGTCCAATACACCCTCTTGCACCAAACCATGTTTCCTCTCTTAGGGAGAGAGAAATTAATTTTATATTCTTCATCAAGGAAGAATCCTACTCTTCCATAGCTCAATCCCACTCTAGAATACCATAAACCTCTAGAAAATTGTAGAGATCAATTCAAATAGAATGAACCAAAATAATAATGCCTGAATTATATGAGTGCTTGTGGCCAAAACTTGTAGTATCATGAACTAAAGGTATAGTGTCTACTACAGGCCCATCTAGGAAAATCATAAGTAGGAGGAGGTGGAGTTGGTGCTAAAATAACAAGACTATCATATGAAGTATCCTTAGGTACTAAGGTATCATCATGTGATTGTAGTGTAAGCCAATGATTGCCATTGATTCATTTAATGTGTTCAACTAGATAAATTATTCATATTTCATATTACAATGTCTTGTCGCTACATAGTTTCTATAGTCCTTTAAATATTGCAACAATTATTCAACTATGAACTTCTAAGTGTGATAGTTGTGTGTATTTAGAAGATTAATTTTAGGATACATAATGGAAGCAAAGGGAGACAATTGAAATTAATCCTTATGACTTCCAAGCATTAGTTATTGCTATAAATATGGTCTCTTAAGAAAATAATACAATTTTTCAGCATAATTGTGCAAGTTCAAAGCATAAATAAAATCTTTTCAACATACAAATTTAAAAATATTTAGAAATGATCATTTGAAAGTTGAAGAAACTATTTACATTAAAAATCCTCAGATTTTTTATGTTTGTTTTAATTCGTTATCTTTGATAACATTGGAAATATTTATTCCCAATTGAAAAAATAAAGAATTAGAGAGTTTTAGACTGAAATACTTGATAAAAATAGAAAAATTAGGGAAACAATTCTAAGACCACCGTGAATGAATCAAAAAAATATTATGAATGGCCTATATAAATTGTAAAAAAATTAAATATGGATGAAAACTAGAGCTATATAAAAACTTACCTATTTTAGAGTTCTAAAAATTGTATGCAACACTTTTGGGGTAGGTAGAGGGCATCGTGGGTAGAGATTTAGGAGTTTAATCCAACATGATCAGATTCCTTGGGTGTTGACATCACATGTAGCATTGTGTAGTAAAACTAGAATAATTTTAAAATCAATGAAATAAATAGAACAAATTGCATTGAAGACATCTATATACACAATTTGCAAGCATACAATGATTGTATAGTTGTATGCTATAGATTTTTTATAAACTAGTCACATGATGTAATATTTTCTGCAACCTCTAATAGAGCCCCTTACAAAAAAAATTGTATGAGATAGTGAGAAAACTTATTGAGTTTACTATCAATCAGTATGTTGCATGCCCTCCTAGATGCAACAATGAGGTTGGATTTGTTTTAGGATAAACCATTTGAAATTGGTTGACCTAACTATCCCAAACAAGAGAAGAAAATTATGGATTCATAGCTCTAATATAATTTTGGATTCATCAAGAGACTCATAGGCTCACAACAAGCCTTTAAGACTAAATAAACTTTTTACAAAGAGATTAAGAAAAGCAATTTATAATATCAATAGTCATATACTGGTGTGTAAATTGTACACTGCATACGTTGGAGAAGGAATGGGAAAGAATGTAGAAGTAGGAGACTAACTATTCCTCCAAAATTGGTGACACACGTGCAAACATTTGGTACAAGTATGAGACATATAATGCACACATGAGGTGAGACAAAAAAGGAAAATTACATAAGTGAACTTAATCATTAGTGTGAATAGGACAACTATGTACATGTGAACAAGTTAGGTAAAACCTCTTTTCACTAATATATAACTACAAATTTTGGCTAGATTTACTTACATGAAACATATTATCATAATTCTCTAAAAAATTATAAGTCAATTATCATTTGTATGTATGAATTTTGTAAGAAAATTTACTCTTATTGTAGAATTTTAATGTGAATCTATTTAATTTTAGTAAATGTGAAGTTAGTGAATATTTGTAGTTAAATAAAATAATATAGTTAGCACTGTTGGAGTTGAGAAGATACAACACCACAAAAGCCCAAAAGAACTTTGCAAGCAAATAACCTTTTACAAGGAGAAGCAAAGAGAAACAACAAAGGAAATGCTCAAGAATGTGGAGCAATGTATTCACCTGAAAATGTAAAATGAATAATGATACAAAAGATAGTTTTCAACTACATATAGATGAAAACCCTAAAAAGGAAAACCCTAGGCTTGCACAATAATAATTAATAAAGTAATTAATTATTATGTACCTAATGTTAGCTTAAGTGAAAAAGAGGTAAAAGGGAACTTTACGTAATTAAACGAATATTGTTTAATTAATAAAGTAAATGTCCAATTACTCTAACACCCCCCTTAAGATAGACATAGGGAGAAGCTAAAACCTAGAAGAAGCTACTGAAAGCAAAAGCAATGCATCCCGGCAACAAGGCCAGATCAGGTACAGGGTTTCATGGCAGACTCTTCAGTTGAGCTACTCACATCACATAACTATCACACTTGGAAGTCTCGTATGATGAGGCTACTTAGGTCACGAGGGTTATGGTCTTGTTTAGATGAGGTTCAACCTCAGTTGTAGCATCCTTTTGAGATTATGCAGCACAAGAACAAGATGGATGAGGCTATGGGTTTGTTATGCATGCATGTTTCAGACAGTCTTTTGTTTCACCTTGATGCTTTGCTAACTCCTCAAGCCATGTGGTTGAAGTTTGAGACACTTTTTGGGACCATTAATGAGTTATGTGCATTACAGATTGAGGTAGAGCTGACTTCATTGTTACCTGATTCATTTCCCATTATTGAGGATTTTTTGAACAAGTTCAAAACTATCTGCACTATTTTACAAGGTTGTGGGAAGAACAAGACAGACATAGAGTGCATTTACTTGATTCTTTCGAAGCTTCGTGGTCCATTTCAGATATTTGCTTCCTCCTTCTACTCCACCATGGATGGTTTGGGTGTCAGTTTTACCATGCCTACCTTTGATTTATTTTGTGAGCATTTGTCTTGGGAACAGTCTCACCTTTCTCATATGGATATGCTCTCAAGTTCAAAGAGCAAAGCATTGGTTGCTCAGTCACCGAAGGGGAAATAGAAGCAGAAACCGAGGCCCAAGAAAGATTTTGCAGGTAGTGAGCATTCCTCCAAATGGCCTCCTAAGTCTGATTCTAAACCACCATTTAATCCAAAACATGGGAAATCTTCGAAGTCTGGTGAGTCTTCCTCCAAGACTAAGGAAAAATCAGGAGACACTTGCAGTTTATGTGGCAAGCAAGGTCATCCAGTTTCCAGGTGTTGGAAACGATTAGAGGCTTTAGAGCAGGCCATGCAGTAGCAACACATCTCCTCACCTCAGTCTTCTTCTTCTTCCACCACAGGGAAGGGTCATGTTCTCACTGCACGAGCATCGACCAATGGGTCCACTTGGATTTTAGACTCTGGTGCTTCTCACCATTTGACTCACACTCAGTAGTTGGTCACTTCTCTTGCCTCTTGTGGTACTTCACAGATTGCAGTGGGTGACTCTTCAAAACTTTCCGTCTTGGGTTTAGGTTCTATCTCTTTGGATGGGGGCACTCTACAAGATGTTTTGGTTGTTCCCGACATTTCGATGAACCTCTTGTCCATTTATCAGATTTACCATATTGGCTCTAGTAAGACAGTTGAGTTCTCACCACATGATGTGGTTATGCGGGACCTCCATGATTCTGATTTGGTTGTGGCTGTTGGTAGTGTTGATACTGCATCTCATCTTTACAGATTTGATGGATTTGTGCCTTCTAAGGGTACAGGTTCATCTCTTATAGCACATGCAGATTCGGTGAGTCAACTTTGGCATGAGCATTTGGGCCATGTCAATTATAAATATCTTCAGCAGATGAGTACACAGTCACTTGTTCTTGGTCTTCCACGGATTTCCTGCATTGACGGTGTTTGTCATGGTTGTGTGCTTGGCAAGCATCATAGGGATCCCTTTCTGAAGGGAAGTACCACTCGTGCTTTGGCACCCTTGGAGTTGATTCATAGTGACCTCATGTCATTTCCCACTCCTTCTTTTTCAAGGGCCAAGTATGTACTCACATTCATTGATGACTTCTCCAGACCCACATGGTTGTACTTTCTTAAGTACAGGTTTGATGTCTTTGATTCCTTTCGTGTCTTCAAGACATTTGTAGAGAAGCAGTCTGGTCTTTCTATCTGACGGATACGTATAGATAATGGGGGGGAGTATGTGAATCAAAATTTCAGAGAATTTTGCACTGAGCATGGTTTATAGCATCAATTTTATGTTCCCTACACCCCTCAGCAGAATGGTATCGCTGAGCGAAAGAACAGAACCTTATGGGAGATGGCTAATTATATGATTCAGTCTAGGTCCATGGATTCGTCTTTTTGGGCTGAGGTAGTCAATTGTGCCAACTATATTTAGAATCGGATGCCTCACAAGGTGATTCGACATATGACTCCCAAGGAGGTTTGGTCTCACGACAAGCCTGATATTTCATCATTTCGAGTATTTTGGTAGTGAGGCATGGGATTTTATTCCTGATGCTTAGAAGAGAGCTATGGAGTAGAAGAGTCGACCTCTCATTTTTGTCAGCTACTGTGAGGATGTTAAGGTGTACAGGTTGTTTGATCCTGATTCCAGAGAGGTCTTGTTTCGATGGGATGTTCAGTTTGATGAGCGCCTTCCTCCAGTTGATACCCTGTCTCTAGTGTCCACTTCACTACCTACTCCACCCACTACAACTCTTCAAGATTATTTTGAGGACTCTGATGAGGATATTGATGATCCCCCATCTCCACCTCCACTTGCTCCACCTCAGAGGCCCAAATGGGCTTGCTTTACTATTGAGGCAACAGGATCTATGGCCGGTGATCCTTCAGACACTCGTCACACTCATTCTCATACTATGGGTTCTAGTCTTTTGACTCATGCTCTTTCAGAGGTGACAGGTCACCCTGAGTGGGATAGTGTCATGGAGGAGGAGTATTCTTCTTTGATGAGGAATAATACATGGGATCTCTGTCCTCTTCCTAAGTGCAGAAAGATGGCTCGGTGCCGATGGTTGTATCGCACCAAGTATGTTGCTGATGGTTATATTGATAAGTACAAAGCACGTCTTGTTGCAAAGGGTTTCTCATAGGTTGAGGGTATTGATTACTCCAAGAAATTTTCCCCTGTTGCCAAGATGAATTCTATTCACTTTGTATTATCACTTGTAGCTTCTAGAGGATGGCTCATTTTTCAGATGGATGTGAAGTGTGCCTTCTTACATGGTGACCTACAGGAGGAGATCTATATGGAGCAGCCTTAGGGATTTGTTCCTGATGCTTCTTTGGTTTGTAGACTTTAGCATTCATTATATGGTCTCAAACAGGCCCCTCAGGCTTGGTATGAGAAGATGGACTCTTTTTTGCTCTCCACTGGTTTCACTCGTTGTCATTCTGATCACACAGTCTATATTCAACATCTTGAGGGTGAGATCCTGGTTCTTGTGCTATATGTTGATGATCTTCTCATCACAGGTAGCTCATCCTCTATGATTCAAAATTCTCAGCTAGCCTTGATGGAGCAGTTTGAGATGACAAATCTTGGCCTTCTGCACTATTTCCTTGGCCTTCAGGTGATTCAATCTTCAGAGGGGATCTCCATTTACCAGTAGAAGTATTCTTGTAATATGCTTCAACTCTTTGGCATGCTTGATTGCAAGCCTACCCCCACACCTTTTCAGTCAGGGGTTGTTTTGACTACTACTTGCCCCACTCTTTCAATAGATTCTACACTTTTACAGGCAATTGGTTGGCAGTTTGTTGTACCTGACTCACACTCGTCCTAATCTTTCCTTTGTAGTTGGTCTTGTCTCTCGATTCTCCCATGATCCTCATGAGATTCATTGGCAAGCTGTGAAGCGTATTTTGAGGTACATTCAGGGCACCACTTCATATGGAATTCACTACACATCAGGGGATCCTCACATTGTTGGCTACACTAACTCAGATTGGGTTGGTGATGTCAATGATCAGAAGTCTACTTCTGGCTTTGTTTTTTGTCCTGGCTCTGGTCCTATCATATGGTCGTGCAAGAAGCAAACTGCTCATACATTATCATCTACAGAGGTTGAGTACCGAGCTACTGTGCTTGCTAGTCAGGAGATTTTATGGCTTCGTCAGTTGATGACTGAGTTTGGTTTTCCTCCTGATAGTCTCACTATTCTTTGGTGTGACAATCAGAGTGCTATACACATTTTCCGCAACCCGGTGGAGCATCAGCAGATGAAGCACATTGAGCTTCATATGCATTTCATCAGATAGTTGATTTAGGATGGTTCTCTCATCTTGGAGTATATTCCCACTGCCGAGCAGGTTGCAGACATCTTCACGAAACCTTTTGCATCTCCGTGCTATCTTCAGTTGCGCTCTATGCTTGGGGTGAAGGAAGTTGCCCTTGGGGGGTCTTTATGAGGCCTTCCTTCCTTCATGTTTGTTTCAGCATGTTGTTCTATCTCTTTTTGGAGAGGATTTTTTCCCACTGGATTTTCTCCTTTTCTCCGTTTTATAGAGATTTCATTGTACTTGGGTACCTGATCTGGCCTTGTTGCCGGGACCCATTGTTTTTTCTTTCAGTAGCTTCTTCTAGGTTTTAGCTTCTCCCTATGTCTATCTTAAGGGGGGGTGTTAGAGTAATTGGACATTTACTTTATTAATTAAACAATATTTGTTTAATTACGTAAAGTTTCTTTTTACCTCTTTTTCACTTAAGCTAACATTAGGTGCATAATAATTAATTACTTTATTAATTATTATTGTGCAAGCCTAGGGTTTTCCTTTTTAGGGTTTTCATCTATATGTAGTTGAAAACTATCTTTTGTATCATTATTCATTTTACATTTTCAGGTGAATACATTGCTTCACATTCTTGAGCATTTCCTTTGTTGTTTCTCTTTTCTTCTCCTTGTAACAGGTTATTTTCTTGCAAAGTTCTTTTGGGCTTCTGTGGTGTTGTATCTTCTCAACTCCAACATACCTGCTTGTGTTTTTTTATTATTATGTGATCTTTCAGAATAGACAGAAGATGCAGAAGGGTTTGTATTTTTGAGAGTTTTGGTGTTCTGGTTTTTTGATATAAATGACAGAAAGCAAGAGAAAAAACACCCCCCACAAAAGATAAACCCAAACCCTAGTACAAACTGAGAAGAAGGAAGCAATGCATAAGCAAAAATTACTTCAAAACAAATTCTCGTATACCTGGTGAAAATTCTGAGAAAATAGATCACATCACTAAATAGAGCATGTTGAGAGCTTTCCAATGCTTATTCAAGTTTGAAAAACGGAGTCCGTTTGCATCTTCTATGACCTTGGAAGTGAAGAAAGAAGACCTCACTTTGACTGGTAAAAAATATCCAGACTGATAAAATTTTTATAAAATTACCTACACCATCAGATCAGTGCCGAAACCAGCTTTCCAGCGCTTCTTTCTGTTTGAAAAACAAAGCTAAAACGCCCGAGTTATACCCGATTTCGTGAGAGAGAAAAAAAAATGCCCTATTAGACTCCTCTAGCACCCAGGAGCTTTAAAAAAAGAGCCCCTAGTCATGTGGGAGATCCAGGGGGCTGAAGCGAGCGGAGCCCATGGTCACCATTTGACCGGGCGGGGGTCTGTGTGAAGCCCGCGGGGGCTGAAGAACCGACTCGGGTCAGCGAGCCCGGTGAGCCCGGCGGGAGCAAGTCGGTGAGCTCGCAGGTGGTGAGCCCGGTGGTGACGAGCTCGATGATGGTAGACTAGGCGAGGCAGCTAGGGAGCAGACGTGGCGGAGTCGGGTGGAGTCAGCTTGGTAGAGCTCGGGTGGCGACTGGAGCGGGTGGAGCCAGGCGGGGTTGACGCAGCGGCAGCGATGGGAGCTCGGCGGCCGAGGGGAGCGCGGGTGGTGTTGGAGCGGCTTGCTGGTGGCCGCTTGGCGGCAGGTGGGCGGCGACCGAAAAATACACAGGCCACATAAAAATTTATCAAAAAACCTTTTTTTTTTAATTTTTTTAAATATTTTTTTTTATTTTTTTTTACGATTTTTGCTCCGTACGGCCCTAGGGCAAAAACATTTTGCCTTCCAAATTAACTGTAACCAAAATTGATGATTTAACAGTCGATTAGGGGTTTTTGAGTTCTACGAATCCAATGGCACTGTCCATTTGAGCCCAAAGTGAACCCAAAAAATGGAGTATGCTGAATCCACCCAAAAAAAACCTTAGAACCCTAGATTTGCTTCCAATGCAAAATCTCAAAACAAGAACAAGCAACTGCAAATTTGAAACTTTGATACCATGTTGGAGTTGAGAAGATACAACACCACAGAAGCCCAAAAGAACTTTGCAAGCAAATAACCTATTACAAGGAGAAGCAAAGAAAAACAACAAAGGAAATGCTCAAGAATGTGGAGCAATGTATTCACCTGAAAATGTAAAATGAATAATGATACAAAAGATAGTTTTCAACTACATATAGATGAAAACCCTAAAAAGGAAAACCCTAGGCTTGCACAATAATAATTAATAAAGTAATTAATTATTATGTACCTAATGTTAGCTTAAGTGAAAAAGAGGTAAAAGGGAACTTTACGTAATTAAACAAATATTGTTTATTTAATAAAGTAAATGTCCAATTACTCTAACATGCACAATATTTCTCACCTTTTTAATGCAAGATGGAAGAAAAATTTATAATTACATTTTGGATCTAAGTGGTGGCTTTTTTCCTATGAATAAGTGTCACTATCTATTAATTAAAGTCAAATATTACACATATTCACAAAAAAAATATAAAAGAGTGGCAATTTTTTCAAATACATTGATATTTATGTAAATTATCTTTCAGGTTCTAAGTTATTGAATGAGTAATAATACTATAATCATCTTCAATCAAGGTTTTAGTAAATAGATGATTATTAAAGTCCTAATATATCTAAATAGAACCATGCATATAATTATTATCTGTAACATTATAACTTTAGTTTTATTTGGGGTTATTAGTATTGTAATTATTTAATCAATAAGGGTGTCAAAAAATGCCTCAATCATTTTTAATTGGTATTTTAATGAAGAGATGTTTTTTCTTCAACTACATTTATAAACCTGACACAAGATAAAATTTTGAATACTATACAAACTAAATCAACATGTTAGAGATGAGTACCAAACATTACAAAACATAACAATTGCAAGATGCTTCTAGCATAGTGTAACATTGTGGAAAAAATAATAAAAGTACAATACTTATCAAATACTACAATAAAGTAATCAAATTATACTAACAAATTGGAGAAAAGAGCACAAGTTTTATATACAAAAGCCATGTAGGATATGTAGGAAAGCTATATAATATCCAATCTCTATCAATTGACAAGTTACAGTTTTGTCTAAATGGACATATAAATGAACTCTAGTACTAGAGAAAATACCACTATAGAATTAAAGTATTAGCTTAGCACTTATACCTTGAAATCTAGATTTATGTAGAAATTTCATCTCAACACTTCTCTTTTCTATATTTCTACTGGATTAACTAAAACTTTGAATACTTGAAGCTTGACCTCTTTATGAGAATGTGTGATACCATCTCCAAATATATAAAGAAATTGTAATCCTCTATTAAAGTCGAAGCATATCTTCTCCCAATCAAGTAGACCATTATTTGGTTTCAAATACATCCATCTCAATTCTTTAAGCAATTCTTCAATGAGATTGGTGATGTAATTTAGAGCCTCTCCTTCTGAACATTTTGGATGGTCCCTCATATAACTCGAAATTGCAGAGGCAATCTCTCCATGGCGCTTGTCATCCTTCATCAACATTAGAATTATGTTAATATTACAACCATAAGAAGATTTTTTTCTATATTTGTTGTTTCTATTAAAATAAAATATCAAACCTCAAAATATCGTGTGTCATCAATTAAGCGTATACACATCCATATGAGCTCATAGAATCTGGATTTATTAAGGAATGTCTTTTCGATAGCATCATCCTCTAAAATAGGCCCTGCTAATAGGATAGCATGTGACAATATTGGTTCAATGCCTGCACTTGTTGTAGCAATACTTAGGTACTCATCATAGGTTGGAACATATCTAGTTGCTTTCCATCGTGCGTGCTCGAAGTTAGCTTCAATATAATCTTCCCACTATAGAACAAAATAAAGTTTACATATCAATATTTTTTTCATAAATGCATTCAATGATTTATATAGATTTTCCTATTTGGAAAAGGGGTCAAAATAAAATTTCTCTTATATTTTCAGTTTGAAAGATAAATTTAATATATCTCTCATTAGTGCATGTCATAAATTCTTACAAAACATTCATTAGGCTGGGCACAAATATATAAAATATCCAATTGGTAATAATATATTAACATTGAGTACATATACCTCTTAAATTTTTGAAAATTTGTTAAAACATAGAATTTACAGTTAAAATAAGACAACACATATTTAAAAAGACATAAATTTTTAAGTAGAGTGGACTTAATAAAGTATGACAATATAATACAATATTCTTCTTCCATTTCTCAATTATTGATCTCAACATCAATCAACCATCTCAATTAAAAGGAGAGCTTAATTGAATTCAATGTTACTCTTGTAGAAGGTTCTTCTTTACACAAAGTGAAAATTACTTGAGAGTGAGAAATATCCATCACCCATCACTCCATCCTTGTTTCTTCTGTTTACTTTCATCAGGTTCCATTTTTATAAAATCTAATTTGTTTATCGGATTTTCTAGGTACATAGATTAGGCGTACCTATTGGCACCGGATTTTTACAAACCTCTCATCTACTGTAAAGCTTTTTCTTAATAAAAGTGAAAATTTCTACGTACTATGCTCAAATATATATACTAAAAAGGGTTTGAAGAAGTATACATACCGCTTTTGTAATAAAAGACATCATGTCACATCCTTGTTTCTTTGTGGCTTCATTTATCAGTTCGTGCATTGTTTTGAAAAAAAATTCGAGGCACACCTTGAAATTTTGCAGCATGTTTTTGACAATCGAGACATCCCAACCTCGAACAATGGCATCTTTTATAAGTTTTAGCTGCTCAAGCGTTGCATAGTCATCAAAAAGGTCATCCACAATCGTGGCAATGGTTGAGAGTTTGGCTATAGCAATTTTGCTGCTAGAAAACTCCACCTCATCCGCTGCACTCACCCCCCACAACAAGTATTCAATTGATCTCTCTCTCATTGCAATAATCTTGGAGACACCAGAATCGACCCACCACCTATTATAGAGATCAGTATTTATGAGAAAATTTTAAAAGTTAAAATAAATTTCTAGCAATATAAATTACATTATATTCAAGGTTACGGTTTGTGTTTGATAGTTGCTAGATGTCTATAAGAAAGAAAATAATAATAATATTTATATCGAAAAGGATTCTAAGAGAATATTCGGATTATTATTAATCACCTAGAAAATATCAACCTTGATTTTATCTATAAATACCTAGAGAGATTCTTCATCTCCACCTTGTACGTAAACTGCAATATATTAAAATCCAATTTGGCCAGCTCTAAAATTTTCTTGTCCTTCAACCTGAATAAAAGAAGAAAACATTAGCGGTCAGCTTAACAAGATTTGGACACTTTCAGTAATTGAAACTTCTAGAGTAATGTTTTATGATTGTACCTCATATCATCTAGCTCATATATTTCTATGAAGTTTCGTGCCTCCCATCTTGTAAAAGTACGGGACCATTCATATATAAGCGCGTACTCCACCTACAATATTAAAATGGAAATGTATTACTACAACATTTTTTAAAGATTTGTGCCCCTCTAATACTTGCCTTAATGTTAGGAATGAAAAGGAAAAACTTTTCTCAAGTGACATTTATTACCTCTTTTAAAATACTTCTCTTATACGTATCTCCGGATTTTTCTAGTAAGTTCTGAAGGCAAGCAGAGCTGAACGTTTTAGCCTCTTCCATGACCGTCTCTCCAGGAAACGCCACGCTTGAAGCTCTAATTCTTCTCTAGTATTGTTATCATTGTTCATTGATCATGTGTTTCCATCAATTCCAAAGGGGGAGATTGTTGGATGTTGTGGTTGTGTTGCTGATATGTGGTTGTCATTGATGTCAACACTATTAGCACTAATGTCTTTAAGACTGCATATGTCGAGGATATTGAGAAAATTGTAATAAATATGTTATAGGTTGTCTGTGAAGAACTGAAGATTAGTATGGTATAAAGTTCAGTATGTTGATAACTAGATGTTGGGGATTAAAGGGTTTTTTCTCAAGCCTATCTAGTTTCACTCTAAAAATTTTAGTGGTGCGCATGAAGATTTCAGGAAGTTATAAGTTTATGTGTTCTGACAATTATTTTGTTACTGCAAATGGTGTTCATGGAAGAAGACAATGTGATTCTGGTAATCTGAGTTGTTGTGTATGTTCCTATGGTGTTCGTGGACATTTCTAGATCATTATCTGTCTGTGTTGCACATCCACATTGATCATTGTGCTCACAATCTGATATTTTCTCTTATGTGTTCATGTTTTTCATGTTCATGGCCGACAAGGTGTTTGAAGCATGTTGTGGATCTTCGAGGAAGAATCTTTGAAGGTGTTTTGTGTTCGAATATATTTGTTTAGGTCTCTACTATGTTGTGGCCAACTTTGGTTGATGCGCATTGATAATCTTTATTGTTTTGGGCCGACAGTTTTCACTTATTCTATTATTTTGTTGAAACCGACATAAAGCAATGTAATTTCTTGTTGTGGATATATATAAGTGATTTTTTATCTCATTTGAAACATGTGTGATGCAAAGTGTGTGAGTGCTATGTGCGAAAAAAGGTTCAGATCATTCAAAATCATAGCAGAGTGTGAAGAAGAGTGAAAGAAAGTAAAGAAGTGTTCATGTGCTTAATCAGAACTGTACTCAGGTATTAGCAGATGCTACTTTCTCAGTTCAAATTCTTCAAATAGTTTTAATCTAAATATTTTTTGTAAGACAATGAGTCTTCCTTGGAGCAGTGAGCTCTAGGTAGTGTTCCTGAATGCATGTGCATTCTTCTTATATTCTTCTTATAATTTTAACAAGGTATAACTTGTGGATTAACCTCCACCGTGGTTTTTCCCCTAACAGGGTTTCCATGCAAAAAAATCTTTGTTTTATGTGTGTTTATGATGTGTTTTTGATTCATGCTTTCATTTTTATTAATTAGATTTTAGATTAAAGATTAATAATATTAATAAGTTTGAATTTCTGAGACAACTGATTCACCTTCCCTCTCCATTGTTATCATTGTTCTGTCCAGTATTGTTATCATTCTTCTGTCCAGATAAGAAGAAGTGCCCATTTTTGTCCTTAAAACTCTCCAGCACATCTTCTCAAAATGCAGGGCATATAGTGAGTTATTTGATATGATAAAAAGCATATGGTAAGATGGAAAAGCGTGATGGTAAGAAGGGTATTGCGTCGTTATTTAGTACCTGCAGATACATCATAGCGATGGAGTCTTAGTAGTCTGAGTCCTAAAGCTGTAGCGTTCAAATTCCTGGTAACAGTTTTGCTTCCTAATCGTATGCCGACACTTGTATCCCAAGATCTGCATTCATAAATTAATATATTTTTTAGTGTTTCCAAACTACAGTAGACAGTTAATCATCATCAGTAAATGGCATTGGCATACTAATTATTTTTTAATCTCAGCTTAACTAATCAGAGGATCTCTATGTACAGATAAAATGAAAAATGTGATAAGAGAAGGAGAAGGAGGAGGACAGACCGGTAAGCACAGTCAAGAGTCACTTTTATTTCAGCGTCAAAATATCGATCTATTCCCAGGCACTGTAATGCGTCAACCATCTCAAGCCGCTCGATTAGATCGACATCTCCAGATTGCATTTCTCTTAACAAGATTTTCACTTCTTTGACCAGTGTTTCAGCACGTTCAAGGTATTCAGATTCCTATAAAATGCACGATGAGTATGAGCAGTGAGAAAAATTGGTGTACAAGCAAAGTTTAATAGAAATAAGAGCTATGTACCCCACCCCGTATGGTGTTTCCATCGATTGGACAAAATCATCATCCCACACATTGAAAGCGTTATCTGGTAGACAAGCAACAGCAGCAGCAGCACAAATTTCGTCTCCCTCCACACTCCTCATAGTCATCGGAGAAGTAGCTCGAAAACACAAATTCAAAAGCTGAATACTCAAGTTTACGAATGTGTAGTAGGTATTTATACTGGCACTGGCAAGACTAGGTGAAAAATTCGTGATTTTAATGAGATTTGAAACACGTGAGAAAGGTTTTCAAGGCTCTTCGACAACGACATCACGTATTCCTTCACTTTCCTTCACATGTCGGAAGGATTATAATTCATAATTGTGGGTATATCACTAGTAGACTAGTATAGATTCTATAAATTGAATAAATTATATCTTTATTTCATCTCCATAATCCATGAAACATGTGAAAGAAGTTTTCAAGTCCAGATTATAATTAATTTTTTCTTTATTCTATTATAATTATCGCTTAAAACATGTGTGAAAGAATCTTGAGATTAAAATATTTTAACTTTTTTATTTAATTATAATTAAATTTTTATAAGCTTTAAATTTATATTGTAATTGTAAATCCTCGTCATTTTATTAATCATAAAGCGTTATCTGGTACAGAAGCAGCAGCAACACAAATTTCGTCTCCCTCCAAAGTCGTCATCAGAGAAGTAGCTCACAAATATAGAACCCAACACAAATTTAAAAGCCTAGTAGCCTCCTTGTGCTGAAGTTTACGAATGCAGACACTCTGAGGACTGGGCTTACGGTGCTCCTTATAATTGTAAGGCTACGACAAAACTATCTTGACGACGTGGAGGAGGATATCACGTATGGAATCCTTTCCTTTCTTTCACATCCCATCGCTCACTCAACGAAAATTGTGCCCAGTTGGTATCACTTAGGGTCTCCCTTATGTAACTTCCTTTGATGTCACTGTAAGCTTTGCAATCTAGGATAGCAAAATAAAAGAATTTTATATATTTTTATGGAAATAGTGGGATTATATAGATGTCAGCATTATTCTTATCAATCAAGTTAGAACTCTTTCACGTGAAAAAAGTTTTTCTAACCAATCTAATTCTGATATGAAAAAAGATTTCCTAATCAATCCAATTTCGACATGAAAAAGGTTTTTTTCTAAACAATCTAATTCCAACATGAAAAAAGCTTTCCTAACCAATCTAATTATGACATGAAAAAAGTTTTCCTAAAGAGTCTAATTCCCACATGAAAATGTGTTCCTAACCAATCTTATTCTTGATGTGAAAAAAACTTTCTTGACCAATCTAATTTGAATGTTATCAATTGAACTACAATCTTTTCATGTCAATTTTTTTTTTTTTTAAATTGAAATATGAATGAATATTTATAATTTTGCGTTTAATGTTAATTTTATATTATAATTGTACTTTTTCTTAATAAAATAAATTAAAAAATATAATTTAAAATATATGTGATTTTTTAAACATTAAATTATTATTTAATTATATTTATATATTAAATTTAAAAAGTTATATTAATTATTAAATATTATTTTGTAAAATGTTTTATATTAATTTTGAAGTGGAAGAATAAAAATAGTTAATTACCTTTGAATAATTATAAATTTTATGATGTAAAATTTATTTAAAAATCTTTATTGTATTATATTATTTTAAGGGGTAAACGCTTTTGTCTAGTGAGGTTACAAACATGAGATATTCATCCCTACTAGGGTTTGAACATTGATGGCAAGAACAACACCACAACAACTTAACCATCATACTATGCCACTATTAACAAAAATCTTTATTTTATTATACTTGAACACTAATACTATAATTTTATTCAATATTGATAAAATAAATGTGAAAAAGTTTCAAGTTTAACTTATAATTCAATTTTTTTATTACATTTTTGTTATAAATTAATAAAACAAATTGTTCATTATGAAAGTTTATAATTTGTGTATAGTAGAAAAAATATGAAATAAATATTTTTGTTGTTCTATTATCAAATATTGTATCATTAGAAAATTATGCAAAAATGAGGGCTTATGAATGTAGTTTACGAGGGCTTGAAAAAGAATAAATTTTAGATGATATTCTATAGGTTCGGCTTAAAGAGAACACTCTAGGCTTTAACTTCTTACATGGATAAAAAATACTACTTGTATTTTATTTTATTTTTTTCATGTCATTGTCAAGGTTCACTCACAGTTAAGTTCTAACATTTTTTTATTCCCTCCCCTACTCAATTAGAAATAGTATGAAATGATATTATGAAGAGCATGTATAAAGAGAAAGAATATTCTTTTGAGGAAGAGTGTGTCAATAATATAGAAGAGAATAAAGATAATACTATAGTAACATAAAAAGTAGACTTTTCCCTTACTTGGTTTGATAATTGATATTAAAACTGAATTAATGGTGTCTTGGAGTAGTGTTGTAATGTGTTGTACACATTCACATCATTCTAGGACCTTTATTTGATTAAAATATGTCTTAATTGATCCTTTGCAAAGGTATTGTAAAGGGTTGTAACACACTTTCACACTTTTCTAGGATTTAATTAATTAATTAATCCTAGTGGACTGCTTTTATTAAAATATATTTAACTTGTACCTTTATTTAGGTGTTGTAAAATGTTGTAACACACTTTCACATTTATCTAGGGTCCCCTTATTTAATGGTGGTTAATTGAGTTTAATTGACTCCTTTAATTCAAACTCAAGCCCTCCTTTCAAGGATCTATTCTAACACCCAATAATGATATTGTATGACATTTAATTTAGAAAATTTGGTGTCCTAAAATGTGCTGCTAGGACCCATTCACCTTTACTAGAGAAAGGTGTCCTCTCCACATAGGACACCCATTTCTTTACATTTTTGAGGTGGGTTTTTGATGTTATTTCACCTCCTTGAAGCTTGGTCCTAGAAATTGTGTCAGGACCCATTCACCTTTAGTGTAAAATGGGTCCTCCCTTAATATGACCCCTCTTTTTGAATTTAATTGTGGCAGGATCCTTATAATTTTAATACCCAAATCTGAGGTTGGCTTGAATTCTTTGAATTTTAGGGTTAATCTCTCAATTTAGTATAAATAAGGGGTTAATTCGCATAGTTTCATCCTAGACTTTCAAACACTCATGCATTATAGAAAATTGGAGTTCACAAGAGCATTTCAAGGTAGATTTTCAAGGTTCATTGCAGTAATTCAAGATCATTTCATCATGTCAAGGGTTTGATGCATTCATGCATGTTGTTGAGCTAAGATTGTGAGTGTAGCATTGAAGATCTATTACAAGCATTGTTTCACATCATATTCAAGGATCAAGATCTATATTTTTCATGGCCACTTCATGTTAGTTTGTAGATTTATATTACAAGATATCATCCAAGGTATCTACATTGCATTATTTCATGTTCCATGCTTCAATTTCCTTATTTCATCAATTAGTGTAATTACCTTCAAGGGGTTTGACTAAGGAAAACCCCTATCCACTAACAATAAACAATAATTTTCTCTTGTATGTGTGATTGTAGGTTTTAGGTTGAATAGAAATATTTGGAGCACAGTTGTCAAATTTTTCAAGTTGCAAAAGTTTTCATCTACCTTGCAAGATCACAGAAAGAGCTCTACAAAAATAATTTCTGACTTTTGGGAGCTAGAAACCTAAGAATTGAGAATGCATACATTGAAGTACAAGACCCAAAAATCTATTTTTTGAAACCCTAAAAGGACACATTCACCACTGAAGGTGAATGAGTCCTCCATGGCCTAAAAACAACAATTTTGTGATAATGTACACACTATTCTAAGCTCTAAAACCTCCTCTCATAGTTACTATAATAGTTAGGGTTAGTTTTTTATTGTTATTTGCATCGTTTGTCTCTCATAATTGAATGTTTTAATAAGAAAAATATTTAGGGGTTTATTGTCTTGTTCACTCATGATGGTAAACCCTAGTTTTTCTATTAAACATTTTTGGATACACTTTTTTTATATTTTTGAAGTCTTGCATACATTGGATAAAAGTACTTTTCATCTTTGGATATACATTGTTTATATTTGTGAAGCATTGCATAAGATGGCTAAAAGTACTTTCATATAATCCGGTCCATGTTATGCCTCATGATCTTTCATATAATCTCCTTTTAGGCAGACCATGGATTCATGAGATGGATGGAGTGCCTTCTACCCTTCATCGTAAAGTTAAGTATGTCTATGACAAAAAAGTGTACACATTAAGGTGGATCTTCAACCTAAAATTTATTCGATTGTTGAAAAAGAAGGACGAGATCCTTTGGAAGTCATGAAGGAAGAAGAACACAATAACATTGATGAAGTCACTAAGTTGTTGGAAGATGATTGGGGTTCCATAGATTTCACACCAACATTCATGGGAGAATACAAGATCACAAAAAAAGAGTCTGAAAAGGGAAAATAAAAAGTGGTAATGTCAATACAAAATTGAAAACCTCAACCACTTTAGACAAAGTTGATTATGAACAACCATCGAATCCTAAAGAAATGAAAAATATTTATGGAAGAGGTTATGAACTTATGAGACAAATTGGTTATAGTGGAAAAGGATGTGGTGCTAGAGAACAAGGTATTTGTGTCCCTAAAGAACCTAACACGTAAGAAAAAACTTGTGGTTTTGGTTATTATCCTTTGATAGAAACAAAACCATCAAACAAGCCTTCACTTAATATCAACAACCTTGCAATAGATTCGTTCAAGAAAAGTTTAAATTTAGTTCATCCTGAATTGATAGACACTAGTGGCCTTGGTTATTGTGCCTCAAAATAAATGAAAGAAACAAATAATTCATCGCTTAACACTAATTTCATCACACAAAACTCTAATGATTCAAATTTGATAGATTTTACACCCCCCTATAAAGGAGAGTACAAAATCTCCCAATCTAAAGAGTCTTGTGTAAGTATGAAACCTTGTACTAAGAAAGAGATATCTTTGTCACAAAATAAAAGAACGTCTTCTAATATTGATCAAGAGAGTATCTCATCAAGACTCCTCCAAGATTGTTTAATATCTCTCCCTCCTAGAACACGAAATAAATTTTATTACAAGAGTTCATTTTGTGCATAGCATACATCTCATGGTCATTCTACTAATGAATGTAAAGATTTGGGTAATAAAATTAAACATCTTAAGGATTGTGATGCCATTCCTTGTGTTCTAGCACCTATTTGCTCCAATTGATATTGATTTTTATGTTTCTCATCAATAATTTTAGCTCGTTCTTGTTCTACACTAAGTGGGGGCAAGGAGTTAGGTAGCCTTGTCCTCATATGTCACTTTTTGTCTCTTTTGGTTAGTTGACTACCTTCCATATATATATAAGACTTGAAGCATAGAAAAATGGGGTGGATTTCTCTCTCTAGGACTTCTAGGGTTTTAGACCTAAAAGGAAAGAGGTTCACCTTTTTCTTCTAAGGCACGGTTCACTCAAGAACAAACCCTTGAGGTTTCAATGCAAAGGATATTGAAGTTTGGAAAAGGGGAATTTTCTAGGGAGATTGAATGATGAGAAGTGGGGGTTTCACCACCAAGTGTAAACCTGGAAAAGAAAATGTTTGAAAACATAGTGTTGTATACAAGATGACCTAAAAATGCAAGTCAAATGTAAAAAAAAGTTGCTAAACTAGAAATGTGCAGCTAGAACCTTGAGAAGGTAGAATGGAGATCTAGAATTTTGGAAAATCCACTATTGAAGCCAATTGGGACTCATACGCCAAGTTGGGTGAATCAGTCCATTTTCAGGTAAACTATGCTGAAACAGGTTTTAGACAAATGGGTACTCAAATCTACAAAAATCCCTAACAAATAGGTACAGTGGGACTCATTTTCCAATAGTGGTGAATCAATCCACTTCTAGATTTTTGGAAATTCAAATTTGGATCTTGTATCTCTCACCCTACTTTTTTATACCTAATTCAGATCCAATTCTAAAACTACAAAATTCAGCCTGTAGGTCTTTTCCAAGGTCCTCCAAGGCTTATTCACAACTTTGACAACTTGATGACAAATTTTCCAATCTTTCTCTGGTTGTACATGTGCTTGGAAATGAAAAATGCATTGCTTGGTCCTCAAAACAATTGAAAAACAAACATTCACGAAGAACTCCAAATTTTAAACCCCTTGGAGGAAACAAATTTCCTTGATGAATTTAAGTACTCTTGCTTTCCCTAGGGATCATATCCTTCGAGGTTCCTAAGTGCTTGGATTTGTCATCATTTTTTTTCACTAAGGATAAACCTAGGAAACTTTTTCCCTAATTTCCTTGATTTCCACATAATGGACCTTGTGGGATGAAAAAGAAAGTGGGGCATTAGACATATAGTTTGAAACATAATCAAGCAAGTGCTTTTGGTAAAAAGAACTTACTAAGGCAAGATAAAAGAAAAATTGGACCTCATATGTGTTCCTTCAAATGATTTCCTAAAAGGTCAAAATCCCAAAACCAAGGTTCAAAAGGATAAGTCTAAGAGCCCGCGAACAACATCTTGAAATGCTCCTTGAAGTCAGAGAAAGACTAGTGTACAACTTCTATAAAAAGGCTTCAAGAAATAATCCAACTTTGTATGCATTCTGCTATCAGAAAAATCCTGAGCTTTTTGAAAGGTTTGCTTTCCTCACATAGGAAGTCTAACATGTTCTTCAACACCGAGGTTTTGTAAAAAAAAAAGAAAAAAGAAAAAAAAAGAGTCCTATCTAGGTCAAGGTGTAAGATCAAATTCATCATCCTCATCCATCTCTCCATCAAGTAAAACACTTCATCCATCCCTCAACATCAATCAAACATCATCTCATTAACAAACTTTTGGAAAATCAACATCACCTTGTTTGACTTCACACACCTAGTCAAATTATCAACCCTCTTGAACAAATTTTCCTCTAGGATAACACAAACTTCTTGAGGTCTACTAGTTCATGATCAATTTGATTGGCTCAACACACTTAGCCAATTCATTTGCTTATGCGATTTTTCCCTAGGATAACACAACTTCCTAGGGTTTACAATTTTATCGTCATCTTGTTTGACTTAACACACTTAGTCAAACTATCCGCAATCAAAATAGAATCAAAACAAGTCCTAAAGTCTAGCATTGATCCAAAGTTCTTAAAAGTTCAAACACCCATATCATTCACCCCTTTCATCCTTCATCTCATCATTGGTCATAAACCCCTCCAAGGTCAGCAAGGTCAAAACATAAGAGGAACATGGAATATAAACTTGATTCCTACATCATGAGTAATCCAATTCAACCAAACTATCCAAGCCTTACAATACCAATTGATTTTCAAAACTTGTATTTGTACAATCCATACATGGGATCATTATCTCCTCCAAATCTCAATGGTACAAATGTGAGCATACCCAATCTAAATTTTGGAACACCTTTCCCTTTGGTAGATTTAAATCAAAGTCAAAACTTACAAATCTATCAACCAAACAATCAAGGCATGAGCCTTCGCCCTTTACCAACCATCAATCAACCGAATCTAAGCAACACCCCCTTCATAAATCAAAGCATCATATCAAATCCTCCCATTTTTCTATCGATACAACAAATGAAAACCATTCAAGCAACCCAAACAATCAACACCATTCCCAATCCACCACCACCATTGCCAAAACACAAAATGACAAATTCATTCTCTATCATGTTGCAATCCACTTGACAAGCTGGCCGCCAAAAGGAACTCCAAAACCAACTAGTTGCCCAACAAGTTGCACAAGCCGAACAAGCTACACAAGTTACGCAAGCGGCTTAAGCCCAACACCAAGCTCAACAGGCGCAAGCACAATTCTAGGCACTATTGCAAGCAATCCATCAGCAAGTACATCAACAAGTAGCACAACAAGGAGCCCAACAAAAATATTTGTTGGTAGAACAACAGCAAGAGCAACAACATGCTTTTTTGGAACAACAACAACACCACCAACAACAAGCATCGTTGGCTCAACAACAAACATAGACATTACTTGCTCAACAAAGTTTGCAAAAAACTCCCACCACAATTGTTGAAAACAATAATCAAGATCTATCTATCAAAGAATACCTTGAAGATATATCCACCTCATATGATAATCAAATCAACATACATCAAGAGCCATTTTTTAGTCATAATCAAGACCCCTCCTACAAAGATCTATTTCAAGGAGTGTCAATGTTATTTGATCCTATTGACATAAACCAAGATCCCTCAACCAATGACCATGTTGAAAATGTCTCTACATCACCTAACGAGTTAGAGGACATATCTCAAGAATTTATTCCAAAACATGATCGACATCTATCACCAAGGTCTAGCAATGGTCCCTCTAAAGGCATACTAACATCCCTCGACCTCATGATTACGGATAGTGAAGGAATCCTGAAAGATCAAAAGGATATTGAGCCACTTTTCCATGCCTAAGAATGATGTCCAAGAACCCACTATAAGCAATCCATCCTTTGAAATCGACCCATGTCAAGAACTTGATCCAAAACATGTCGAAAGTAATTCCAAAATTAGTCAAGATCAAGAATTTGTATCTCCAAGATACTACAATGATCTAATGGGCACTCTTCTATCTATACAAGATGTCGCAAATGATGATCATATCCATATAGCACATATTCCTCCATCTACCCATGAGATGCTTTCTTTGGATAGACACGTAGATGATCTTCATTCAAAACAAGAGTCTCATACTCTTGACATCACTACTAAGGTACAAGAGTCTCCTACTCTTAACATTTGTACACATGATCAATGTATAGAAAAATTTGGAGACATACCAAAGGTGGATCGTGAAGAAGGTTTCTATAGAAGTTGTGAATCAAAGACATCATGTGGAGACATATCACAAGGCTCCTACAAAAGTTATAAATCAGAAACTACCTGTGAAGTGAGTCCTGAGGAAGGATTTTATGTGAATTATGGATCATCAACACCTCTTAACGAAGCGTTACAAACTGATATGTCACAAGATCAAGCTAAAGATATCAATCAGGCATTCATCCCACATATGGAGGATCCAATCACTTATAAATTGGGATCACTTACCTTTCTTAGAGCAAGCTATCTCATCAATAAGGAAGTTGTCACTTTTGAAGGTCCACAACAGAGCACAGAAGGATTAGCACCCTACTTCCAAGATAAATCATATCCTATTGCAAACAAAAACTTTTTACAAGGAAGAGGATTAGGCCTACATGAACAGGGTATCCTGGAACCAGTGCAGATTATTGGCAATCCTAAGCATCAAGGCCTTGGTTATTCAAAAATCAAGGGATATGAACATATTAGTAATACTTCCACAAAACTAGGGGCAACTTCATCTCAAGCAAGCGTCAACATAGGGAGCACAAAGAATCCTTATGATGAAATCGATGTCGATGCTACAACTCGCCACGTCATGAATCCTCATCCACCCATCACCCCATCCACAAATTGGGACCAATAACAAAAGAAATATTTGAATCAAATCATGAATAACGTCATCAAAGGAAAAGAAGTAGCAAAGCATGAAGGACAAATCAAATACACCTAGATATGAAAAAATACAAAAAAAAATTATCCTTATCAAACTCCATTAGTCAAAGAAACTATGGGGAAAAATAAAAAAGGGAAAAGTATCCATCAAAGATGTCCACAAAGGAAAAAGCAAGCTTCTCAAGCAACGTACAAACTATACTGAGTTGTTGGTCCTAATTCCATGAACACTTCCGTATCCACCCATTATTCCTCATCTTCCCAAGTTTGGAGAGTCAAAGGTTCCAAACTATCAACAAATCCATATTTTTTTCCTAAACACACTCCATTGCTTCCTCCACACATGATATTGAATTCTCACTTTGACCATGTATTGGTGGTGACCCTTCATCATAAGGATTCAAAAGGCACTTTATCCCGATGTGTGCACAAAGACAGAGTTAACTCCGGTATTAGCAAAGTAGAACAAATTTCTCAAATTTTTCTTTCAAGTGCACATATCTTGGCAAAGAAGCTTCTTCAAGCAGGATATCAATGGCACATTATTATAGAAGCATCAATATCAGCACCACCAAGTGGTTCAGCATGAGCTTAAAATCTCTCAGAAAAATACAAAAAAAATCAAAAATATAAAAATTCAAATAAAATCAAAAAAATGATTTGAAAACAGTAAAGAAAAAAATCATCCTCTAGTGAAAACCACTACGGTGGCACTTTGGACAATTACCATGATGAAAACCTGGCAAACAAGCGTCATGTGTAGAATCGAGCATCTATGTGCATCATTTCAGGAGAAAGCATCTTATCACATCCATAATAAAGCCAACATTCGAGCCGTATCATTCGTTCATCCATGAATCATTTATCCAATCCATTTTCATCCATTTGTATCCATACTCCAAGGTATCTTAATCTTGATGAAATTTTGGTGCACACTTTACACATTCTTATGGTAGACACTTGACATGGGTCATTTTCATTGATCCTATCCTACCCAACATTATCTAAGCCTTATAGCATTATCCAAATGAGCATCCTTTATTCGAATACCTTATCTTGTCACAATATAATCCTTGGCATCCTTTGCATGCTTACCGTATCTATCCATCCATACACCTATTCAGGAATCCACCCATGGTCGTTCAATCATTTCTAGACACTAGGGGCAAACATTTACATCTTGTTTCAAGAATAAATCTTGATATATATCATCCAACTTATGTGGTCATCCGAACATTGAAAAGACATAAAATCAAATTGGTCAAATCATTTGAGAGCACGAATCCAAATCACTAGCCCACGACATATTCTGACAGAAAGATATTCCTTATCAAGCTTTATCTTTCATCGAACATCAATCTAAATAATCAATATTAGTTGCATCTAATGTGTACATCTTTATCACATCAAATCATCAAAACAATTTTGTTCCAAATCAAGCTTCATCAATCTTGATCAATCGAATCTAATCCATTATCACCTTGTTTGACTTAACACACTTAGTCAAACTATCATGTTGTGCATGAGTTTACTCTAGGATAACACAACTTCCTAGAATTTACAAGTGCATTATCATCTTATTTGACTTAACACACTTAGTCAAGTTATCCAATCCATCATCAACTTGTTTGACTTAACACACTTAGTCAAACTATCCTCTTTTTTACAAGGTTACTCTAGGATGACACAACTTCCTAAAGTTTACAAGTGCATTATCACTTTTTGTTTGACTTAAGACATTTAGTCAAACTATCAATCCATCAATCTGATTGATCAACATTAAGCCTGGTTTTCAACAAAATCCCAAAACAGAGCACTGATATCATCACGTATCCATATCCAAATTGTCAAAATCATGCGAAAAAAAAAAACATTCAAAAATTCATCAAAAAATCCAAAAACATTCAGAAAAGACATCAAAAAATCCAAAAACATTCGGAAAATTCATCAAAAATCCAAAAACATGTCAAAATCTCAAAAAATATTCAAAAAGTTCATCATTGAGTCTTGTCAATCTTCCACCTTGTCCGAACTATGTTGTCTCTGAGCTTGAACGTAGGCAAGGTTGATCTTTGATCATCCCTCGAGACATTTAGGTCAGTCCTTTAGGCATCCGTTGCATTGGCAATCTGTTTGCCCATCTAGTTTACATTATAGGTCAGTCCTTTAGGCGTCTGTCACAATAAAATGGCAATCCGTTTTCCCATCTATCTTTTCATTAAGTCAAGTTTGTCGTCAATCGAAGTACGTGGTCTCTACGTGTATATCGTAGGCAAGGCAAATCTATGGATCAGCTTCCGAGACCCCTAGGATAGGTCTTTAAGTTAGTCTCTTTGCTGTAAATCTTGAAACTACCAAAAACATTTGCAAAACATCTCAAAATACCAAAAATAGCCTCAAAATATCAAAAAAAAAACAACCCAAAATGGTGCTTCCATCTCATCTCACTTTCACCCATGATTGTCTCACTCATAATAAAATCAATCATCACCTTCACCCTTTGGTGAGTCAATCAGAAGCAAGTCTAGCAGGGTCAAAAGTGAACACCTAATCGTCAAAGTCTTGAAATTCTAAGTCAGTAAGCAAGCAAGTTGGTCAACTCGGAGAATCAATAGCTTATCATCCAAATCAGTCCCATCAAAACCTTGATCACAACATGTCCTAGGATGAAGCTTTCCTCCGATGGACATAAGCATCAGGTACCCCATAGTAGTTTAGTCCTAGCTAGTGGTATGAAGAACATTAGCTTGTTTGGTTTTCTTTATTTGGTCTTATAATGGCTTATCTTATTTTGCGCTCATTCCAAGGACCTCTCAATGATACCTAAACAAAACAGGTTTAGAGAGAAAGGAATGGGGCAAAGATTGTTGTCTCTTTTATCTATTATGCTTCTGGGACACACTTGTAAAATAACTTAGTTACATATGCTTTGTTTGGTTTGTGGAGAGGATGTTTTGGATATCTTGTTGACCACATAAGAAAGCTTGCTTTCCTATGTTTTGGCCCAAGATGTTTAGAATGTTTGAACTACATCCTGAATGAAGTATGTACGCTAAGTTTGAACAAGAATAATCCTATTTGATTGATGAGTCAAATTCCATCACACTAGGTATAATTCCATCCTGGTCCTTTATACCTTGATGCATCGTACATATGTGTATTATCAAACATAAAGTAACTGGCCCTTTGAAAATTCCAACTCTTGGTAAGCAATATCATCATCAATCATCATCATAATGTAGGATTGTGTGGACCTTCCATCCATATTATTCTTCTTATTCTTCTATCTCTACTAACATTTCTATATAAAATTGGTGTGCCACACCAAGCTATACACGAGACTACCCATAGTCGATGACTATCTATGCATCGTCATATTTGTCAAAGAATTATCTTTCGTCATTTGATCAATAGAACCACTCCTCTCGCATTTTATCGCGATCTCGATCGGAAAATCGAACATTTCCGCTCGATCTCTCAAGGGGGCAATATACCAACGTAATCCTTCTCATTGGGGCAATAGTGGGGCATCTGAAAAATTGAGAAATTTTTGAACTTTGATCACAACAGTTTATTCTTTGAATCAATGCAACAAGTACATTGCTTCAAAGAGAGGAAAAATGTAAACATGGAAAATAAACAAGTTCGGTTCGACACACTTGATCTTGATTATTAACAACATTTCTTCCTAAATCATACTCTCAGCATTTCATCATATTTTGTCTCTTAATTTAATGAATCATTATTCATTTGATTAAGTCTTTCTCCTCCATTGATTAAATTAATCAATTTAATCTAATTAACCTTATGTTTATGTTTAATTAAATAAATCATTTTATTTGATTAAATTCTCTATAGTCCTCTTATTAAATTAAATAAATTAAAGCTTATTTGATTTAATCTAACATTATCCTCCTTGGTTAAATAAATCAAAATCATTTATTTAGTTAATCATTTCCTCTCAATTCTGATTTAAATCAATTCATCAATTTAAGTCAAAATTGTCAAATCATCTAATCTCTTATTAAATTAATCAAATCTTGATTAAGTTAATCTCTATCATTTAAATCTTCTAGAGAATGCAAGTTGCACATGAAAATAGATTTAATTCATGTATTAAATCTCTATTTTCCCTCACATGGCATCAAAAGGGAATATTCTCTCAATTTGAATTCAAAAAAGTTCAAGTGGACTTGTACATCCAACAAGGCATTCACTCCTCTTACATGTCCTTGTGCATTGAGCCAAGTGGCATTTATTTCATTCATTTTTCCCTCTCACATGTCATTTCTTCAATTTGAAATTCCACCTAATTGCATTTATTGGCATTTGTTTGGCCAAAATGTGCACAACCTTCAACCATTCACATTTCTGACAAGTGGCACTTGGCCATTGGATGTTGAATGATCCCACATTTCTAGTTTTCACTCACTTTTCCAGTTTGGAAATCTATAAATTGGAGGCTTCTCTCCTCATTAATCAATCTGCCATTTTTGAGTAAACTTACTATACTCAAATTCATCATAATACAAAACTTTGAGTAAACTGACTATGCTCAAATTCATCTTCATTCCATAGATTTCATGCAAGGTTACTCTCTTGAATTGAGAGCCAATCTTGCTCACTCCATTCAAGAAGTTAATCTCACCATCAACAATCATCAAGATTACAAACATGAATTGGGAAAGGGCTGATTTCAACATACCAA